>WBMY01013242.1:455473-498073 GCA_013397315.1 Donacobius atricapilla | reverse complement strand
AAATTATTATATATTTTTTAATTTATTTAGAAAGTTTCTTAGCTAAGTTGCAGATCTTTTTGACATCTTTCACCTATAAGTTTTTCAAACTGAGAGATACATTTATGAAAAAATGTTTTTGTTTGATGTTTCTAAAATTTAAAAAGGCAGGCTAATTTTGAGAGGGCATTTAATAAGTTACTACTGTGTTTTTTGCATGCAGACGTCTCTAAAAAGTTCTTCTTATCACAGATTTTTTGTTTTCTGATGTTCAATAGAACTTACACTGAAGCAAATGTAAGGAGATGGTGAAAGGTGAATATTTATGAACATTTAAAGGAACATAACAGAAGGAGAGTTACCATGTTGTTTGAATTGCTTACCACAGTATAATTGTGTTTGTCCTCTCTCTTAAACTGAAAATCCTAGCAAGAGTCTTTGGTCAATGACCTGCTGAAACTACAGCCTGTTTGTCTGCATTTAACCCGTCTCATAGGAAGTTTTCACTTAATGCATTCAAAGTTGCTAAACTCTTTGTGTTAGTGATTTAATGTCAGCACAGAAGTAAATCTCAATACTTGCAACAAAGATTTAATAATCCAATAATTCAAGTCTTTTTTTTTTTTTTTCATTGTGACTGACAATATTTCAACATCCACAGCATCAAATACGTTACTTCTTTTAGGCCTGGAAAAGTTCAGTGTATGAAAATTTTTTTTTTATGCTATCCTGATTACCTTCAACACCAGCAGTATATATATTATTATCTACTTATATGAGAGGTTCTTTTTCTTACATTATATTCTTTTGGATTTTGTGTCTTCACTAAAAATCCACTCCTGTGAGCACTGGAATTTTGACATCATTCTATAAACATTCCAACAGAAAAAATGATTGAACAGAATGTACGATTTCATGGGGAAGATGCATCCTTTCTATTTCAATTTATTATCTAGAAATTATTGGGTCATTAGTGGAGTAAGAGTTTGGATGAATCACTAACAGTTTTTAAGGCAACAAAAGATTAGATTTCAATGTATGAATATACAATCTTTTTTCCTTAATCTTCTTAATGATGGCAAAAACATATTTTCTTTCGATAATATTGAATTATTACGTACAGTAGAGATAACCAGTGTATTAGTCTGAAACCTAACCTGAAGTATTGGGTGATTTTCTTAAATATAGACTGTCACCATAAATGTTCTTGAAAAGAGTCATTGACCTTTCCTGAAATTGTTCTGTCACTAAACAGACATATAATTTGTAGAATGATTATTAAGATTACTAGCTTGTAATTTAACAGCAAAGTACTTTACTGGAGATAGTAAACATCATAGTCTTCAAATATGATTTTATAGAAGTTTTTTAAAGAACCATACAAGTTGCAATACATTTATAAAAGAAACACACTTCTTTTTACACATCATTTAAAATTTCAGCTTTTCTGAATGCATGACTTTATGCTGAACAGTATAAATGTGTATCATGGCCGAGATTAGCTAATGGTCTTCAGTAAGAATTTTAAAACATTTTCTGCAGTCAACTGTGCATTTTCTGGTTCTTAAAGATTGCTCAAAAGATAATATCTCATGACAGTTTCTGTGTCAGCAACTCTTTCCTTTATTCCTGAGAGCTTTAATTAAATCTTTTAGCTATGCTTATCACTTCTTAGCACATATTTCAGTTATGTTTTATTCTGGTGACCGGAAGAATCACTTTCTTCTAGTTTTCACAGATCAATGTGAAGAATTTTTGTTATATAGCTTCTTTCAACAAGATTTGCAAACTTACATTACATACATATTTTTTTAGGGTTGCATGTTCTTCATCCATCAGTTCCATAGTTGAAAGCCTCCTGTTGTGCTTTGCATTTTCTGTCTCTTGCAAAAAATTACTAATGTGTGTTACTAACTTTTTTTCAAAGAAATTCCTGAGATGCTTTTAGGAACACAATTTGTCTGCTTGCCCATACTGGAGGTGTGTTTAAAGACACAGAACTAAAGAAAAAATATGGATGTTTTTTGAAACATCGTTACAGATCTGCAGTGAACATCATTAAAATTAATGATGAGTCTCACACAACAAACCCCAGAATTTTTGAGAAAATTCCCTAGGGTGTGGCATCATTCCATCACAGCAGTAGATGCACTGAAGTTACTTTTCAGTATAACTTCTTTATTTACAACCACTAGGCTACACATGAGCAAATCATACAATAAATGTTTAGAATTTGAGGCAGTATAGATTTTCAATATTTAAGCAAAACTATTTACTTGATACACAGAGATCACTTTTTGATTTTATGGTGCTCCATTTTAGGAACCAATTCACAAATATGCATATTGCTCTGCAGGTTTAAATAGAGAAGTTTAAAGTCTTCAGAAGCACTAAAACTTTTGTGATTTGATATCTAAATGAAAAGTTAATAATTCTACCCAGAACTGCTCTACAAATAGCTTGCAATCTGTCGCAAAATATGTTACTTCAGAATAATTAAAAAATTAACTTGTATATTCAAAACAAATAGATGCAGTAGAAAAAAGAGAAGTGGAAAGCAGTGTAAAAGAGGAATATTAATTAGAAAGTGATGTATGACCAAGTACTGGGATTTATAAGCAATAATACACTTTGCAGAAGGTCCTGGAAACATATCATTCTAATGATTAATTATTTTCATAAGTATTTCAAAGGTTTACTTCCATATTCTAAAGTCATGTCCCTTTTAAGAAGGGTAGCTAAAGCTGGTCTCATAAGATATGAAATATGAAATAACTTTGGAGAGATGATGGGAAAGTGTGGAGTATGAGAAGCAATATTGCAAAATAGGTGCCAAATAGACAAGTTGTGTGAAACTGGAGCACACAGCAAAAATTACAAGAGCTGTGATGCCTCCAGTTTTATGTATATTCATAAGGTAGAGTTTTGTTGGAGTCCAGTGCTACACTAATCAATTTTAATTCTCAAGTGACAGTTACAGAGATGTTATTTCAAAACCTTTTAAAGGCCATTTTTGATCTCAAAAAAAGAAATAAAATACACTACAGTTATCTGAATAACCTAAATTCATCATTATTAACAATAAATTTAGTACTGATTGCAATGAAGTATAAGGGTGATAATAGTCCAGAGTCTTCCAAAGGAGAAACTGTGATTTCACCTTATCCTTGAAATCATAATACAGGCAAAATTCCACTGGGTTTTACTGGACAGAGAGAAATTGCAATCTGAAATCAAAAAGACTGAACTTTATGTTTTCTTATGCTGCATTTTGAGACACTGGTGGAACTTAAAAGTAAAAGAGAAACCCATCCTTATAAATCTGAATGCTTCTCCCTGGTCAGTGAGGATATCTGTCTTAAATTCAGTTTGATGAAAAAAAACCCAGCAGAAGCAAAAAGTCCTCCAAGTTCTAGCAGATTTCATTTCATGTTTACAATTCTTTTGATGCCACCTTAAGTATGGCTCTGAAAAAACCTGCTTGGTTTCAGATGTTGCTCTGAATGCTCAATAGTGCCTAATGAGTGCAACAGAATAATATTATACCAAGTTCCATCTAAGTGGGTGTCCTCTTTCTGGGATGGAAGAAGGTAGATCTCTGCAAGGCTTTAAGAACAAAGCAGGTGTCCCAGGAGTACCATTCAAGATTCCAGGAAAATCCAAAATCAAGAACTCCTGAGTCAGAGGTGTGTCACCCTGATTTTTTCAGCCTTCTCTTCTGTTCCACAGTTTCATGTTTTGAGTTCTTTCTAACACTCTGGTCTCTAAACACAGCCAATGTTATTGTATAGTTTCAAGATAGTTTACATTCTTTATATTAAAGATATAGACAGCTGATAGACAGTTGTCTTGACCAACGGGATGGGGAGAGGTGTCAACCTTCTCCCCCAGTCCCTGGCCTTTTGAGAGATACTGTATATTAGAGTCAGACTTTCAAATAAAGTAAAGTTTTAGTTCATGCCTTCTAATCAAAGTGTAAGTGTGTGTGTGTGTAATGCGCTGCGTCAGAGGTGCTATCTTTTAAGCTTTTTCTTCTACTAAATTGTTCAGTTGCTTTTTGCTCCTCTGTAAAACTTTTATAACAGCTTATTACAAGAGGTCTTAAGAAGTGTCTTGTGTTAAAATTTATTCAGTATTGATAGAGGTTGTGACCTGTTCCTATTCACTCCATCATACGCACCCTGAAGTTTGCTTAGTCACCTCTGCTGTTCAAGCCACACCAGATATGTGTTAACATGTCTATATGGTTCTGCAAACCTTTTCTTGGTGATCAACCCTGTTCTTTTAAACAAGAACGCAACATTTTCTCGCGGAAAAAGCAATGGGATAACTAAAAAAAGCTGTTAGTTTTGTAAGTGGGATATTTCAGAAGTTTTCAACTTCAGCTCCTGCTCATTAAGATTATTTGTAATCTACTTGTTTATAATTAATCAGAAGATCAGAAGTCAGTTATTTCCATATGACTTTTTTCTTCTTTTTTTGAATGCTGACAATCTGATGATTCTTTTCACTGAACTGATCTCACTGTCACTTCACTGATCTCAAACTATCATCTTGAGAAATCCTGAATGATGATGTTCAAAATTGTTTCTTGGAAGGATGGTCTGTCAACAGGAGTCTGTCAGCATTTGTGGGGCTTTTAGGCTTATACTTTTTTACTATCACCTGTAAAATATTTGGCTTATATTTTTTCATTTGTGTAGTTGTGTTTCAGCTGTTCCAAAATTTAGAAAATTAATAGAGAAAAGCAGATCCAGTGTTAACAGTTCTAGATTCATAGCTGAAGTCTGTTTTACCCCCAGACATTAGATTTTTTAATTAAAACATCATCTCACACTTGGAGAATGCAAATATATTCCTCTTAGAGGCACTTTAAGTGCCACTAAAGAATTTCTTTCCCTTCCCACTACAGTTGCACTTGTCATAAAAAATTTCCAAGTGATAATTGTGCCAAATGAAAGATTGCAAAGTTACAGTTGAGGTGAGATTATTCATATTCTTTGTATGTTGTTTCTCAATTTCTAGGTTATAAGGAAGGGAGGCTTAAGAAAACTTAGAAATTCTTGCTAACAGTAAAAGAGTTGTTCCACAGAAATTATTGTGCATGCTCAGGATTTGTATTAGTTTTGTGAATATAGCTCTTCAAATGTTAGAGATACATCAACGTTGAGTTGTCAGTGGTGTTTCTCTCACATTGTTCAGGGGAAAAAATATATTTCTTCCATCAGGTTTAGGAATAATTAAATGCTGTGTTCATACCTCTTTTTATTCAGAGGTAAATGAACTCATTCACATACATGTGTCTGTAACAAACATGTCTCTATTTTTATGTATGATTGTATGACGCTCAATTTTCCATCTAATATGACTTGAAAGAGATGGGCTGCTCTACTTTACCAAAATGGCAAGGCCACTCATTATTGTAATCTCACAGTGAATAATTCTAATACTCTTTGTGCATCAGCTTACACCGTTAATGTAATTATAGTGGCACAAAACCAATCAAATCCAGCACATACAAGATATGAGCAGAATTCAGAACCACATGATGAAACAACTAGTTTTCTTGGTTTAACTTTTTGTGGTCTTTAAATTTAGCATAGCTCATGTATGTGCCTCGGAATTCCGTATGTTCTATGGATCTTCTGTATCTTCTGTAAAATGCTGTAAAAATTCCTAAAATCAAAGAAAATCAAACATGCAGACAATATTCTCTAACTGTTTTTCATATTTCTGATCCCAGTAGAATGATGTTCACTCTAAGTGCCCTGCTGTGATTCATAATTTTCAGGAAATAAAGAGAATACATTGAATCCGCTATGCCAGGTTTAAAAACACAGGAGAAAGCTGGATTCTGTTTCGGGTCAGAGAAGAGCTTCATAGCATGTCAGTCCAGTATTCTGTTGATTTTAATTACAGAAATAGAACTGTANTTTGAAAAGTAGCAATTTACTGGCATCTAAAGAATTGTTCGAAAACTTTAATCTTTGGAAGTAGCAAAAAATTTAGATATCTGAAGAAACAAGGAATTGCAAAGCAACAGACAGAGAGTTATGACAGCAATAAAATTAATCCATCGGAAAAAAACCCCACAAGATTTCTGTATTGTTACTGAAAGGAAGAATGTTCAAGATACAGGGTCTTTTCTATCAGTAGAATTTATAAGTAAATTTGCAGAGGATGTGAAATTAAACTCAATTGCATAAAATTAGAGCTACTAATATTCCATGTTAATATGTATATATTTGTGTTGGGTTTTTTTTACCTTTTAAGCATAAGTGTGCAATAAGCCAACAGTTGTGCATGCTCCAGCTGCTGAATGGGTCAGGTAAAGGTATTGGGTGCTCTGCAAGGAAAGAGTCTTGGACTGTTCCACTCATAGGCAGAGAGCTTGAGAGGGGTGTGAATGAGATTTACAGAATCACGAAGGAAGTGAGCTGAGCATGGCACTGCTCTTGGCCAAACATGAGAAATATGGGT
The DNA here is from genome assembly GCA_013397315.1 of Donacobius atricapilla. Classification (NCBI taxonomy): domain Eukaryota; kingdom Metazoa; phylum Chordata; class Aves; order Passeriformes; family Mimidae; genus Donacobius; species Donacobius atricapilla. The sequence continues at coordinate 491,614 of WBMY01013242.1, read as the reverse complement.
CGCTGAAGCCTGGGTGAGAGCAAGGAAAACAGAAGAAGCAAAGTGAGGCAGCAGTTTGCACAGCCTTTTGCACAGAAAGAGACAGAAGGTGGAGATGGGAAAGCACAGGACAGTCTCACCTGGACCCCCGAGAAGGTAATAGCTAAACCTGGAAAACATTTCCAAGCATACTGAGGGCCATAAGCTCATTGTCTGGATCCAGAACTGGTTATCTGAATTGCTGGGCAACTGGACAATAAGAGAATTCTGAAAGTACTAAGCAGGAACAGATCCTCAGACATTCCTGATGCAATGGTTCTGAATGTTAGACAAGTACCAGAAAAATAGACGGTAGAAACACAGTCATTTCATTGTTAATTTTGTCCTGGCTGTGTTGTTACCCAGAGACACTAAAATTAGACTTTTCAAAGGTAAATGTGTAGGTAATAGGTCAACTTATCCCAAAATGCATTGTGAATTAGGTGCATCAATAATATAATTGAAATATGGAAATTTTCAGGCATCCTTTCTTAACAAACCCAGCCCCTCCAACTTAGAAAAGTATTAAATATTACCAGATCTATGAATGGTATTTGGCAAATACTAATTTGTTTTCCTAACACATTGCTAAATAGATTAAACAACGTTACAAAAAATGGAGAAGAGAAAAAAAAAGCATGCTCTGTATCTTATCTACTTGTGTTTTACCTCATCTTTAACTGCTTTACTCTTTCACTGCTTTTGTCTTTGTCAGCTTTACTGCCATTTTGGCATCAGAGCTTTCCCCCTGCTGTTTGCATACATAAGATAATTTTTCTGGTCCTGAGAGCCCTTGTACTTTTTTTATCAGACATGGAAGGTCCTACGATAACAAACCCTTCATGTTACCAGATTATCATCATCATTTGTTGCTTTTCACTACCACATGATTTCAGCAGTCAAAACCTTACTAGCCACAGAATTGGAGATTAGTGCTTTGTGATATTTGAAAGCTGAAGTTCCAACTTCCAGTTATACGATTTTCTAGCTGCATGGTATCTCTAACAGCTGGTGAGATAGTAGCTGCTATCATGTCAGAATTTGAAGCTAGGAGGAACGGCAGGGAGCAGAATGACTAATTGTAATGCGCACATTCACGTTCTATCTCTAGCTTCGCAAGTTTTGAAAGAAATGCTCTCACTGTTGCAAAGCTCGTAATCACAGCACAGCAGTTGTGTGCAGTATTTGTTCCTACTCCAGCCGGTTCAAGAGATACCAGACTTTAATGCTGTCAAAGATGAGCAGTGTTTTGGGCAATGATCCAAGACAGAACATGGTCTATGGCATAACTCTCTAGTGCTTCCCAGAACTCTCATATAATTTTCATTCAATGGCTATAACTAGGAGTATAATATTGAATGATACCACAATAGACTAAGCAATTTTTTTCACGAATTAAATTATTTCTTCTCTTGAGTGTTTATGGGTTTTTTTCCTTATTTTGAGGAGAACCTGATTTTCAAGCAAAATATTAGCATACTGCAGTGTTTTCGTTGTAAAAAATACAAAGAACCTCCCCAGTATAATTCTGAAAATACCTGATTTAGTTTCATGACATATTTGGATGGAAAATAGAAAGTGAATAAGGGACATGAGGAGGAAAGTTAATGTCTGCTTCAGAGTTGTATATCTTTCATACCTGGAAGAAGTAAGAGGAAGGCAATGAAGATGCATGCTGAGCAACTGTTAAAAGGTAAGAATTCTGAAAGGGTAAAAGGAATTAAATTGAAGCTGGCAACCATGTAATTGCTGGGAAGGGAAATGATCATGATTTTTATTGGCCTGGAGATTATGTAGGTGAAGATATTATTGTGGCAAGTGAATCTTAATGTATTTTAAAAAATGAATGAGAAAAGGGCTTATACCAAGAGCAATTTCTTAGCCTTTCTTCAATTCCTAAAAAAATTGCTCACAGAAAGTATTCTATGTAAATCAGTCTTCTTAAAACAGAAAGGAATGTATATATTATTTATATCCTCTTCTTTGTAGGACAGGAAGAGCTATTCCTTTGTTCAAAATCAAAATGCATTTTAAAAAAGGAATATTAAAAGCATTTAAAAGAAATATTAAAGCATGCTATACAAGTGAGACTTCTTGTATCTACTTACATGTCCTAAAACAGCCAACTATACTATCTGCATCTTTCAATATTCCTGATATCTCTTTTCCCATTTTTACTTTCAAATGTATTTAAATTTTGAGTGCTTGCAATACGAATGTAAAGTTTTGAATAATGAGAAAATGCTTTGAATAATGAGAAAAATGGCAAAATCAGTTTGTATTTAGCCTAAATGTATGCTTAGCAACAGCAAAAATGCTGAAACATGCTTTCTTTTCAAAGAAGGAAATTTTCTGATATCTTATTGTAATATGCAAAAAAATAAATATTTACTGGCAAAATTATATAAGTGATAAATGGATATGGACGTAGGACAAAACAGCATTTTTGGAAAAACTTTGAAAAATGTACTTTTTTCTTAATACTTTCTCTGTAAAAGCAGATGACATTGACATTCTGGTTCATTTCAGGAGGTTCAAAGTATTCTAGAAACCAGAGGTAGAAAGGCCATTTCTCCCCTATTACTATCACTCTCCCCTAAGGGTGAAATTTTTACTTCTTGTGCTCATTTTGTTGGGGAGAATGGATTGAATTTTTCTTCTATTATGTAGTTGAAAGGGAAAGTTGTCTTATTTGGTCATCCCATAGCCTGCCATGGTTATACTCTATAATATTATAATTTAAAAAAGATGTTATTATGCAAAGCTATTACGAGCAAAAATATGTGAATAACTGAGAATTAACAATTTAAGAAAAGGAGAGCTTTCATTTTAAAGGTGATTTTAATGCTTAGTATATGTCAGAATTATATGTCAGAACAGTGAAACAATTATGTTATAAATGGGAATGATTCTTCTTTTGGAAAACCACAGTTAACAAGACCTGAATTTATGAAAGACTGTTCAAAAGAGTCCTTTCCTATTAAGTATCCACTGAGTTGTATTTATCCTCTAGCATTCTAAAAGTTCCTACAGTGGGTAACTTATTCAAAATTTCAGCACAGTTACAGTGATACAGAAGCAAAGGGCTTGGTTTAGGAGCAAGAGTTTGATCAAAATATTAATTTTGTCATATTCTATTTTAAGGAAAATATTACATATAATTGTATAATTAATTTCAGTGGTACCTATTTTAATACACCATACCCAGAAATGTACTTGGGAAATTTATTCTGACATAAATTTTGAAGTTAAAAGGGGTTATAATTATATAGGAAAACACAAACATTTTCTTGCAAGGAAAATAAAAGCATAATTTTTCATTAGTTCAATAAGTAAAAATAATTTAACAAGAAATATAAAAAAAGATGGCCTGTGCTTTTGTGGATCTCAAAGGGAACACAATATTTAATATTGATAGAAAAAGTCATGCTTTTTGAGAGTACATATAGTATTTTTAGAGATTGGAATGGCATAGTGGGTGAATTTATAATGAATTTGACTAATTTCTGCAGTGTAAAAATATGAAACCTAATTCAATATCCATATGTTCACTCACAATCTTTTACAGTCCCCTAATGCCAAATGGCAAATACGTTTTAATTAAAGCAGAAGCTGATATAAATCCAAGTTCTATAACTTGGGCATTAGCTTGTAATTCGACTCAGAATATTAATTATTTTATTCATAAATAAATGTCTAAAATTGTAGTTTAGTTTATAGCAGTAAATGCTAGCTCAATCTTATAGTGATTTCCTTTCTTAATTTAAATTTGGTTTCATACCAAAGATCCCTTCCTTCTATATCCATACATGAAAATAGCTTAGCATAGCACCACTGTTGAGACAGTAAATGACAAATTGAAGCAGCTCTGAACTGAAATTTATTACTGATTATTACTAAGTGAGATTTCATCTTTTTATATTTAAAAATTACATATCCGGGATATTAGTTATTTGGTCTAAATTATTTGATCAAAATGTTTCTGACGCAATTATTTGAGATTTTAGTGGTAAGGACTCATTTTCATCCTCATTTCATTTTCTGTATCAAACTCATGACATAGTACACTCCTTTTAGAAAAGCACATGAGATATTTAAGTATATTCCTTTGAGAAGAGAACTCTTTTTTAGCTTCCATAGGAGTCCTGAATTCAAATAAGAACCTTGATAGGATTGAGCTAGTGTGGCAAAATTCAGCTTGTCTGAGAGGCATAAGGACTCTGTAAATACAAAAAAAGAGAGAGAATGTGTTTTATAAATACCTTCCATCTTGTTTTTGGAAATCTGGAAATTCCTTAACATTTAGCTTTTCAAGAAAAAATGTCCTTAAAGGAGAAAAATATTTCATACATCTTCATTTCCCTTTCTTCTCCACACCTACAGGTGGATATTTATCAGAATATAATCGCCTTATAATACTTGCTGTATTTTCTTTACCACTGTTACACTAGGCCCTTACTATTTTGCATCTAATCTATACTCCTGAGAAATAAACACATCTGTCCTTGGGAAGTCATCATTGATTAAAGTAAACAACATCCTTGTAATGTCTCTCAGTAGAATCATTACAGCAAATTGTGTGAGGATTAAATAAGATGACAATAATAATTTAAGTATCATGTGTAGCTACCTTAAAATAGTTCTATCTAGCTCTTCCATCTAATTAAGATTTGGAAAGAATCCTACCTTCCATTAATACTTACTCTGCACTTGCATTAAAAAAGAGATTAATTCAAACAGCAGTGAAATTTTTTGAAATATTCTATGAAGAAATGCACGCACAAGCTATATTAATCGAGGTCTACATTAGTGATGCTAAACAACAAAAGCAAGGAAATGCACAGTGAAGCAGGAAATATACCATATGTTATTGTATACCTGGGCACAATGGGGACACTCCCTTAATGGCTTTCTTAATGTTTCTGTTGTACCAGATATTGGTGGACATATGGTATGCTGCCTTTTTATATGCTTGTGTCTTTTCATGATTTTGTTAGCTGACTTTGATAGCACTTTCTATTTTTCTGCTGTTAGGAAAATGGCTTTAAAATGCTTTGCTCATTTATCTGGAGTTTGAAACCCAGGTACTTTATTTTGTTTATTAGTTTATACCCCATTTTTAACATTTTCTTCAAGAGCAGTTGCTTATCACTTTTGTTTTTTAAGCTTTCCATGGTCTTAGTGCCTGTCTGGCAGTAATTTGGAGCACAGCTGAGTAGCCCTTCCACATGCAGATGGGTTTGACTCACTGACAGAGATGGCCAAACAGATGGCTAAAGGAAGAGCAACAGCTGCAGAGCTCACCAGGCTTTGCACAACCAGGATCGTACAATCATGGAATAATAGAATTATAGAATCCTTTAGGTTGGAAAAGACCTTCAAGATCATTAAGTTCACCAGTTAACCCAGCACCACCACGTCCCTAAGCACCATATCTACACATCTTTTGAATACCTCCAGACATGATCCCTCAACTACTTCCCGGGCAGCTGGTTTCAGTGCTTGACAACCCTTTAAGAGAAGAATTTTTTCCTAATATCCAATCTAAACCTCCGCTGGTACAACTTGAAGTCATTTTCTCTTTACTTCTTTTTTGTTACTTGAGCACTCATGCAACTGTCTTCTTCCCTGTCTGCCCCAAGGAACCCCAACCAGTTCCAGCTGGCAGCAAAGTTCCCCATTTCACTTGGCTCCTAGTGCCCTTCCAGCTGAGGAACAAACACAACAACTCCTTGTGACATCATTTCCTGGATACCAGGTGTTTTCAAGGTTGGCTGATGAATACCAAAAAAAAAACAAAGGGAAAGTTTTCCTTAATTTTTTTATGGCCCAATCTTCATAAATGTTCACATTTATGTTGTTCATTGCTTCCATCACATGGAATACACACATTGAAGTCACAGAAGTCCAGAAATAATCAGAGGAAATATATCATGTATCAGAGAAGAGTAACTGGGCCCAATCCTTTTGACATACATGTAAATTACTCCAGTTATATCCTGGCAAAAATTTCCTTCATTAAAGCAGTGATCTCAGGGCTTCTTACTGGAGGTCTTTGAAGACCATTTAAACCAGTGTGGAAATAAAAGGACGTGGTACATGAGCTGGTTAATAGACACTCTTAAGTCTTATAAGACATTACAGATCAAGGCTAGTCTTTTAAGTAAGATTTAGTAATTTCTGACGAGTGTGAATGCTTTTGTCCAAACATTAAAAGCTTACCATTCTAATACTCATACAGCAGTTTTGGTAGCAGCTCATTATATGTGTAGCTGCATTAGTTTAAATATGAATTAAAAGGCCTAATGAAAGTCTCCTAATTTTCTACAGATGTCAATAATCTCACATGATATCTAGCAATACCAGACTAATCATTTCTGAAATGTTTAAATAAGAAATATTTTTAAAACAAATAACTTGATTTGTCCTGAAAACTTGCCATGCGTATTCCCAGGAAATCAAGAAATAATTTAAGTCCATAGCCACCAGTTACACTGAATATTTTTTAATATATTTTAATTTGTTTATTTTAAATTTAATTTAAAACTTTTTCAGTTGCTAGTTTTAGGAATTCTATTTTTAGTTCATATTAATTTATCTTTGATGAGCAAATGAATGGGAAAGGAAAGAATTCTGAGTAATTTTTCACAAGTATTTTAATAAGGAGTTGTTCATAGAACTTATCCAGAATTTTTTATAAGGCAAAGTCATTACTGGAAATCATTAAATGAAAGTAATTAAAAAGGAAACAACCATCTCTTTCAAAAGGATTCCAGTAAAATTCAGTAAGAGCAATCAAGTTGCTGTACAGCCTATTCTTGTGTATCCAGCAGGATGAAGAACTTGCCAGCTTATTGATTCGTACTGATGTAGGGCTTGGTAATCAGTCTGCATCTGGAATAATTAATTGGGATGTTCATCAGTAGACAAGACCATCATGGGGTCCCTGATACTATAAACAGTTACACTGCTATACCAGCTTAATGGCTTTTACTCTTTGGCAGCTTAAATACTTTTGACATGTAATGCTGTTTTTTCTAAGAACATTGTTACTTTATAAATAGTAGGCAGATTAAATTAGATGTGTGTGCACAGTGGCATGACTGACCTGTCCACACTGCCTGGGAATGGATTTACAAAGGGATTCCAATTGCAGAGAATAACTGAGTACCATCACTGTGGTAAAACGTCTGCACATTTTGGTAAAAAGTCTCAGGTTCCTTAACATTTTATTCAGATTTAATTTACAAGACTATTGAGGTCCCAGAATCAAGAGTAAAACAATGCATTTGTGAATTCCCTTTTCTGAAACCCTATTCAAGACGCATAAAGAGGACAAGAAACATAGTTCTTGCACCATGGCTTTTGGTAGGACTTGAATGAAAGTGCAAAGATGAAATAGAGGGAACTGGAGATGTATGTTCCTAAGATTAAAGCACAATAAATTAATCATGGATGAGATAAAAGCTAGTAACATACAGAAACATTTTAGATCTGACATGGTTTCCTCACTCTTACATGTAGTCTTCTCGAGGCAGTTTGCAGTGTAGCTACTTTGGGTGTACTTAAGATCCTAATCTTTGATAAATCTCTGTTGTTCTGTGGGAGGTTACTGTCTGTTCATGGTGCTCTAAATTCCCCAGAGTGTAATAGACAGTTTCTGGCACCCAGTGGATGTTCTTGGTCTTCTGCACATCATTACTAGGAATAAGATTTATCAACTCAAAAATTATAAAAACTAACATACTTTTAACATAATTATGTTTCAGTGATAAATTTTATAGTGCTTATAGTATCTCCTTATTGTTGTTAATTTAGTATGAAGATGTTATGCTAAACTAGTGGCTAGAATTCTGCCAGATGAGGAGTTTGAGACCTCTTTGATCTTTTCAACGTTGCCCCACTTTCCCTTCTTGCCATAAAAAGATTCATGAGTTGAAAGCAAGTACTTTAAATTTATCTTGAATAGCAATAGGACTGAAGTTCAGAACTGCCAATCAATAAATAATGGCTCCTAGTCATCAAAAGTGTAGCTTGCTTCTCACTGTGAAAGACAATTCCAAGTAATTGTTCTGAAACCCTATACTTTTTCATTTCTTATCAAGGAATCAGCTGAAAAAGTATCCAATGTGTACAATGCAGAAAGATTTTCTCATCTAAATTCTAATGTCTCCTATTGAAATCTTTTTCTTAGAAGAAATTGGAGCTGCAACTGTTTAAATTTAAACTGACTTTTCTGCTTTGTGTTGTGGTCACAACTTTTTAAAAATTCCATTTCAGAGTAAAGAGGTGGAAGAAAGTGAACACAGGATTTGGGACCAGACAAAGTTCCTTGTCTGCTGTTGGAGATTCTACCATGACAGTGAGTGAAGATATGGAAGATCACCAAAAAGACCTGCAGCAACAAGTCTAACAGCAAAGAGGAGAGGCAAACACTGTTCATAAAGACATACAAGAAAATTTAATTGAAGAAGAGTCAGACATATATAGGAATACTGTATGCATTGTTTCTATGTATCCCTGATTTTTATAAGAACCAAGGAAAATATGCTAGAGTCAGGGTTCACCTATTTAGAAGTTATGTTGGCCATTGTCATTCCTTTCCAGTTGTTCTAAGTGTTCTCTTCTAAAGCAAAAGGTGGACTTTAATTAAATTGTCCCATATTTTACCTTTGGGGAAAAGGACCTTAGAACACACATGGTATATGAGCTATGTTCATATTCTGTCCTGGGAAGACATTGAGTCTGAAATGGAAGCCAGTGGTTTACTTCTTGCTTTGCTTGTGTGGTTTACTTTCACGCAGAGGTGGAAAAAATCTGTATCACAGTACCCCTAGTTCTACCAGGGTGACCTGCGTTTCACTTTTTTTTTTTTCATTAAAAAAAGAAGAAGAAGAGGAAAAAAATATTTTATTTTAAATACCCAAATATTGTCACATACACATTCAGATTAAAGAAATATCCTTTCCTTATGTGTTTCTTATATTCATCACATAGTAAAATTAATGAATCTCAAATTTATCTTATTGTCTACATGTCACATTTTTATTTAATTTTACTTTATTAATTGTCCATGTAAAAAAATGTAAATGTCATGTGGGAAGTAACCTAAAGTAACCTTACATTAAGATAAACTGAAAAAGTAGATTTTGAGAATTTTAGGAAATTCACAATTTATGAAAACATCGGTAACTTTCAGCCATCAAGTGAGACATAAATTATAATTTTGTTTGCCATGTGAAAGTGATAATGAGTATGTGCAGATTCTGTTTCACAAGGTATACTTTAATTGCTCAGCAATATGTTTATTTCGTTCCTCATATCCCTATAAACTGAAAATTTATCTGAGGGCTTTAGTTGTATTTAAAGCTATGTCCTTTCTAAGAGAGAATTGTGAGATTTCTTGATTTCTTCTGGTAACATAGAACCATACAAAAAGTGATAAGTATTAAAGATTATTGATTACACAGGAATGGCATTTTCCGAGGAATTCTCTGGGCTGCAGATGCTTAGAAGCTGGGAACAAGATGTTCGTATGATCCTCTCTGAGCTTTAGGCTGCTGCTGGAGATGGGGTGCTAGAACAGAAGTATCTGTGTTTTGACTACCTTTATACATTTTAACCCTCTTTCATGTTTGCAATGCTGTACTAATCCCAGCCATTACCCCTCAGGACACACTAAGGGATATACAATGAGAGAATTCTGTCTTTGTTGCCAATAGCTGATTGACAAGTTCATCAACAAGGTACAGAGATACTGTGAGACAATTTAATTTTAAGTGGAATTTAAACATGTAAAACTTACAAGAACTGACAATAAAATACGATCCATAATTCTTTTTTTCCTAATTCAAACTTCCTCATTTTATTAGCTCACTGGTTCAAGGTTTTATACTAGACAAAAGATCTCTGGTCTTGTTCAATTCATTGTGAAATGACACACTGACTTTCTCTACAACTCCATCTACTTTTCTTATGCCAGCATCTACACAATGCCACAGTGTGTGAAATGGCTGCATTGAAAATGTTGATGTGCACAATAGAAATGGAAAGTGCATAATTATTGATTTTCAAGTGCTATAACAGACAAATGTACTTCTATGGTTACACTGAAGCACTTGAAAATATGGCAATACAACAGCTTACTGATGAAAGCTTGTATAATTTAGATAAGCTTTAGAGATAAGGTCTTTCTCTTTTTTTCCCTCTGACAAGCCACTAGAAATACAGTTGTTTTAGAGATAAGGCATGGTTTCAGCACTGGCCAAAATACCAATAAGATCCAGAGTATCTTTTCAGCCCACACTAATAACCGTGGCTAAAAATCAAGTCAAATGATACTATGAATTTCTGGAGAAATTGGGTTTCTGTCTTTCCTGTCTCTATTTCTAATTCTGTAGGAAAAACAAATGTTTAATTGGTGCTGGAGAACATTTCTGTGCTAACAGCTTGGTAATATAACATGGATATTGAGGGAAATCAAACCAGAAGCTAGTTTCTGCTGCTCTGTCTAACTCTACTATAAACCCTTTCATATGTGGTCACTGTATTATACTACCCAGCAGGTGGGATGCACCTGGGTGGTCTAAAAGTCATGGTGACAATAAAACATCATCACGTGATGCTAATTTTAAAATTTATTTCAGAATGTCAGTACAGTATCTTTTCTTTCTCATGAGGAAATTTTAGCTTCTTTTGGGGTAGTTAATACTCACGTTTATCCCCCACATATCTTTCTGTTCACTAATTGATATTTTACTTTCAGGCACCTTCTGAATAGCATTTTTTAAGTTTTCTTTCTTGTCTCTTATAGACCATACAAGATGCCTTAATTTTTCATAATTTCTCCCTATTCCCTGAGACAGAGACAGCTCAGCTGCTTTCATTATCTAAATAAAATATTTATTTCATCTTTACACACAGAGAAAACTTCAGAGACCTCTCTGAAGGAGTAAACCCATAGTCACTTGAAAGTAAGTCAAAATAAGATGATGCATGATTACCCTGGCTGCAGTTGAGAATGTTTGAGAATGCTAATTTATGACCTTTCCATAATACTAGAATGTTTCCTGATCTTAAATATACACCTATGATATTTGCTATATACCAATGTTCCCAGCTCTCCCTCTTCACATTTTACATGTGGGAAGCGAAGATACACAGATTTTTGCAGGAGTTATTTGCTCAATGTCACCAAGCACAATTATGGGAAAGCCAAGAAAACTAACCTTAAATCTAGTTGCAAACAATTGAGCTGTTCTTCATCTTTTGAGATGAGGGATGCCTAAAGCAGTGTATTTCCAGTAGAAAAAATAGCCTTTCCTATTTTCCTTTTTAAGATAATGGATAGCATGGGTCTTTTATGCGCATCAATGTAACAAACTGATTGTAAACACAGTGATAGAAGGACATGGAAACAATTTTCACAGTGCTTAATTAAACCTTGTTTAATACCATAAATGTATTATTTAATATTGTTACATGCACAGGAAGATAGGAAAGAATGAGTTATGTGGTCTTGTAGTCCTGTACTAGTTGATATGGAAACAGTGGGTAACAATGTGTTAGGAATAAAATAGACTAAAATAGCTCATCTAGAAGAGACCTACAATGACCACCTACTCCAACTGCCTGACCACCTCAGAGTTAACCAAAAGATAAAGCATGTTGTTGGGGGTATTGTCTAAATGCCTCTTAAACACTGACAGTCTTGGGGCATTGATCACCTCTCTAGGAAGCCTGTTCCAGTTTTTGACCATGCTCTCAGGAGCAAAATGCTTCCTACTGTCCAGTCTAATCCTCCCTTGGCACAACTTTGAGCCATTGCTGTCACTAGACACTGGGGAGAAGGGTTCAGCACTTCCCTCTGCACTCTTCTTCCTCAGGAAGCCACAGAGAGAAAAGAGGTTGCCCCTCAACCTCTCTTTTTCCAAATTAGACAAGTCTAAAATCCCTAGCTGCTCCTCCAAGGACATTCCTGCCAGCCCTTTCACCTGCTTTTTTTTGTCCTTCTCTGGATTCGTTCAAGGACCTTTATATCCTTAATTTGTGGGGTGCAGAATTGCACAAAGTGCTCAAGGTAAGGCCACACCAACCCTGAATAGATTAGGACAATCACTTCATTTGGTTACACTGTTTCAGGCAACCCAGGATGGCATTTACTCTCAGGACTTCCAAGGCACTCTGCTGACTCATACTGAGCCTGCTGCAGACCAGCAGCCCAAGGTTTCTGCCTCCAGGACTGCTCTCCAGTCATTCCTCTCCCAGTTTATTACTGTGCCCAAAATTACTCCACCCTAAGAGGAGAATATAGCATTTGTTCTTGTTAAATTTCATCTCATTAATCATTACCTAATTCTCCAATCTATCTGTATCCCTCTGCAAGGCATCCTATGCCTCAAGAGAGTCAACAGCAACTCCTAGCTTGGTATCATTTGCAAACCTGCTAATGGTGTATTCAGCTCCTGCATCCAGATAGTTAATGAATATATTGATACATTATTGATAAATATACTGATAAAGATATTATTGATAAATATATTGATAAAGAATTGGCCCTAAAATTGAACCCTGAGGAACACTACTGGTGGTCAGTTGCCAGACACATGTAGCCCCATTCAGTACAACCCTCTGAGCTCTGCCCTTCTTCGTCCAGCACACCCTAAAAACACTCATCCCATAGTTGGACAGCTTGTCCAGAAGGATACTGTGAGGCACAGTATCAACAGCCTTAGTGAAACCCAGAAAAACTACTTCCACCACCTTCCCTTCACACACAGGCAGATGACTTTACCATAGAAATATATCAAATTAGTTATATAAGACTTTCCATTTGTGAACCCATGTTCTCTGCATCATGTTGATTTCCTCCTTCCTGAACAAAGTGTTGCTTTTCTGAGGGATGTCAGTCTCCCTCTAGAGTACTTTGAAACACTTTTCAAAATATATGCCAAAATAATCTGCACTTATGCCACTGTTGACTTGATTAACAGTATAAAATAATTATGATGGACCTATGACCAGTCCAGAGCTACATCTCCATTAGGGTGGGAGCAATCAAGAGTTTCATTAAGAACTGGTGACTTTTTTCCTGAAATCTCTACCCTTGTATTACCCAATCCTACTGTCTCCATGACTTCCGCTATTGAAAGATTTTCCCAGAATAACCTATTTTTCCCACTTTAAAGGGAAAGAAATCTTAAATATTGCATTTAAAATATACCAGTAAGCAGTTATTTCTCAGAAACCATGAAGATTCTTGGATGCCTTTTACCATTACAGACCTTTATCACATGACTTCAGGAAGAAGACAGGCAATTTTAGTCAGTTGAAATAAAAAAAGGTCTAGTTATAATTTTGTAAGTCTAGTCTAGATCAAAATGACCTAAAATCCAAAACCAATTTCAAATGATATTCTAAATATATTCAACAAATATAACTATGTAAGACTGAAAATGTGATTCAATTGCCTCCTTTAATCATGAATAGAATATTTTCCAGGCAATGCCATTTGAGGAATCTATTGATCATAATTAGAAAAGGGCAATGAATGACTGCTTATGCTAAGATTGGATAAAATATTTCTTTAGGCTATTAACATTTGAAAGGAAGAAAATGTAGATAAGAATAGGACAAACAAAACCCTGTTATTTACCATTTAAGCTTTGAGGTTTATCTTTGTAAGAGAGTTTATAGTGAAATTTTTAGCATACTATCAATCAGTGAACACATCAGAAGATAAAACTGGATATACTAATCATCTTAACAAAATGCTATGCTACACATACAATAGACTCTATTTCTGTTAACAAATTAATGCTTTTCTTCCAGTCAGATAATCAATAAAAACACAAATGGATTTAAAAACTGCCTTATTACCAGGCTTCTCATTACACATTGCACAACTTTATTGGCATTCACAAATAGAATTTAGAGAAGCACAATTTTGAGAGTTTTGAAATGGCAGCATATTTCTGGAGATCTAAGGTTTTTTCTTAATGTCCTGTGGTCATTAACTACAGCTCAGTGAAATCATTCATCTCCCTCTTAGAAAAAGAAAACAAAACAAAAAGACTCCTGTGTAGAGTAAGTAGAGACATGGTAATTTTCTAAGAAAACTATTCAGAATAAGGAAAAGTGTTAGGCTTTTAGGTGTTTGCACTTACCTGTTAAAAAGGAAACACTATTTTAATGTTCTTTCATGTATCTTAGACATGTATTTTGAAAAATCTCCCTTTACAAACAACAAAGAAATTAATCCAATTTTTTACATGAGAATATAAACTTATAATTAATCTTATATTTTCTTCTTTCTTTACTGTGTGCTAATTCTGTGCCATTATTCCTATTATATATTGTCAGCTGTCTTGTTAAAAAATGTTTTGAGAAATAGGAAGTTTAAATGCTTTTAATACAGCTAATAAAAAAATAATTTGTTTCCCAAATTAAATGCTCCATGAAGGTTTGCTGGTAATTACATATAAATTACCATTGATCGTATTCTCTTTTTTGCAGTGTTGTGGGCTAGCCAAGACTGGCTGCCAGGTGCCCACCAAGATGCTCCTTCACAGGACAGAGGGAGAAAATAAGATTAAAGAACTTTAGAATCAAGCTAAGCACATAGTGATTTCTTAACAATTAGTTTCATGGGCAAAACAGATTGGACTTGAGGGATTTCAGCTTATTGCAAATTAATAACAACGTAAGATGATGAGAAATAAAAAAACTAAACTAAAAGCACTTTCCCCTTCCTCTTCTTCCCGGGTTAAGCTTCAGTCCTTCACTCCTGACTTCTGTACCTCTTTCCCTCAAGTGGTACAGGAAGATGAAGGACGGGTGTGTAGCAGCCCATAACAGCTCCTCCCTACTATTCCTTCCTTCTCATAGTCCTTCATGAGCTGTTCCATTCAGGCTTCTTTCATGGGGCACAGTCCTTCAGGAGCAGACTGCTCCAGCATGAATTCTGAGCTGCTGCTCCTGCCAGAAAATCTGCTCCTTTCCATGGTTTCTCCACATGCTGCACCTTCCTCCTGACATGTCCACCTGCTTCAGTATGGGGTCCTCCATGGACTACACTTCAATCTCTGCTCCACCGCAGAGTTCCATGGGCTGCAGGAGGACCGCCTGCCTCACCACACTCCTCTCCAAGGGGCTGCAGGGGAACTTCTGTTCTAGTGCCTAGGGCACCTTTTCCCTTCCTTCTTCTGTGACATGGATGTCTCCAGAGCTGTTGGTTTCACTTTTTCTCATTCTTCTCTGTCACAGCTGCTGAGCACCATTTTTACCCATTCTTAAACATGTCAGTGAGGAGCTAGCAGCTGGTGGGCACAATTTGGCCAATGGCAGGATCCCCTAGGAGCTGTCTGCAATGGGCTTTGTCTGACATGGGATCAGTTTCTGTTGTCTTTCCACAGAGGCCACCTCTATAGCCCTCTCCCTGTTACCAAAACCTTGCCACAAAGCCCCAGTACAAGGGTTTTTATTCTAATAGTAAAACACTTGTTTCTGGAGTAATTTGAACAGTGGAAAAAGCATAACATAGAGTAAATTTACGCCTTTGTCTTATTTAAACAGATTTAATCTACCGTTATTCTACTGTTGTGATCTCTTATAAACCAGTGTACCGGGACCACATGAATTATTCAATACAACCCTGGATATGCTGTAGTATGGTGAACTGTTCCAAAGAGGTCAAGTTTGATATTCTTCTCTATGGCGATGAACTGTTTCCAATACTGTCATTCATTACACTAATTAGCAATGTAAAAGAAAGAGTACAAAAATGACACAATTTGATTAACAACCATAGGAAATTTTACCTAGTTTATTGTTAGCAAAATAAAATTGTTTTCAAAAAAACATCCTGAGCATTTTTGTTCTGTTAATAAAAATGCAGCTACTCATACGAGTTCATAGAATCATAGACCAGTTTGGGTTGTAAGGCACCTTAAAAATCACCTGGTTCAAACCCCCTGACATTGCCTGCCATGCCTTATGCTGGACCAGGGTGCTTAGAGCACCATGCAACCTGGCCTTGAACACTTCCAGAGATGGGGCATCCAAAACTTCTCTGGTCAACCTGTTCCAGTGCCTTGCCAACCTCACAGCAAGGAACTTCTTTTTAATATCCAATCTAAGCCTAATCTCTTTCAGTTTTAAGCCAATTACCCCTGTTCTATCTGTTCTATCACTACATGCCCTTGAAAACCATCCCTCTTCAGATTTCATTTAGGCTCCTCTCATGTTCTCAAAGGCACACCAGAGCCTCTTCCTCTTCCAGGCCAAAGAGTCACAATTCTAGCCATCTTTGTGAGTCTTGAGTTACCATGCATAGGTTGATGGAAATGTTGTATCACAGAATCACAGATTTACAGAACCTGTGCAAAGTGGGGCACCTGCTCATACTCATGTTGTTAGTATGGGGTTAAAATGTGTCTAAAATCAGGTGAACTAGACTGGGTCAGGTAGGCCCTGGGAAAGGGAACAAAATGTTTGGCTTAGTCTCTAGGGAATCATGTGAAACTGCAGAGGATTATTAAACAGGATGCATATCCTTCATATGATAAATGAGATGATTATTAAAGAAAATCATGAGAATTAATGCTTGAATAAAATTGATAATTACAATAGAACAATGTAGGTTTAATAATTAATATATAGTTATATAATGGAAAGGTATAAAAACTTGTCTTTCTTGATCCATGTTTGAGTCAGATTTGGGTCTGTACCCCTGACTATTGAGCTCTTCAATATAAGCGCCTGCATATAATCATTGCCGTGATTATGTGTTTCATCCTATGCTAAGAATATCACTCATCAAAGAAAGAACACCGCAAGTCATGGGACAGATGGCATCTGTGACCACCAATGAACACTGAATGCCAAACAAATATTCCTCTGTGCATACCTGGAACATGGACTGCAGATAAGATAAAGGGGTACTATTGTCCAGATGTTGTCTCAGACCTAGGTGGAGGTTAACACCGCTGGGGGAGAATGTATCACTGAAAATGAAAACAAAGAATGTGGAATTTATGGGTCACAAGGAAGGCCAGCTCATCAACTGTGCTGAAGTCAGCTCCAACTGGCCAAATTCTAATTCTGGCAGGGGCAGACTGCGACCACCGTCTCCCAGCCCAATGACTCAAGAAACCACTGACTCAAAAGATGAGAAAGACTGAGCATGGGGAGTAATTAGCATTAGAGAATGGTGTAAACAATGAACATCAATTCCTTTATTTGCTAAAATGTATAAAAAAATGAAAATTTTAAAATTACCTCAGGACTCTCGCCTCCAAAAAGCCCAGGGTAAAGAGGGATCAACAGGATGTCACTGAATCCATGGGTGGTGACTGTCTTCTGCTTGATCTCTCTTTTTGCTCTCTTTCTCTATTTCTTTCAATCTCTCTACATCACATTTACCATTAAATAAAATCCATGTGATTGACTTTGGCATATGGTCTCCTTTGCACCTTAATTCAGGCAAAGACATCTCAGTAGTCAGATCTTAGCTGTGTTTTTAACAGACATGCTTTTTGTGCATATTCTGGGTTAAATTTTTTAAAAATGTTCAAATGTATCAGAAAATGAAGGAGTGTTTTTGGAATATAACCAAACTTTGATGAAAATGAGGATTAGATATATGGCTTGTCAGATTCAAGATAGCTCAGAGCTAAAAGTCACCATGATATTCAATGATAATGGAGTAAACATTCCATTTTTATTAATTCAACTCATGAAAATTCTCACAGTTTCCATCAATCTGTATTCAAGCCTACACGAGAGGGAAAATAGAAAATATTATCTATATGTTCGATGAGAGTCATTTAATTCATTCAGGAAAAGAGGCAACCTTATAAACTGGATGGCTATTGGAAGTCTATTTAAAATTTGGTTTAAAATATCTTTCATTAAGAAATATAAACGGAAGCTATAAATGTGACTGCTCTGTAATTATTTATCTATGAAAATACAGCTCATAGAACTGAAAATATGTTCTTACAGAGACTTCACTGTCATAGTCCTCTTTAATAGAAGATCACCCTAGATTTTTTAGGGTGAAAAGTACAAAGATTCCTGGGTCCAAGACTAGCACAAATGTAGAAATAAAGATATATTTTATTTATGATTTTTCTTTTCATTCTTTCATTTGTTCATATTTTCTGTATATATGTAATAGCAGGAGCTTCACGTTTCAGTTCTGCCAACTCTCTCAGCAAGATGCAGTTTAATCCTTCAAAACCTAACCTTGTGGTTTGCCTTTGTGTCCACTCAGGTAATAGAAAAGTCAGATTCTGTTTTCCAAGTATTTTTTTCTTAGAAGCTTGAAAACTTTCTGTGTCTTTATTGTATTACTAGGTAGTTCTTGACAAACTGATCTGAAATGCAGAAGTAATTTCTTTTGAGTTTAAAATCAGCAACTCGGGATGGTAGAGGAAAAAAAAAATTAACTGCTGACTAAGTCAGTTACATTTTCTTATATATCTACAAGAAGTTGTTTCTAAACATGAGCATTGGGTAAGGGTCACATGAGAAGGGCTGACTAAAGACTACTATCACTACTTTGTGAAAAAAAGCTTTTACTGTTAGTGCTGTCCCCCTCTTGAAGCTGATCCTAAAGGGAAAAAAATTGCTTCATTTTGCTTTAGAACTAATGCACAGTATAACTCAAAGTCCTCCTTAATTGCCATTTCTTCAAGCTTGACTTCCCGTAATAAAACATTTCACCCATAGGAAAAGATATATTTGGCTGCTGAAGATTTAACCATTTTCCATAGATGGTGCCCTGTGGGAGAGATGAGGCAAGGAAAGTCTTATTTTTTACTCCTAACTAATTTTCACACAGTAAAAAGGAGATGCTGGAGCTCAAAAATTTGTTTTTTCTTTTTAAATATTTTTATTTTACAGCACAATTTTCTGAAGCACTGTTTAACTGGTATATTTGTTTGATTTGGCCAAAAGCCTATTGACCCTATAATATTTTCAAATGATAGATTCTTTCCAAGATTAGTTTCCAGTTCGGGTCTTGATGCAGTAACCATCTCAGCTATTAGTTTAAGCATATCAAACTAATACAGTGTATTGATTTGGTGGGTGTGTAATGTATGTGTAGCATGGTCATACATTAGGAAAGCTTTTGTGCATTTAAAAAAAAATCAAACCAGAAAAATTGGGGAGCTTTAACATGAAAAATATTCTGCTAATTGCACTTTTTATTCAAGCTCCAAAAGGTATAATACAACAAAAGTTTTGTGTCCAAGAAAAACTGATATGATGGATTTTTTGCCGAATGGGAATATCATAGAGTGTAGTTCATTGTTTCTTTTGCTTTCTTAAGATAGAAGCTCCATATTCTCTATTCTAAACATTTAGATTTAGGACTATTATTTTCTAAACTTATCACTGAAAAATTATTCTCATAATATATTTACATTGAGTTTTAAAAGCAAGTGTTGTTTCATGCAAGTAAAAAAGGTCATAAGAAGGTGATGCAGGAATGCACTTTTTCCTATGCACATCAAAGTCACCTGACCAAAGGCATGACACTAAAATGGAAGACAAATACTAAAGACAGAAAAATCTGGTAACTCACGAGTCAAAGGACTGTAGCAGTTGAGGCCAGAATAACAGGGTTTTGTTGTAGTGAGGAAGAAACATTTAAAGGTTTACTAGAGCTACAAATATATTTGAAATGTACGTCATCTCCAGCAGCAATCATGCCCCATGAAATCCCATTCTGACTGCTTTTAGCATAATTTATGGCACTGATATCAAGAGGCTTGATAAATTGCATAATGACAGTTGAATGCCTCTGAACCTAAACATAAAAAAATATACCTGTTATCTCCACAAAACTCCTGTCTGCCTCTGTTCTTACTCATACAAAGATTCCATCGATGAGAAATGTGGTAAAAAGCTTTTAGAACAGCACTATGTGTGTGCGAGAGAGTGTATTCGTGTAGAAGCACATAACTTAAAATACAAGTTTTTTATTTACCACATACTTATCTTTAGGCTCAACATCAGTTAGCAAAACAGTATAAAACTACTGTAGACTGAGTTACTAAGTTTTACTGCACAATTTTAAAATGTATTCAGAAGGTTTCAGGACTACTTTGCTGTAAGTAGAGGAAGCAATAATGTGAGGCACTGGAGGATACATAATGAAGCTACATAGAATTCTGGTTATTTAGAAAAATAGAATTCAAATTTGAAGACTTGCAGTCGAATTCAAATTTGAATACTTGCAGTCAAGGGCTACTAAGATGGGTATAGACTAGAATGTGGATATATTTTACTAGAGGAACTGCCTCCTTTTATTTTACTGTGGAAAGCTGAGGAGGCCTCAGAAATACACTGGATGTGGGCAACAGCAAACATATAGGCCATGCAGCAATGACAGTGTCACACCATAAAACCATCAATTGACAATGAAACGTTTGTCTTCAAACAATTAAAACCAAGTGTCTGCCCTTTCTTGTGGAGTCATCGTATGTTACGAGGTAAGTGACACAATGATTTAATCAAATTAAAAAAAAATCAATCAAATTTTAAGTATTACATATTACGTGGTATTAGAATAGGGATGAAAATGTGGACTGCAAGAATTTCTGGAGTCTAATGTGTGGGCTTAGTCTGATCTATTAGGAAAGATAGAAAGTGATTGAATGACTGCAGTAATCCATCAACTCAGCTGCATGCTGCAACACTGTGTTCCTGCTGTAATAATGTAATGCAAGCATTGATCACGCTGTTCCTGCTCTCCAAGATGTTTAAGAAATATTTTAGCTAAACTTGTAGAAATAATGAAAATATTAAATTATATCCAAGTGAGGGGGAAGTGTGGTACTACAGTCCTAGTAACTATAAGGATCCTGCATCTACCCTTTCTGAAATTCAGCACCCTTTGGGATATTAGGAGTAAATTGTTTACCTGTGTTTGTCGAGTGAGTGGAAAAGGTTTCCTGACATGTTTGAAATGTCCCTGAATCTCAGATGAGGATTAATCACCAGATGCATCAAACAGCTGGCTTTGCCACTGGCAGCTCAGCCTGCAGCTGAGCAAGCCGAACAGTGCTGGGAATGGTATGCTGTACATCCTCTGTTCTCTGGCTGTGGAGGGAACTCTGAAGAAATCCTTCCATTCCATGGCAGCAGAAGAGGCTTGCTGCCTTTTAACAATGGGAAAGGGACTTCATGAGGCTGAAGAGGCCTTTCTCAACTATTAAAGAAGAGAAGGTCAATGGCCTTTTACCTAATAAGTTACATAATAACCTAATATATTATGGTATGGTGTTTCTGTGCTTTGAAATAACCCACGATTTCAGACTTAACTAAATCCAGAACACAGTCACTCTGTTGACAAATGTAATAATACTTAAATATTTAATATTTGAATATGTTTTTAAGTGACTAGAAACACCAGAGACCTGAATTCTGTCCTCTCAACAACAGGTCTGACAACAGGAAAGACATTATAATTTTGTCTTCTGTATCTTCATTCCAGAGCCGTAAAGTACCATCAAACCCTACCTTATCCAACAGCAAATTGACATTTTACTTCTTAGACAACAGCAGGAGAATTGATCTCTATGTGGGAACAACCACTAAAACATTTGGCGCTCTCTGGGAGTTGCTCAACATATGCTCATCCATTGAAACGTTCTGCATGTTTCCTACATAATCGGGGCTGGACCTCAGCCATCCACAAAGTAGATGACAGCCATTAGCGCCAGGCCATCAGCTATATTCTCTGTATGGCCTTTTCTCAGCACACCTTCTGTTCCCTTCATTCCCCAGAAAAGAACTTGTTTTCTAAACTTAAAGGTTTTGATTAAATGTAATTTCCCCTGTTTTACCAAATCTGGTTATTGTTCATATCATCTTCACTTTAAATGAAGAAAGAAACACTGTGCTCTTTGGCAGAGTGTTCCTTTCTTAGTTAGCAAACAGGAATTTATCACAGTGGAATAAATTACATTGTAGCATAACTTTTTAAAGCACCATTAATACAAATATATATCCTTCCTTTTTGACAGAAGTGCCACAGCTCTATTCAAAATCTAAATTAATTTTCAGACTTTTATTGCTTCAACCGTTATCCTCTTCATCCAGGACTCTAAAATAATGCATTCACTTTACATGTTAGAGGAGTGAAGCCTGATCACATGTCTTTTCCAATCTCCACAATGCTATAAAAATACCCAGAAAAAGTAAATTTTTTTCCCCCCAAATGACAGCATTATTGTAACTGTGGTCATATTTTATTTTTAGTTTATTGGTCTGTAACATGTAGCTACTAACAGTTGTATTAAAAGCAGAAGGACACTGAGGCTGGAACTTGTACTGGCAAAAGATCCATGAAACCATAGATAGTCTGATTTTCAGTAATAAATTAGAAGCATGAAAGAAAGGCTTTCTTAGCATTTGAGGAGGCAACAGATCTCCTCTCTATGAAGATGGAGCTCACTCATTGATCCCCTGGGCTAAGTGCACAGGATGTCAAGCCCTTTTCCCTGGCTCTGAGATCAAAATGACATAACCTAGCTCACATTCACATATCTGTACTCTCTTGCTCCCCAAAATAAGTGGGCAGCATCTAAACCGCCAGTGTGGCATGGTCTTTCTCACATGCTATTTGTGCCAGCCTCTGTTTGGGCCCAGGGCCACCTGACAGCAGCCAGAGCTGTAAAGGACCATGCCAATGACTGAGAAAGCAGCCACAACAGGCTGCAGCCACGGTACAATCATCAGCCATAATTGTGGGGCCATCTCAAAGCTGGCCCTGTTTATCCTTTTGTACTGACAGGACCTGGGAAACCTGTGAGGTAGGAATGGAAAGATGGTTAATAGTACCAGAATAGCAATAGGTTAAAAAGATAACGGAAAGACTTAGCATGCTTTGAAAATAGTTTTTCTTCTGTGTTCTTGTTTCTATGAGAACTATGAGCTTTAAAATCCTAATTTTTGATGCATTCTGAGCAGCATGCTTTTATTAGCTATTGAGGCTCCATTTTAAGGAAGCCTCATCACTCTAGATACTTAAAATCATGCTTTTAAGTCTCACAGAGGTACAAGTGGAGTACAATCCCCACATAGGTTAGTATCTCCTGCAACAAGATTCCTGGGTATCACCAGCCCTGCTTTGATTTCTAGCTGTAGGTTTCCCTTTCTGTCTAGAAACTTGGGGGTTTTTATGTCTTTCTTGAAGATTGACACAACAGGAATAAAGTCTCCTATAGAAACATATAAATAGTAGCCTCAACTCATCATTAGAAACCTACTTTAATCTTTGAAACCAGAGGAAATTTGGAGAATTGAATGGGACTCACTGAAGAAGAAAGTATAGATTACCATAAATAACATATAGTAGAGGGGCAATAGAGTGAGTGAGAATATATCTCAAGCCCGAATCAATACCAGCAAACTAGCCACATAATAGATTTTTTACTCTATACTGTGTAGTTAAAGTTTTGAGCTGACTTTAGGTTCATAAAGGTTTTCCTTGGGGAAATAATAACTTATTAACCAGATTTTACCTTTATTAATATGTTTACAGAAAGTGAAGAAACCTGCCCACTTTTTAAGGTTTTCATTCACAGCAAATAGAGTTGCCAAGTCTATGTCTTGTAAAACTTAACAACTTGGATCCAGCTGGTATATCAAAGCAAGCTACGGCCTATCAGGTTTTGGAACACAACCAAGAAAACACAAAGAATTGCAGTGTAAGGAAAACATTGCTTACTTTAAAAAAAATATATAGGTGGTTATTTTTTTTTTCCTAACAGCAATCCAGATGGGAACTTCAAGTGCCAGTCAGAATCAGAGTCCTGAAACTCCTGTTTTACTTTACTCAAAGTTCAGCAAAGGAGAAGTATTTTTGTTCTAGATACATGAACAATGCAAAATCATTGTAGAGACCTTTTTCTTGCAGATTTCATTGGACTCAGTTTAGCTCTTATTGTGACATTACAATACCTGAAAATCTCTATACACAGTCATACCGTTTTTCTAAAAAGATTCTTGTTTTGTGTCAGTTCTTACAGTGTATTCGAAAATCTTTTTATATTTGTACTCTTTGTTGTAGGAACACTTTTTTGACATTAAAAGAATAGACTTTAAAATACTTCAATGATATTGCAGAGCTGATTATGTATGATGAGCAAACTCAGAAAATCTTTTCAATCTTAGTCCCAGACAATAGTGATAATTAGATATTTCTGTTGTCTTGTACAAAAACATTGCAGAATTATGATCTCCTATGTAAGTCTGGTATCACTGAGGTCAAGTTTGAGCTTCAGTCATGTTTTATTTTTGAAAGCTAGTGCTAAAGGTATCAAATTGACATAAAAAATACAAAGAGAACTTTGTTTTCTCCTGTTATTCCTCATTGTATAGCCTCTAAAAAAGAAACCTCAGATGGAATTTTTGTTCTTTTGAGAATTATTCCTAATAAATTATGAAATCTTCTAATTTGTTATATTCTCTCTCTCCATTTATGAAATTCTTTACTGCTTTATTTTATTGAATCATCCATAAAATTACATTAAAAACTGAATATTTGGCTTTAGTTTCTCATAATATTAATAATTCCTTATAGTACTCTGTCTTCATTATGAAAACAATACTTCTATTACATATAGGGCAATTTAGGCTCCTAAATATCACAGCAGTTGTCTTTAAACTGAAGCGTAAAACACTAGTAAATAGTAGTAAATTTCAAAGGGATTTCAAAGGGAGCTTTGTAAATGTCTCAGTGTTATTTTTTTAATGTCTTCTTGGTGTTTCTTTTTCTTAATTATGGCTACCATAAATCCAAAATCTGCAGTATATATTACTTTAAATTATTACATTTATTTCAAATGTAAATGCATTAATTTATTTCATATTACATGGTGAAGTTGTGTTTATTACTCAGACCTGTTCGCTGTTTAATTCCAGATGATTACTCATAAGAATGAAAAATTGTGCAGAGTACATATCCTTAAAATGTTAAAATTATATGCATCATAAATATTCGGGCAGTTTTCACGTATAAAAATTGCCTACTTTCCTGAGTACCGGACCTCTAAGTTTCTAAGCATGGCATGACACAGACCATAACCAGCCTTAACATGGTTTTCGTAGAATCATAGAAGCATTGAATGGCTCGGGTTGGAAGGGACCTTAAAGATCTTCTAGTTCCACCCCGCCGCCATAGTCAGGGACACGTTCCACTAGCCTGTGTTTCTCAAAGCCCCATTTAACCTTGGCCTTGAACACTTCCAGGGATGGGGCATCCACACCTTCTCTGGGCAACATTTTCCCCTGTCTCACCGGCTCACAGTAAGGAATGTCTTTCTAAGAGCCAATCTAAACCTGTCCTCTGCCATTTGAAGGCATTCCCATAATTTAAAGCCATTAGTGCTCTGCAGGTTTGGACAGCCTGTGGGGTGTTTATTGCAGTCACAGGGTGAGGACGCAGCTATAACAGGCTGCACAGCAGCCTGCAGTTATACACTTCCTCGGGGGCTATTAGTCAAAATGCAACATCTCTCTAAATATATCAGGCCAGGGGCAACTTGCGCAGGATTTTGTGGACAATGAGATGGCATCATGTGCAGCCAGAGGCCTACATTGCCCATCAGATCTGTATTCAGTTTCCTTCCAGTCAGGGTCAGAGGAACACCTCAGGGCTGCCTGAGCATCTCTTTGGCCAAGCCTCTGCTGGTAGCATGCTGAAAACTGCAATATAGAAGTGCCGGTAATCCTACACTGTTGTCTGTTTTATTTAATGATAAAACCATAAATCAGGGAGAATGACACTATTATATCCTTTTCACCTTCTATTAGAGTTCAGTGTTCCCCCGATAGGAAATAATTCTCTCCAGAGAGAAAGAGCTGATCCTAGATTGATTTCTGAAATACTCTCAAGCTTCTAGGATTTAAGAGGAGATGGAAAATTGATTTGTATTTCATGTGCTACATTCATTTGTGGAACATGTCTTCAGCTGCAGTAATATAGTATTTCTCCATTACAGTAAACTGTATGAAGCCTGATTTGCATTAGGGTTTTGTAATATAATTCTATTTTAAGTCCCAAGACCTTAGGAGACAATATCGATATTCCTCACTTACTTTTGGCATGAACATGCAAAATGCTTGAAACCTGCTTCTTGAGTCAGAACTAAATGCTTCCATCTCTGCCCTGTAAATGAACTCTTTTCTGAATATCCCAATGAAGAGGGATAACATTTTCAAGGCAGAAAGCAGGAAACATTGCTCTGTTTCACTGTCTCTGCTACATGAATTAAATGCAATTAAACTTCTGGCAAGGTTTAACTCTTAAAATGGACAATTCCCAACAGAAACATTATAATGAGAGTTTCTTTTAGAAAGTATTCCTGTGAAGCCTGTATATCCATGAGGAACCTTATAGAATGCTTAAAGCAAGTATCTGTAATATTTGCCAGTTGATTCTACTCCCCCGGTTTATTGTTTCTCAACCTCAGTTTATCGTTCTTAAGTAGAAATTTTACTGATTGTGAGGACTGCTTCAGTCCCTTGAAACTATTAAAATGATCAAATAAATTTAAATTATAAACCTGACCTTTCTTAAACATATAATGCCAGATCTCTTCTGTGACTTTTAATTAATTAAGTCATAGTCTTGTTTATTTCTGTTATGATTGCATAGACATATAAAATTAGTTTTGGTTAGGCCAAGTAAGCTGAGTGATCTGAATGCTACAGCTCTAAAACTCATTGAACAACAGGAGGTTAGGAGATAAAAAATCAAACCTTGCTCAGTGTCAGGAGGGTATGAATTCACATACAGATTCCCATTTATGACAATTGACTTTGTGCAGCAGGAAAGAGATGTCTCAGTACAAAAATTATGACATATTGCTTCATAAAGTCTCTTAAAATTGACAGAGACTCTGCAGGTAATTCTCCTAGGATTTTCAGGTTTTTATTGGCATAAACAAATGGGAACGTTTTATATCCTCTACCTTTTTTTCAGTGGCTTTAAAAATCCACTAAATTGTAGTGTCTGTTTTTGTTTGGTTGTGTTTTTTTTTTCTAGCATGCAGTAAATATCTCCTTGATTGAGAAGTACCATTTTTCAGAAATTCTTATCTTTTGTTTCTTTCCATTGAAGAACAAAGGAGCGAAGATTGTACTATTTTGTATTGCTTCCTAAAAATACTATATAAAAATATTTGTTTCCCTTTTGATCTTAAGATGTCAACACAAAGATACCAAGTAAAGTTCTATTATCTATCTTTAGTAAAAATCATAGTTATTACTTGAGTTACTAAAAATTCTCTTGAGCTTTCCTGGGGACATGATGAGATGAGTAGCAACTGATGAATGATGAAGCACTATATAAATTGGTACTTTAGAAATATTTCATAGAATCAGAGTGGTTTAGGTTGGAGGAGACCTTAAGGATCACACAGTTCTAGCCTTCCTGCCATGGGCAGGGACACCTTTCACTAGACCAGGCTGCTCAGAGCCCCATCCAGCCTGGCTTTGAACACTTCCAGGGATGGGACATCAACAACTCCTCTGGGCAAACTGTTCCAGTGACTCATCACCCTCACAGTCAAGAATTTCTTCTTAATATCAAGTCTACTCTCTTCCAGTTTGAAGCCATTCCCCTTGTCCTGTCTCTACATGCTCTTGTAAAAAGTCTCTGTCTTTCTTGTAGTATTTCAGGTACTGGAAGGTCAAAATTAGGCCATCCCAAAGCCTTCTCTTTTCCAGCTTAAACAAACACAATTGTCTCCTCTTTTCCTTGTACAAGGGGTGCTCCAGGCCTCTAATCATCTTGGTGTCCCTTCTCTGGACTTGCTCTGATAGGTCAATGAGCTTCCCATGCTGGGGACCCAAGAGCTGGATGCAGCACTGCAGGTGAGGTCTCATCAGAGCAGAGGAGAGCAGAGAGGCAGAATCCCCTCCCTCACCCTGCTGCCCATGCTGCTTTAGATGCAGCCCAGGACACATTTGGTTTTTTGGGCAGCGAATCTTATTAAACTCCAGGAGATTCCCATTGTCCCACTTCTTGAGCTTGTCCAAGTCCCCCTGCATGGCATCCCATCCTTCAGGTGTGTCAACTGCACCTCTCAGTTTGGTGTCATCTGCAAGCTTGGTGACACTGCATTTGATCCCTTTGTCTATGTCATCAGTGAAGAGATGAAAAAACACTGGTCCTACATGGACCCCTGAGGGACACTACTTGTCACTGATGTCCATCATGACTCTGACCCACTGACTGCTACTCTCTGAATGTGACCACCCAGCAACTTTCTTTCTAGCAGTGTATGCATCAGATCTATTTCTCTCTAATTTAGAGAAAAAGATGTTGTGGGAGCTGTATCAAAGTCTTTATAGAAGCTCAGATAAACAACATCTTTAACGCTTTTCTTGTCGACTGATTTCTCACGTCATCCCATTTCTCTTATATCCAATAGAAACCTCTAGACCACAAGATTTCTTTTGTATTACCTTCTCCAATAACGATTATTTAAGCAAATGTGCAAAGAACACCACTATTATTGATATTTTAAGCATCATTTCTAAAGAAAGCAGTTTTGAAAGAAATTCCTGAAGCTAGTGAATTTTAAATATCCTCTGACGATACCATTGGACAGACATCCTTACTAAAAATCCTGGCACCAGCCCTTTACATAACAAAGGTCGCAGGGATCTGTCGCCCAGTCAGGGGACTGAACGCTGAGAGACACAACAGGAAACCAAGGAGCTCCAGATTTCCATGTACTTGGACTGCAAGACGATAAAAGTCTAGAAGTTCCTTTTTTTCAGGGTCCCTCCTCGGAGGGAGGGACCAGTAACCAGACTGAGCTGGTTACTCTGTTGTTGCGCCATGAAAAAATTGTTTTAAGGATCAGGACATCTGAGATTCTGCTATGAGAAACCTGAGGTTGAACTGGTAAGGAAACCTGGTCTGACTGCGTGAGTGTGTGTGTGCAGGGAGTTGAGTGGGGTTGGCTCAGTGGAGCTGGCCCCTGCAAAGGGGCCTTGGTCCCAGTTCAGGGGGTGTGAGTGTGACTGCCAGAGTGGCTCCTGAACACATAAGAAAATTTCCTTAGCAATCCTCTATAAAGTTGCCACAGGCCTGTTGGGTGCTTAATGCCAGCGTCTGAATTCTATGTTAAACATGCTAGTTACTTGGAGCAGTGAGAATTTGCATGCATTTTTGCAAGAACAGAGGGAATGCACTGTCAAACCAGCGAGTCTCTGCCAGAATATAGGCCTAAATTGCGCTTTAGTTTCATCAAGCCATCAGCATGTCTCCTAGATGTTGTAAGGTAGGATATTAGATTGCTATTCCTTGCTTTAAAGAATGATCAATGGCAAGCATGATGGATAGTGCCAGGCAGAGAAAGAATGGTCCTGGTTATATGAAAGATGCCAATTACAATTTGCCCTATGGGGCACACTTTCATTCCACAAAAGTGCTAATACAAAACAACTCTTCCTCTCAACCAGCACTTATTGATGACTTCTGTACTCTGATTTGCAGCTCTAAAAAATATGGCACAGAAATTTTCCAGTTACATCACTGTCAGGAACATAATGTTTCTGGCTTCAAAACTGTTTACAACCATGCTGTCTAGAAGAAGGCTGCTCTCACATGTCTTTAGCCATTATCCCAGCTCAGTCTCCTAAAAGTAATTTCCTTGGTTTTATTTCTGCTAGCTATTTCTCTGCTGTCTGCTCTCTCTTTCCTCTAGTTCAACCTATGGACTGAGTACCTTTCCCAAATCTTCAACCAGCTTGTCTTGAAATTACATATTGTCTATCTATGTGTTGCTGTTAACTGAGATGTAGATCAGAATACTGTCTATCATTATTTATTAAATTACTGTGGTTCTTACTTCATCTTGCCATCAAAAAAGGAAATATGCCTGTGACAACTCTCTTCCAAATATTTTTGTATCACCATGATATGTGAGAATAAAGGAAAATAAAATTGCTTTTTCTTCTTTTGTGTCAGAATGAATCTAATATACTGTTAGGAAAAGTTGTCTCCATCACAGGAAAGCTTTCAATGATTCACTGCCCTAACATTATTCAACATGCATTGAATGCTGTTTGGAAGAGATGAAGTGACAAATATATGTGAAAAATGTTGTGGTTTTACCCAAAACACAGTATCTTCATATACTCTTTTTCCATATTTTCAAAATCCAACATTGAACTTAAAAAAAAACAACAACTAAGAAAAGAAGCAAAAAGTTGAAATATCAGTATTTTAACCTGAACCCTGTTTTTGATCATTTAGAATTCATTTATTTATAGTATTCTTACTTACAGATACGTATTTATAAAAATACTCATAAGGGTATATAGCTCTTCAAAATCAAATTTTTAAAAAAGAAACAAACTAAAAATCTTGCAAATCTGAAACTTCATATTGTTTAAAAATTAATATCTAACAATTAAGTTGGCTCACTGCAGTATGCCAGAATCAGATCTTCAAAGGTTTCTGCAGCTGACATAATTTCTGTCTGTGTTATTCAGATTAAACTAGCAATGGAATTCAGATTATAATATCACCATATTCCAATATTTTCAGGTGTGGTTTTTTTTTTCCTATACAATCCTACCTCCAGTATAACTTAGAAAAATAAAAGTTGTGAAGGGATATTTCAGCATAAGAATTTTTTTCTGAGGATCTTAATGTTGTACTTTCATTGTTGGCTATTGCAAAGCTCCAGAATGGGAAGTTAATAATTAAAGTTCCCTATTTTTTTACGGTCTCCATTTCATGTAGCTTACCCTGGCCAGCAGCGTAGGCAAGACAGACATATGACAAGGAATTAAACCTCTTATATTCAAAATTTTTATCCTCTAATCTTTCTTGCAATCTACTACCATCCTCACTTTCTCATGAGGTTCTTACATATTTGCTTTCTGAAATTATTAGTGATTATTTCTTTCATCATTATGCATATGGCCATGCCTTTTCATTTCACAGAGTGAGAAAAAATCAACCTTGAAATCTAAATGTCCTTATCATTTCCGCCTGCTAATACTTCACCTGAAAAAAAAAGACTGTTTAAGGCCGTGACATCACCATGTGAATTTTATACCAAGGCTTTTGGAGGAAGAGTCACTGAATGACTCCAGATTCTGCTGCTGCTTTTTGAAGCAGCACAACATACCAACATTTCACAGCCGTGAATGCTGCTTGTAGTAATGCTTTCTTTAGGTCTGTCATTTCTCTAGGAAAGTAACAAGCAACAGGAAAGTAAAGTGCCATGTTGACAGCAAAATACTTGACAGTTTTGACCTGAAGTAGACATGACATTGACTAACAGCAGCAACATGACGCAGTCAATGATATTTCATGGGTTCTATGATGTATGGACATACCTTTGGTTCTCCTAATTTCTATCCCTTTCCTTTTCCTCTTGGTGAGCTCAAGACAATGTTTCTTCTTCAGAAGAAAAAATCCTTTTACAATAAGAAGCTTATAAACTGAGATTGTGCAGACATAAAGAGTGAGAAGTCCCTGTAGAGTGCGGCATAGGACAACAATTCTAGCCAAGAAAAATTAATTGTGATATTTTATAGCTCCTGGCAGTGAAATCATGATTGCTATTTTGAAAAGAGGATAGAGAAAAGCAAAGCGAGTCTGACTTAAAATATAGAATGGTAATTATGTAAATGGCAGAAACCATAGTGTTTCGCCACAGTTTTCTATAACTGTTTCCTTTAGTGTTTGCTAATGTGTCCAAGGGGGTTTTATGAGCTTGGCTATTTGTTCTGCTGCTGAAACAAGCAAATAGATGAGGCTGAAATTCCTTGAAGTCCTACAGTCTAGATGTCAGGAAACTTTATCCTGACTCATACAGTCCAATTAATGATCAATATTGTTGGTGTATTCTCAAACAGCAGAATTATACTATGACAATTTTGTTAAAAAAAAAAAAAAAACGCATACAAAAGTCAGCACAATTATTCCTTTCCTTGAACCCATCATTATATCATGCATAACAGGTTTGACATCATCTTAGCAACAGTTACCATATGATTTCATCTGAAATGAGCAGGGTCTGCTTTTCAACTAGAATATCTAGACTGCATAGTGAAGGTTTACTTTAACACACCATTTAATGTTTTAAACAGGATATGAGTGAGGAATAAAGAAAAGTTTAATCCCTATGATACATTATGGTCCATACCATAATATTTATAGCCAGAATTAATAAGTCTAAGTTCAAAACTTAGCCAAAATTCCATGACTTCCAAATGTCATGAAAAGAGAGTTTTCCTCAGATAAAAACTTAAATGCAAGCATGAATAAAATAACTGCAATTTTTAGCACATTCTTAATGTTAATAATCTTTATTATAGCACCTAAGACTTCCAGCTTATCTCTTTCATTTAAGAGCCTCAGAGCTCATTACTAGTTTAAGAACCTAGGCATCTTTACAAGGTGAACAAATGTTATCTTCATTTTGCAATAGGAATAGTGACAGAAAATTATCTCCCATGAAAGTTACTGAAATCTGTTTCAGGCTCTGTTCATCCCCTTCCTATTCTATATTTCTGCATATTTTAACTATCCCAGCACTATTGCTTCAAAATTGGAAATGTTTCAGCCAATAAGAATCCAGGAATGCTTTCACACTTTTGACTGATTCACCCCAGCAGCTTAGTATGTATACTTATTTCTTAGTCAGTCATTTTCTTGCACTTATATTTGCATAATGATAGAACAGTTCCATCTTAGTAATTTAGTATAGTATGCAAATTCCCATATCTGAAATGCAGGCAACTATTATTAGTCAGCCAAAGTACAGGGATTTACATTAATCAATGTATTGCTCTTTCTCACTTACTTTATTGCTATTATCTAAATCTCATAGCTCTGATTATGAAGAAAGAAAGACCTTTGAGAAAACTGAGACAAAGAGAACACAAGTTTTGAAATCACTGTGTTTTTTTATTAACAATGGCTTTGTGGATGATGTGCTCTTATCATAAAGATTACACAGGTGGGAAAACTCCTAATAGGTAAAGACTACAAAAGTCTGTAGGCACCATTTTATATATATCTATAAGGTAAAATGCATTGCATAAATCTATATCTTAGCCTGTTATATAAAGCAAGCATTTTCCCCCACATCTAGTTTGTTGATAACTATATCCTATGCAAATACTTGACACTTAAAGTATGAGAAGATAAAATGTTCTCAGCAAAGCACAGATACTTAAAGATATCTTAATAATTATGCCGTTTGAAAAATTAGAAACATAGGATTAAATTTCTCAGTATTATGGATTATCAATACTTTTTTGTCTCTGAAAGAAAGATGGTCTCAAGAAAATTGTCCAAGACATGTAAGTGACTTAGAAGCTCAGCTGTAGAGAACTCTGTCCTTCTTTGTGAAGGCACATTTTCAACCCTCTGGTTTATTTCTTCTGGAGAAGACTTCAGAATAAAACATGTTAGATGATTCACCCTCCTCTTCAGGAGCACTCAGGGTGATATAATTGAGAGAAAATATTTCACATAAAATAACAGGCACAATTTTTCTTCATAAGAAGACAAATCCTGTACTTCACCTTGTCTTTAATATGCTACAGTCTAGTGGCTGGGACACTCCTGGGGAATTGAGATAACCTTGCCAGTGGAAGATTAGAGCCAGTTTATATCACAAGTTGATTTGGCCATTACCCTGCCAAATTTTTTTGAGGGGTAGCTCTTACTTTAGACATAGAATCATATAGAATGGTTAGGATTGGAAGGAACCTTAAAGATCACTCAGTTCCAACCCTCCTGCCATGGGTAGGGATGCCACTTACCAGATCAAGTTGCTCATGTTCCTCATCCAACCTGGCCTTGAACACTCACAGGGATGGAACATCCACAGCTGCTCTGGGCAACCTGTTCCAGTGCGTCACCACCCTCTAAGTACAGAACTTCTTCTTAATATTGCATCTAAACTCATCTTCTTTCAGTTTAAAACCATTGCCCCTTGTCCTGTCACCACTCGCTGGCCACATAAAAAGTCCCTCTCCCAACTTTTCAGAAGCCCCCTTATGGTACTGAACTGCTTCAACAAGGTCTCCCTGAGGCTGTTTTTTCTCCAGACTGAATAACCCCAGCTCTCTCAGACTGTCTCCATAGCCTAGGTGTTCTAGTCCTCTGATCATCTTCACAGCCTCCTCTGGACCTGCTCTAACAGGACCATGTCTTTCTTGTGTTAAGTACCCCAGAGTTGGATGCAGCATTCCAGGTGGGGTCTTGTGAGAGCAGAGTAGAAGAGCAGAATCCCTTGACCTGCTGGCCACCCTACTTTTGATGTAACCTAGGAAGTGTTTGTATTTCTGGGCTATGAGTGCACACTGTTGACTCAATGTCCATGTCTTCAGCCATGAGAACCCGTAAGTGCTTCTCCACAGCACTGAGTCCCAATGGGTTGTCCCAGTCTGGGATTACGCCAGTCCAGGTGCAGCACCTTGCACTTGGACTTGTTGAACTTCATGAGGTTCCTGTGGGCTGACTTCTCAAGACAGTAAGAGTCATACACACACACACACACACACACACACACACACACACACACTTCTCTAACTCCTTGGACCTTACTTCCCTCCTGCTAAGCACAGGTGTGCACATGCTGTCTGTAATTGTTAAGGACAAGAGGGTGTGTTCTGGTTACACTCTAGATTCGAGAGCACGGCATGAGATGACTGAGCATGAGGATGAAAACAGCATGGAGTGCAAAGTTAGAAGATTCTAGCATCCCAGCTGTCCTGTGATTTTGTACCTGGAATGAGTGGTGTAAACCTGTTAAATAATTGTATGCTACAGCCCTCCTTACTGCAACTACGAAGAACTGGGTTTTTCAGACTTAAAAACCAGGACTAGTAAATGTATTGCAAAGTTCTTGCATTTGTGTGACTGCCCAGTAGCCATCGGTCAGGAATTTTCTGGCTATGGCCAAGGTGTCAGGGATGAACATATGATAATTCAGGCTAAACAAAAAAACGGTTCATTGGAGAAAACAGAAAGGTAATGATGAACTAATTTTTTGATTTCCAAATCTGATATTCTTATCTTGCTGTCATTGTCTTTAATGAATTAAACTATTGTTGTGTGCAATAGTTTTTCTTTAAATATTCTCCTTGTTGCACACATGCAAACACATACACAAACACACATACCGACTGTAAAAATTCCTAATTCCTATTAGTTGAAAAGCATCAGACCTGTCACTGCCTCTTGAATAAAAGATCTGTGCAGCATAATTGTATACTTTAGATATGACCTAGAATGAGTTTTTAGGGCAACTTTCTGCTAGCTGTGTTTAAGCTACACAAAGCAGCTAGAACTGGGATCCGGTCCTGCTCTCAGTAGTTTTAGTTTAATATACCATTCCCCAAATTAAGAGCTGTAAATATTTGTAATTGCCTACAACTTTGCAACAGCTGAAATAAGGCAGTTATTAAACCTCATCTTCCTCTCCAGTTATCTTTGCTTTTTCAGGAATGTTTTTGCTTTTGACTAATGCCAATAGTGATAAGTTTATGCAAAACAATTGCTATATAAAAGGTACATACACTTGATATTAATTTCCTAGTTTCTCCACAAGCTGTCAGGAGTAATATGGAAGTTATTGCCTATATTCCCAGAAAAGATAATTTTATCATACTGATATATATTAATATGGAGCTATAAAGACCTACATTTGGAATTGCTCATGCATGTGTTTATTCTTTATGAGTGGAACCCTGGAACTCAAATATAAGCACATATAGAAACATGGTAAGATTTTGTTCTGAAATTGAAGGCTCTGAAAATACAACAGCACAATTATAAAAAGAATATACCTCACAAAGAAACACATCCTCAGTCTAAAATTTACAGAGGTAGAGACAAAAATCTCTGGAAATCAAATGAGAAGGACCTAAAGTAGTAGCACATATTATGTCAAGAGGTGGAGTACTTAAATAATTTCATGCTCTTTAAATCCAGAATGTTAGTTTGGAATCTCATCTATTTATATATATGTTATATATATTCATATGTACAAGATATATATGTATGTATTTATTTATGTGTGTGTGTGTCTGTGAGCATGCATAGTAGGTGCTTAAGAA
>WBMY01013242.1:409074-455445 GCA_013397315.1 Donacobius atricapilla | reverse complement strand
AAAAAAAAAAAAAAAGCACCATTAAACTATTACCATCCTGAAAGAAATGCTGGTCCACTAGGAACTTGAACACAGGGGGGCCCTTCTTTCCATCTTCTATGGACATCTTTCAAAAATAAATTTTCAGAGCTGAATTCCTAAATATGGCTCAGGCTGGCACGACAGCCTGCAGCAGCACCTCTTTCTTCGCAATAGGCCCTTCATAAAATATGAAGTTTACTGTAAGGTAAAACTTATGGTCCCAAAGATATTTGTAAGTCTTCGAAGTTTGGTAGCTACTGATACAGAGTTTTAAACCCCTAGTTTTAAAGTACCTGAAATCCATTTTCAGCTTTTGTGTATTTTATTGCTCTTTATCCTCACCAGGATCTCGATTAAGATTTCCTTTAAAAGCTTTTCTAAATTACATTCTTATTACTAAGGAGAAAAATAGTATCTCTGTTTACCCCTACAAATGGGAAAATGCTTGGCTGAATTTGTAGTCACAGTACTTTGGTAAAGAATGAAAGACAATTAAATCTAACTGGGAAATCTGATAAATAATTCACTGCCAGAGCTGAGAGATGCACTGGTGTCATTTAGATTTTCCTTTTTTTCTTTTATGTGTTCTCTGTATTCTTCACACATATGTCTGTAGTCTATTGTATTAGTGACCAGGTTTCCCAGTACTTTCCATGGCCTTTTCCTAAGCAGAAAGACAAAACAAATTCCAGAGCTCAAAGTCCCGGAAGGGACAGGGCTCCATGCTATCTTGGTTCTTGCTGGAAACCAAGGCCAAGAACAACTCTTCCAGATAAATTCTCATGGACAAAGCACAACTAGTGCTGAAGTGGGGGCTCAACAGAAGGGGCTTGACCTGGGGGGGAAATACATCACCACTTGTGCTCCTAATTGGTGCATTTTATCAATTATGCTAATTTCCTAAAACCTATAAAATGTACTCATCCATTGGGGGGCTGGGTGCTTTTGTGGACATCTTTCTATAACTGCTTCTGAGGGCCTCCTAATAAAGATCACCTTTTATATTATCTCCTTACTAAAACTATCTCGAGTTTAATTTCCAGGTTGGGAAAAAGGCAACAGCACAACAGTTTTTCTGTTAAGAAATCCACTAAGATTTGCTGTCTTCTGAAGCTGAACAAGCCTAGAATAAAAGTGAGCACCTGAAAAGAGCTATTGCTTCTAATGTTAGCCAATTTCTCACGGTCAAGTTTTTTGCAAAGAGCTTGTGTTAGCTTTTTCTTCATGGGATTCTGAAAAATTATGTGTATTTTCTGTTGAGGTCTTTGAACAAAACCTTATGAGATCTTCAATATAAAACTTGGGTTGATTTTCAAACTCAAATAATACAGTGATCAGTGACAGAATGACTGATTGAGGCTGAGTCTGTGCACGTATGATTTTTCTGTCTGTCAGCAAGCTGTAGTTTGTGTGCAGCTATATCATTATTCCAAACGAAATACAAACCTCAGGGGGTACAAATTCAACCTAGATAAAACAAAAACCCATAAACCTAATAAAATCCTTTCCCACATGAAGGAAAAGAAAAATATGCTGCCATTATATTAGACAGCAAAATCACAGGTTTTTACAAATATCTGTGAAAGAAATAACAGGCTAGCATTTAATGAAAAGTTGCTTTGAGATTTAATGAAAAAACCCATGCTGATGTTGATGAAGTTGCAATTATAGTGAACTATATATTGTTTGCTAAATAGAATTAGGATGTAAAGAGACAGATTGCTAGGAGAGACATAAAAGTGAATATTGGGGATAATAATACTTTCATCAGGGATATAATCCTAAATGTTTCTAAGTCTGTGGAGATTTTTCTTTTCTTAGCTATATGTTTCATAGACACATTAACACCAAAAAAAAGAAAAGGATAGTGATTTGTAGAAACTATGTTTTTTTCTTCAGCTTTCTTGCCTAACGGCAAATATTTGAAGTTTCTTGATACTAACTGAGGATTCATGTTCCTTTGTTTTCACATGTTAGAGGATTAGTCTGGAGTAAATAAATTCTGAAATATGTAGCAATTATGAAGATTATACGGGTTTGATAGTTTGCCTTTTTGGACTTTTTAGACAGAAATCAAAATGAGATTGCTGTTATTTAAAAAAAAAATGTTTGTCTATAAAAACTTAAATTTAAACTATCATCATTAAGACTGTCCATGGACTTCATAACTTGATCTGGTATCACTTAAAGGTGCAGATCCTCCTACTGTTTTCAAGGGAGACAGGGTATAAAAGAGATAGAAAACAGTGAGCTTGGCTTGCAGTACATTATAGCAGAATGGGATTAGCAGCAGCAAAACTGTTAATGCACTATTACATAAGAATTTAAATATTGCATGTGAGCCTAATAGTTAAAAAAAATAGTATTAAAATAATTCAAATGACAACACTAAGATCTACTAAGAATGGTGATAAGAGTCTTCTTTCAGTCTTTGATAGATATATTGTCCTTATTTATTAGCTAACTACATATATGTCTTTTGACCTGCAGAACTGACAGTCTACTCAAAATTGCTTCAAGTTTGGTATGATATTTCTTGATTACTAAAGAACACCAGTGCTATTATTCTCTCTGTTTTGCTAGACTTTTTTCTGCTAGAGATGATATTGGGCTCGAAGTAATTTTCATAGCTTTCCAGGGAGACAAGTTTTATTAAAACAATGCCATAGATATTTTCCCATCCTGCATCTGCTCTGAATGCTTCCCCCTGTCTTGTTATCCAAATTAATGAATTAACTAAGAGTTTGGGGTTCAAATTTGCATGTGGATCTCACTGTTGATTTTTTAAAAACATATTACTATGTTTTTACTTGTACTTTCAATGAGATATATGGTTTGTATTTTGGTTTTAACTGTTTCTTTTTTTAATGTCATTTCAATGCCCATGAATTTCAGGCAGGACATATATTATGTCTGATTTCTAAAGCTCCTTAAGGATTTTTTTGTGGTTTCAGTTAAATTATCTTGTTTTGGCCTGTATTTTTGTTTGTTAACCATTACATATTGCACTTGGCAATACTTCTTCCACAAGGATTTTGCTGGGTTTGATGTGATCCATGACCATTAGCCTAGTTGTGTGGATGTTAGCAGAGACATTCTCATTAGCTTCCATAAAAGCAGCCAAAGCAGAAAACTTTTGCAAAATCAGCAAATTGCTGTTTATAATCTCCAACAATGCACTAGCTCCCTAAATCAGCAGAATCACTCCAACTTGTTTAACAGGGAGTCTGGCCAGCATTTATGTCATCAGAAAGGTTTTTTCAGAACCCAGCACTATTTAGACCAGCCTCTAGGATATAAAAAACTTGTAAGGGTTGTTAACAGCACCCATAATAGGGTCTTTGATATAATTTCTGATTAAAAGCTCCTCCTCAAACAGAACACACTGCAATTAGATATGAATTTCAATTGATCATGTACAAGGGTTTTCCAATGGTGAAGAGCTCAAAGAGGAGGGGGAGAATTGTATTAAAATGAATTCATCATTAACAAAAAAAGAATAAACCAGACATATTTATACCACTGAAGATAGGTTTCAGATGCTTTTACTTACTCTGAGAAATCTCTTATGTAATGAAACACAGTGATAACACAATCAATCTGACAGATGGGGAAAAAAAGAAAAGTTGAATTTTTCTTTCCATGAC
The DNA here is from genome assembly GCA_013397315.1 of Donacobius atricapilla. Lineage (NCBI taxonomy): Eukaryota > Metazoa > Chordata > Aves > Passeriformes > Mimidae > Donacobius > Donacobius atricapilla. The sequence continues at coordinate 451,777 of WBMY01013242.1, read as the reverse complement.
AGCAAATATTAACACATTATGCACATCAATGCATACAAAAATCACATTATTTAGAAAACATTCTAGCAGAAAATATGCTTTAGCACAGAGCATTCTAGTTAGAAAACAAAAGAAAAAAAAGAGGCAGGAAAAGACCCCTCAATGTTCTTTTCATAGAATATGATGATTTTCTAGTGTTTGTACTTAATAGTCTAATTTATTCCGTTATTGCTCTTGTACATTATTGCCTTGTATATAAAAGATAGATCTTACCAATTTCTTTCATCAAGTATCCAATCCCTATACTTCTTTTCCTATCCTTAATTGATTGCTGTGTTCAAATTTTACATAAATCTTTATTCTTCCAAAATACTTTTTTTTATAGAATATGAATCTTCTGCAAGGAGAGAAAGAGCTTCCCTCTTGCTGAAGAGACCTAAAATGTGCACAGCACAAGAAAAGAGGAAAACAAAATCGTGTATTTATTTGCCTTATCAATTTTGAACATACATTAGTTAAGTATTCATACATTATTTATCATCATCTCTTTTTCTCTACAGCATGGAACCCAAGGAGGGTGTTTCTGAAAGGCAGTACTCACAGTTCAAAGAAATAATGTTTAAGGTCATTCTTGCAGCACTGAAGCATTTGCTTTCTCTTTGTGCATCCAACTGACAGTTTTGATGACAGATAAGAGCTGTTGTTTCTTCCAACTTCTTTCTCAAAATAATGGATTTTTTTTTCTCTTTTAAGCAATTGTCTTTCATGTTGAGTTAATATAATTGTGCAAACTGTAGAATTGGACAGGAAAGCAGATGTGGCCTAAAGTTGTAATTATTCACAAAAATCTTCAAAGACTTAGTGAGAAGAAACCATTTGATGAACCTGATCAATGTAGCTGTGATTGAACAAACACATGTCATTATAACAGATGCCTCTGTGTATTCCTGGTTAGTTTGCTTCTGTTAAAGAAAAAGCAAAAGATAAACAGAATATTAAGTATTTTTTATATAATTTCTGAGATTGAAACTTCAAATTATTGCAAAGATCTTCAACAAACTATTTCAGAAATAATTCAAGTTTATTTCAGAAAGCTAGAAATTGTCTCTGATCTGAAGTAATGCAAAAGTCCTAATATTGAACTTGGGAGAAAATAAAACAAGGCAGCAAAAAAAGTTCAAATAAAATATTAGAAATTCATTTTCAAACATAAAGGGCAATTTCTCACATACAGACATTAAAATAAGAAGTATGGTACATAGGGAAGAATTAGAGCCCAAAACCTTTCTGAACATAATCATTGCATATAAAATTCCAACTTCCAAAGCTGCAGCATATGGAAACAGCAGGGGTTCTTACATTTAATAGTGTGATGCCAAAACCTAAATGCTTTAATTCAGCCTGTATTGATCTGATTCCAAGGTCACTGAGAGGTCTGAAAAGTGTTGAGGATGGCTGCACTTATGAGAGAGCAGAGGACTCAGATAAGCATAAGCCTTTCCAGAAGCTTGATGATCTGGCATCAGTGTAGCTCCTGTAAAATAATAACTAACCACACAAACCAAAACCAGGGGCATGCACACACATGCTCTAGTTCAAGCACGCATGTACATAGTGGCAGCTACAGCTGTGACTTACTAAGTGGATTTTAGGGAATAACTCCTGTGATTCTCACTTCTACTTCTTATGAGTCATTTAAGCATCTTTCCCCTCATTTCAGAAAAATAATCTCTAATTTTAGTAATGATATCTCATTGAAACCAGGGGCACCTACTTCACACTTTTGCTGCCATGGGCAATCTGGAAGACATTCACTCAAGCCAATCTCCACTGGCACAACGAATGGTCACTAGACTATTTGCTGCCCTTAATATTTTGCACTCCTAGGTCTGCCAGTCTGGTAGGACCTGTTCTATGGATTGCTGATGCCTTATATATTTCTTCTTATCTTCCTTTTAATGTTTGATTGCACTACAGCTGACTGGTCAGCTAAAATAGCATTGGTTAGCTGGCTATCCATCTCCAATGGTGGATCCCTTCCTAAGTTTTGAGTAGCACAATATCTCTTGGTTTCTACTAAGTTTCATTTTATTGCCTAGCTTGCTACTGGATTTCATATTTTGGTAGTGAACTCACGGTTTAGCCTTTTGACTTGATTTCTGACACTGTGCTGAACCCACATTAACCTTTCTACCATTTTTTCTCCCCTCGTATGTTCTTTAATTCACTATCTTCTTAGTGTCTCCTTCTTTTCTTTTCACCCTCTGGCAGGCTACCACATTCTTGTCACTTTGACTGCCCTGCAATAGATGATGTGTACTCTCACAGCTCTCCAGCTACTGATAACTACCATATTTCTTTTTTTTCATGTGGCAGGAAGCCAAACTTAAACATAAAACAAATAAATAGCATAAAGTATTAGAAAACTGCAAGCTCTAACACTTTTTCTTTCTTGCTTTCAGCTCCACCCTAGTCCTTAGAGCAAGACTGTTACACTACTACTCAAGAAAAATGAAGTAATCATTAAACCCTTAATGTCCACTTTAAAGTGTTAACTTCTCCAAGTCCAGTGCCCTTAATTTTGCTAAGGAATATAGTTTAATTTCATTAATATTGACATTTTGTCCCAGTGGCCAGAGAACAAACTCTCCTGAAAGATCTTTTTTCCTTTTTATCCTTTTAATCCTGATTATCTGTAATCTTATTCTAGCCTAGAAAACAATAGTGAGGATGTTTTTCTTCCATCTGTAGATGTTAAATTTTAAAGTGAGAGCTAAAATACTCATGACTGGCAAAAAATAGCATTGTATATTGTATTACCATATGGCTTGTTGTTTCCTCCCACCTAAAGACCCACATTTGATTTTTCAGATTTTTAAGTTTTAGGGTTAAAAAGTGTTATATTCCTATGCAAATGACATTCTAGAATTCTTCAGAAATATCCAGGGTAAGTAAAATATAGCCTCAGGAATTAAATGTTTTAGTACCTTTGTTAGCTGTTCTGTAAACCACTTGCCATCCTGGAATATCAGAGCCTTTCATCCAAACCAGAACAAATAATTTCACTGTAGAAAGGTTATTTTTGATATAAACACAAAGGGGCACATAGTGGTTTAACTGCAAATACTTTTGCTTCCTTAATTTCAAGTACCCGAAATAATTGCTGTATCTGAATATTTCTGAGGTCTCCTTTATATTATATGCATACCATCATACTAACTAGAGCAAGAACTGGGAGAGGGGCAAAGATACTACTGATGGTTCTTGATACAAGAATGTGGCTAAAAACATGGCATAGGGGAGATAAGAAAATTTAAAATTTTTTTTTTGGCAGTCACAGACTTGTGAAAATGTTCATGAAGTCAGTTGGAATTTTGGGATGAATATGTTTAAATTTCTTCCTCAAACTGAGATCCCCAAGATGAAATGACATAAGCAATGGATACAATCTCTATTAGAATTTAGATATAAACATGAAAATTCAAAATAAAGGAAGAAAGAATAGAAAGCTTTGAAGCATTTTATTAGTACAAACTTCAACAAATACTTTAGAAAGTCTCTGCTGTCACTTATGAGATTTTCCTAGCTGCTATGTGCTCTCCTCAGCAATTTCTCTTTGTGCAGCAAACTTCCAGCTCCTTGCATTAGATCTTCCTGTCTCAAAATCTGCTGTCTGTTAGATTGAGTTTATTCAGTTTCCTCCTGGAAAGGATAAAAAGATAAAGCTCCTCCTTTATAGAGAGTTTCACCAAAACAAGTTTCTCCCATTTTAAAGGAATGTCAAGTAAATATTCTGTCAAGTCCTGTGTGCAGTTTTGGGCACCACAATGTTAGAAAGACATTAGGCTATTAGAGACCATCCAAAGGAGGCCCATGAGGGTGGTGAAGGCTCTGGAGGGGAAGCCACATGAGGAGGTGCTGAGGTCACTTGCACTGTTTGGTCCGGAGGAGACTGAGGGGAGGCCTCATTGCAGTCACAACTTCCTCAGGAGGGGAGGAGGAGGAGCAGGAACTCATCTCTTCACTCTCATGACTGGTGCCAGGACCTGAGGAAATGGCATGAAGGTGACTTGGAGGAGAATCAGGTTGAATATGAGGAAAAATCTTTCCACCCCGAGGGTGGTTGAGTACTGGAACAGGCTCCCCAGGGAAGTGAACACAGCACCAAACCTGACAGAGCTCAAGAAGAGTTTGGACAATGCTCTCAGGGACATGGTGTGATTCCGGGTGTGTCCTGTGCAGGGCCAGGAGCTGGACTTGATGATCCTGATTGGTCCCTTCCAACTTAGTATATTCTATGAAATACAGAGTATTGTCCAACAGAGATTGTAAAAGTACAATTCTGTACCTTGAAGCTCTTGAGAAGCTGTCTGAAAATCTGGTATGCCATGATTTGTGTACTATAGAATTGCTGTTTATCTTCTTGTGATTACCATGAAGGAGTTCCCAAATTTACCATTTGGGTAAGTCCAATTCCTACAGAAAAATCTGCATGTATTTTTCCTAATCATCCATATTTTATAATCAGATTCCTTTTTTTAGTTCCTTGTAGTATATAAGCTCAATAAGTGTTGATGGTCTGTTTATTTTTAAAGCACTATATATGAATATACAGGTAAGTATACATATATATATAAACATATAAAAATAAATATACACAAATATATTCCAATCATCTGCCTTTGCATCCCCTAGCATCAGTACCTTTTTGAACTCCAGACCTCATACTGAACACTGACTGAACATCCTGCAATTCATCTCAGTGCTACTGTGCAGTGTCAGAACACTTGGCTTCAAATCAAACATTTTCCTTTTTTTTTTTAAGTTCTTAAAGAAGGTTTTAAAAGGCTGAAGGTGTCATTTTGGCCTTGAAGCTTACTTCACGTTGTTGAGATACAGAATGTTTTTCCTTATGCCCTAAAGAAAAATTTCTGAATGGGAAGAACAAAAACAACATTTCCATGTATACTGATCCCTATACAGGAATACACTGGCTTGATTCACAGTGGGCACGAATATTGCCTACAGCCAATGGTATACTTTGAGTTCATTGACAGTGAGTCCAGGTACCATGCTCATTATATGATTTAGCAGTTTCTTTCTGCTGGTTTGGAGCTTCCTTAATGTTTTTCATTTGAAACAATGGCAAGTTAAGCCTCTTATCCTCATGAATTAACTGTCAGGTGTATAAATTTGGCTGCAGTTGTATTCCTCTCCCTCCCTCCTACCTCTTCCCCTCCTCTTCCCTCTCATCCTATTTTTTAGCTCTCAAAAAGTACTTGTTACTCCAAGACTGGAAATTTTAAATTTAAGTTGGAACTGAAAGGAGGGAAACACCGAAACAGAAATCAAGGAGATCTACAGTCACTTACAACACTATTTGCACTGACATAAGTTCCCAAGGGCCTCAGATTTTTTCAGTAGAACTAGAAAGAATTCATTATTTTGTTCAGTCAGATACTTTAACTAACTTTAAAAAAACAACAGATTCTAAGGAGCTGATGTAAATGCAAATAGACAAATTCCCTTGATCTACTTCTTCCTTATGTGTTGTCTTGACAGAACTGCTGAGCTTTCACATCTAGGACAAAGCTGAAGTTTACCTTTCCTATCCAGTGTTTTGTACGGTTTCCACAATGCCTTAAAGAAATCAGGGTTGGGGTTTTTTTCCCCCCTTTTAATTACTCCTTTTTATACAGCATGTTTCTTTTTGTAGACATTTTCACTGTTGTGATGTGATAAAATGTTGGTCCAGAAAGATTTAATACATGCATTTATATAAATACATTTCTATTTCATTTAGTTTATAAAGCATTGATGAAAAAATGTTTGCAAAGAATTAACCAGAAGAACTATGCTGTGGTGTGAAAACAAATCTTAAAAGAGCCAACCAACACTGCATACCTATTTAGTAGGTATCTGCAAATTGTTTTTCAGCCTGAATTCCAATAGGATTTTGGATGAATAGGCAGGAAATTTAGTTTTCTACAAGGTTACATGGCTTCATTTAGAATGTCTTCTGGATTTGCAATGTTAGAAGACAATTAGAAGACAATTCGGTCTTATCCAAACTATGAAAGCACAGAAGAGCGCAATTTAGGTTCCAGTTCTACTGTCTATGGACAGTATGAAATACATGCCATGACAACACTAATGACAGTAATAGCAGTGGTCCCTACATCACTGTTCAAAACTCTTTAAAACACTTTTGGTCACAAGAAAAAAAATTGTTCAGACTGTTTAAAAGTTGAACAAGACATGAGCTGCAGATCACTAGCTGTGTATTTTTGTCTTCAACAGGTGTCAGGCTTCTTCAAATAAGCCTGTATACTGTAAATCTGACTGCCTTCAATTCCCTTAAATCTGGAACTGCACAGCTTTACATTAAGTAAATGAGGCCATACATTGGACTCTCTTTTCACAAATGATAATTTTTTTCTCCCCTCTAGTATCTTATTAACATCAAAGTGATTAAAGTTACGAGTAGACAGGTTCTGAATAGACTACTAATGTATTGTTTTCACAATAAATATCCCACAGCATGAAAGCACAAAACAATAAGCTTTCCTCTTTACTTTTCCCAAAAAAGCTTTCTTGCATTCCCTTTAGCCCACTTATTTGTGTCTTTTTACTGAAGTGAGCAGATTGCTCATTGCAATATCTGTCTACATTCTCTCTCATCATTTATATTCAGTGTCTTTCTTCCCACTTGCTACCTAGAAATTTACATTCCAATCTACTTGTTCTTGTATCCTAAGCTTAGCCTGGAAAAGTCAAACTTTGCTAGCCTAGGGTATACTGATCTGCAGTTCAGCATCTTAATACTTCCAAAAAGCCTTGGCACTACTATTTGCTGCTGATTTCCTCAGCCCTATTTCTGTTAGTCTAACTTTGGACATGAAGCAGGATATTACCATTGCCTTAACCTATGGAGCTCATAGATGTTGCATCTCAGTATCAGTCTTATGGTACATAATAAATGGATCTACATTTATGAGGACTGAAGTAAATTTTGACTTCTAGTATATATATATATATGTGTAATTATCTGTTCACATGCAAGTTTTAAGCCTTATTTTAAAATATGTTTAATTTTTGTTTTTTGATACTTAGAAAGCAATTGTTTTCTAAACCACTTTTTTTTCTATATAAATGCTTTTGAGTATATATTCACTAATGAAAAAGATAGGAGTACTTCTGCTGCATAGAATTTATAATGAAATGCCACATAAAATCACATAGTAGAACACTGGAAATAAAGTAAGCGGAGCTTTTAAAAAGTTTTTAACAAAATATATTTTCATTGAAAAATGTTGGTTTGTGAATAGTTCTTCAAAAGATATTGGGTTCAATTTCTATGTATTTGTTTTCTTGTATCTGATTGAAACCAACAAAATTGATCCATGCTTTCTTTGCATTCTTTTTGTTTCTGTTTTGTCCTCCTTGTAATTGAGAGCAAATGGCTGAAATCTGAATTCAAATTTCAGAGCTTGGCTCCCTTAGATGAAGACAGGCTTTATGCTGGATGTCCCAGAGACAATAATTTTCTGCAGGTTAAAGGCTTGTAGGTCTCCTTGACTTCAAAGAGACCTCCAAACTCCAAAATGATTGACCACTGTAAACAGGACACAATTGTTCTTTTCTAACCAGCAGCTCACAGGAAATTGGCAGTGTTGTGCTTCCCTATCAATATAATGGAAGCTTTTGCTCCATGCACCAGACTGTGATAAGGATAAATTAAATATTGCAGAGCTGAATATAATAGAGGAGTCTAAATTTAGTTATTCTATTCCAAGTTGTTGTTAGAAGGCTGTGCTTGAAAAACAATACTGCGTTGCAAGCATTCCCTCAGTACAGAGCTGGCAAACTATTATCAAACACCTCTGTAAGTGTGACTCAGATGCTGATGCTAATGCCATTGCCTTCCCTGATCCTCCAGCTGATCCCTGCTGGGAAATATGAATGAAAATTTATCACAACTTCATAATAAACTGTGTAGGCTCAGAAATACTTATTTTCTGGCACAGTGTTCTCTAAAGCAATGTCACAGAAAACAATGTGTATAGCTCCTAGTTCTAAACACTATGCTTGCAATGATTGACCTCGAAAGGAGGTTGATAAATGAGCAGCAATCAGTAGAGCAATGGTCGAGTTGAAAATGGCAAAAATTATTTCATAGAATGAGTAGATGGACACCCCAGTCCTAATTACTTCATAGAGTAAGTAGATGGATACCCAGTCCTCAGATTTACAACCTTCCTAGGGTTAAGTGGTGTCTATATATCCAAAGTATCAAGGTAATTTCCATTTCTTTTGTTTAATTATCATTATGGTAGTATTGCCCACGTTCATACCAAGCTTAGTGGAGCTAGTAATGCTTAGTGGTAGTGGTCTTAGGAAAAATGTTCTTGTCTTAACCATAATGGTATCATATCTAAAACTTGCTGAAATTCAGTAAACTCTAAAATTTCTTTAAAAACTCCAAAGTTATGTTTTTAAGCACTAGGGGTTAGAAAGATGTCTTCTTTCTTCTATTCTCATAAAGTTGTTCTTGTGGGGGGTTTGGGGGTGTTTTGGGTTTTTTTTTATGCAGGCAAGAATTAAGAAGTACGTAATAAAATTGATGACCATTGAAATGATTTTTCTCCTTACTAGAATTAAAATTCTATTAAATCTGGTTTAGATCTGATTTACAATGGCAATACAAATTTCAAATTTGGCACAATGTTAATATTAACTGACTTGTTCAGAAGAGGTGAAAAAGTCCTATTCTTCTGGTACCACACACTATAAATATATTTAAACTCAGCTGCTGCTTTTGCAGTAATAAATTACAAAAAAAAAATATATGGTTAACTCTGTTAAGGAGTAGTCACTCACCTTTTTAGTCATAAAGAAGGTCTTAGGGTTTTTACCAGGTTTTCAACTCTAATTTTCCATATGTCCTTTTAGTGGAGTTTGGTTTAGAACTGATAATTGAATTTGTCTCAAAGTATTAGTCACTGACAGTGCATCAATGATGCGAAAATTAGCACTCTTTCTCAACACTATATTCATCCATTGTTAACTTTCTGATCTAAATGCTGCTCACTCCAGCTATGTGACAATATATTGAAATGCTTGAAGCTCAATTTGCACTGTTGCTAACACTGGGATATACAAACTATGAAAAATAGTTATTAAAATCAGAAAACACAGATAAACCCATAGCTTTAAAATTAGTGACATCTCACCATAAATCTAACGGTGAGATGCCACTATTCACATCCTTTCCAATTCTTCATGGTGTTATGTTTCTTTGAGCATTTCCTAATATAAAGGGTTTCTTTCTTCACAGGTGCAACTGTAGTTCATTTATTGTTCAAGAAGCAGCCACACAGGGGGCAAGTACTTCAATTGCTGCTGTATGGACAGCATAAGCCTTTGTTCAACAAGCTGTCAAGCAGTTGCAGGTAAGAAACAGCAACACTGTGTGCAGTAAGTTGAAAGATAAATACAGTATATGTTTATAATGCTCATTCATCAGATTATTTACTCCTTACACCAGATCCTACAGATAAATGACTAGTGGTCTCTGTCCCCACTCATTCGTTCACATGAAACATCCTCCAGAGTACAGAAATAAGGTGTGGATGAGAGAGAATTATTTCCTTGTTCCTTTAACAGTGCATATCTTGCCCAGCCTTTCTGAGAAAGACTCTCATTTCGTTCTAAAGTCAAAAGATTAATATTTTGTTTCTGCTTTTTCCTTTCCAGGCTGAATAGTTTTAATGTAAAAGTTTCTCAAACAGTTGCAATAATGCTCATTTTAAGGCCCAATCTGTAGGAAAACATAAATTACAGAAGAAAGACATTTGACCTCTGTACTTCCTTGTTCCAAATAGAAAGAATATACATACATACATACCTGCACACGTATATGGAAAAGCAAACGATACCACAGATGTTTTGATCAGTGTCTGATATCACTGAGAAATTTAAGATGACTGTCAATGTGCCATAAATGCTGGAGAAACAAAAAATGAAAATTAATTCAGCCTGATGGACTCAGTAACCTAATGAACATCTTGTGCCTCAGTCTTTTTTTGTCACCTCAGTTTATACTACTGCAATGACCGCAAAAGGATCTTTACCATTGCTGAATGTCTATCTGTACTGTTTTTCCCTCACAAGGTATTTGAACTTTCATTTTTTTTCTCACAAAAAGAAGTATCCTTAAGTAAAGTAACATTCTTTGCTCTTAATTGGTTGCCATCTTAACATTTTTCATCTTTCAAATGTCATCTTTCTTTACCTGTAATGGAAAATCAGAACTTTTCTATTAGCAAGTAAATACTGGAATTCAGTTTACTTTCAGACTTCTGATTCTTCTGTCTTGAATTAAACAAACAAGCAAAAAGGAATTATTGTTCTAGGCATGTTGTATCATTTTTAATGACTGTACTTAATGAAACATGCCTCTTATCAACACATGCATATTAGTTCCTCATTGAAAATTTAGGCACCAAATTCTTTAGTTATTCAAATAGATAGTGCAGGCATTTGGGTTCTTCTATAAGAATTTTTTTTTTTTTTTGTATAATTATAAAATCTAAACGTGACATTTGAACATAGGAGGGCCTGATGGTGAAATGATAGCAAATACCCATATCACAGAGCGTTTGTATCAGTTATTATATGTTTCAGAAAGGTCATATAAAATCTGAAAAATACAAACTTATCAGGAAACTATTGTGCAATACTTTCATCAGCCCCCAAAAAATTTGACCTGAATTATACCTGACTGAAATATTTAGTTTAGCAGGAATGAACTATTTTCTGCTGAATATACAGTTTAGGATAGCTACTTAAACATCTGGCTCTGAATAACACAGAGTGGTACTTTAAGACATGATTCTTAGTATTCATAAAATTTTACTCCTACCATTCAGAGCCAACCTGTCATTATTATACTTGCTATTAACTGACTATTTCAGCTTGTTTATTTTGGAGGATAATGACTTTTAAGGATTTGGATTCATCCTGTTGCATAAGAATCATTCTTGCAATTCCTAATAACATTCTTGGGAGCTACTCATACAAATCCTTACTGAATTAAGAATAAAGGCCAGCAAAAATGAAAAGAATATTGAAGGCAATGAAAACAATTGTTGCAGAAGATTAAAAGTCAGATTTTGGTGCTCAGTGGCCAATTAGCGAATTTAACGGTATCTCCATATGCACATATAAAATAGTTGTGATTTTCATCGGCATTTCATCTTGTATGCAAGACTACAGAATTGTTAAAAACATAATTAAAATAGATTTAGAATAATGCATGAAAGCCATTACGTAAAGGCCAGTAGGAAAGTTTATTTGTTATTTATACTTTAGACATTTCCTATTTTCTCATCTCTGGAAAAACATCCCCTCATAATTCTACATTTTTCCCTCCAAAATATGAAGAGAAATCAAGTGACCTTTAACTACAGTAAATGTCATTATGACCTGTGATGTGAATAAGAAGAAATTGAAAGGTTTTGATTAAATCCTATAAATGTCTAGCAGATGTCCAATGAAAATGAGAGAGGAATGGAATTTCAGAGCTCTTCACAGTGACCTGACTTTTACTCCTGTCAAAAAGACACACATATGACCAGCTCAGAGTAATTAGCAGACAAAGCATCTCACTTGTCTTAAAAATGACCTTCAACTTCATTAACCATTTACACTCTTATAGGTGTATTAGCAAGAAATAAGGCTTCATATATAATGCCCACAAAAATGCTACACCTGAACTCTTCCAGTTTAAGGTGCATGTTCCTTGCACTTGTGTTTTGTCGTCACCAAAAATGCTACATGATTCATTATCTCAAGGAAGAAAAAAAAAAGAAAAAAAGAACAGACTGGAATTTATCACCCTGTGTAATAACCTATGTACTCAGTGGAAAACAGCTGGACTTTGAAAAAAAAAAATAAAAATGACTGCTCCTCTGCTGTGAATGCAATCTTTGTGTATTATATAAATTTGTGAAATTATGCCAATCACTAGCAAAAAAAGCATTTGTTTGGAATTAAAATATGTTTGTGTGAGAAAGAGAGGAGCTGGGAATTTCCTTTAACACTTTCAGAAGGCATATGTCATTTTGTCCCATGAATTGCCTGTAACAAGTAGTTTCATTCCATCAGGATCATTAAATATCTTTTTCACCTAATTGTTGTTAAATGCTAATTGGCCTATGGAGAAAATCCATTATCATTTGTCAAGGACAGAAATTAAATTTATGTATTAACACTATCAAATCCAAGAAGGAAATTTATTAATGTTTTAGCATAATTAAAACATTATTTCAGTTCTTTAGAATTCAGTATGCTACCTTTTATATCAGTGATATTACAGACTGTGTAGTATCTTCTTGTTTCCAATTTGCTATGCAATCTGAGATGAAGATTGACTATGAAAGGTACAGGATGCCACAGGCTTAATGTGGTAATAAATCTAATTAATGTCAAAAACAGTTGAAGTGTTGGAATATTAATGAATACCACATTAGGAATATTAACAATATACAAGCTAGATTATCATTTTGGTCCTAACATTGATACAGAGAACTGTAGTGAAAGCACATAGCCACGTGCTCGGTTATCATACTTCTCTTAATCATAAAATCAATTGCATGGGGAAAAAAAGGAAAGCACTGTTAATGTGTAGTAGGTAACTCACTGGGGTTAAACATCATCTGAAATACAAAAGGGAAGCTATTCAACTCAGTAAAAACTAATTTAAGAGAGAAGATAAATAAGAATGGCAGATTTGACTGGCTAATTTGTAGATTTGGGTTTTCTAAAATTGTCTTGCACTGACAACCGTCCCTAGGTGTACTATTTTCAGTACACTTTGTTGCTGGTACTCCAGGTACACACATAATCAGACAATGTAACACATGCACTCCCACACTCCTTTCTCCATTTCTTTCTGGGGTTGGAGGTAACTCAGCAAAGCATCTACTCAAACTGATTAGATGAAAGAAAGAACTTCATCACTTAGCTCGGCTGGGAACTATTTTTCAGAATTACAAGGAATGAATGACTGAATTTAAGGAGTAGGATAAAAATTAGAATGCTGGTGTCAGAACATGGTGTCATCTTCTAGAAGGCAGTCCAGGGTTCATTGGACTTTAAGATTAAGATGGTAGGGTAAAACAAAGCTGAAAATATGAAGAGGAGATAATGATACTGAATCCTATATTTTCTAATATTATTCTTAATTTTACCATATCTTTCATGGCAAGGAGAAGAAGAAAAAAGGTCACCCAGCTGAAAATAATTTAAAAGAGTAGGGAAAGGATGCACAGAGCAACAGGAAGAAATGCAACAGAAGAAGTGTGACATAATTGTGGAATAACAAGAACAGAGAGTGGAAAAAAATTGAATGTGTGGACATTATTGGAATATAATTTTATGGTATGGAAATGACAGAATTATATGATATGATGGCTTCCTTGGAAGTGGTGGGGGCGAACTTATTTAGTGAAGGCAATTTAGATACCTAGCAAACACGTGACTGAAAAGTTCAAAGGTATCAAATCAAAAAGAAACTTGAGCTGAGAATCTGAATGCAGCTTGCACAAACTCAACCTTGATGGCAGCGCTCACCCCTCTGCTGCTACTTCAAAAGAGGGTAAATGAGCTGGCTAAATGAGACTGGGCAGGTCCTCTGCCTCGTGCAAAGATCACAAGCCTGCTTCGGGCTGAGAAACAGAGAGGAAATTCCAGTAATGCGGCATTCTGCCAGTGAAGTGGGTGATGAAACTCAGCTATATGCCCTTCATTCTCCAAAATGAGACAAACCCACAGGTTATATATTAATGACTGCCAAAAGGACACAGATAGGTAAGTGATGATATTGAGACAGAGGAGCACTGTCCACACCACTTGTTACTCAGTTTAGAGACCTCTGATAACACTGATTCTCTCCATTGCTTTAAGGATGTGTCAATGAAACTCTGAATTTTGCTACTTGAGGCAAATTTTTTTGCATCTTAATCATTCAATTTGGCTTTCCTTTCTTGGTGCAGTCTTGAAATTAAAACAAGCAAATATCCCATGAAAACAGACAATCAAATAGACAATGCAAGACTGAATATGCGTCAATAGAAAAGTTAAATTAAATGTCTCTAAATTTCTTTTCTGGAGAAGAGAAGATTGTGTGATTCTCCCCCTATACTCATCTCTTTTGAGACCCTACCTGGAGTACTGGGTACAGGTCTGGTGTCCCCAACATAAGAAGGACACAGAACTGTTGGAGCAACTTCAGAGAGGGCCAGAAAGTTGACAGATGAACTAGAGCACCTCCCCTAAGGATACGGGCTGAGAAAGTTGGGGCTGTTCAATCTGGAGAAGAGAAGGTTACATGGCAAGCTCATAGCAACCTCCCAGTGTCTGAAGGGGTTTACAGGTAAGCCAGAGAAGGATAATTCATCAGGAATTGTAGTGCTAGGACAAGGAGTAATAAGTACAAATTGAAAATAGGGAAATTTACATCAGACATTGGGAAGAAATTATTTTCTGTGAGGGTAGTGAGGTGCTGGAAAATGCCCAGAAAAGTTGTGGATTCTCCATCCCAGTCAGTGTTCAATGAATGCCAGGTTCAATGGTGATGGGATTTTTCACCCTGACATTCCCCTAATGAGGGGTTTTCTGTCTCTCAAAGGCCTGTACTAGGGTCTAATAGATAAGATGGAACTTACAGTTTGGTTTTCAAAGGGGTTTATTTTATTTCTTATCTCAAGGTCTTACAACAATCTCAGTGCACTGAAGAAATGCAGCTACAGGAACATGGATGGAGAGTCCAAGGTCGTTTTTAAAGATTTCTAATCTAATTAACTCTAAAAACATACTATATTTACAGTTTTGTGCCAATTACTGTCATCTATTCTAAACACGAAATTTCTACCTTGAATCCGTTCTACCAATATCTCTGTGCCACCATCACAGCAGGAAATGGAGTAGACAAAGAAGAAGAAGAAGATGAGACGCTGCCCAGAATTCTCCATCTTGCTCCAATCTACTTCCATACTAAAAACCCAAAACTACAAATTTTCACCCTGTGGCAAACTAAACTACTATCTATTTTACATCTTTGTTGTTTTCAATTCATCTATGGGTGTTGGACATCCATAGACTAAGGTCAAAGACAATGCTTTCCTGGGGTCCCAGCCAGGGTCTCAGACCCCCCAGGGCAGTTTGAGGGGTTTTCTACAGGCCCTGGACTCCAACACAATGGGATACTGAGAAACTGGTCTAATGGGAGATGTCCTTGTCCATGGCTGTCTTTAAGGCCCCTTCCAACTCAAACAATTCTATCAGTCTATGAAATTAGAGATTAACAATGTAAATCTTACATAGAGATGAATTTTTTTTTTTAATTAATTGATAAGTATTGAAAGGGAAGAGGAAAAATAAAAGAGTTTTAGAGACTGGTTTAATGTTAATGAAACAAATATCCGGTTAAAAAGACAGAAATTAAGAGAAGTGAAAAATTTTGTGATTTTTTTATAAAAGACAAAAATATTTGGTTTGAGTTGTGTGGGAGGTTTTATTCGCCTTATTTTTTTTCAGTTCAACAGAAAGGCTTAGACATAGAGAAAAAAATCAGTCAAAATACTGTGACCTGAAGACCAAAGAAGTGAAATTAAATGTGTAAGTGTACAACACTGGAAATAAGGCAAAGATAAAGGAGTGTTCCTGGACAAAACACTGAACACTTGCTAAAATGTATCTGTCTGGGTAGTTATGATTTTTAATGGGAAAAGAAATCACTTAGAAGAGGTGTTGCATAGACTAGAGATGACACAGATCTATGAAAAATTAAAAGGTCTTCCCTTTCAAATATATAATATTACTAGGGTGGGAGTACTAACTTTAGGAAAGTATCTAAATCTGATAGTCCTAATCAAACTACAAGAAGATAATTGGATCCAATTCAAAAGCGGATGCTTCACAAAAGAGCATTTTCACACATTCTGAGAGTACCTTGCTCATGATGTCAAATTAGAAAATATCCTTTTTGAAAGGAAGGAATGGAAATGAATGTTGTTAACAAATTACATTCATATTCAATTGGTGTTCATCTAAGTCACCTTTAAGTAAGTGAGATAATTAATGAAGTTGGGAAAACACCAAACACAAATCATACCATCAATGCAAGTAAATTATGATTTGTGCATACAAAATAGGTAATTCCTTGGAATGCACAATAATGAATAGGTATAATGCTTTTGGAGCCTCTTTTCACATAGATACTGTTCATGTCATTCTGTTTCTTTGTGCTGGCTCCTGATCTTTAGTCTTAAAAGTACTCAATATGTCTGTATCTTTCCACTTGCTTCTTCCTCCCAAGAGGGTATTCTGTTACTTTCATTCCAGCTCTGAGCAGAGTAGTACTTTTTGAAACCTAAAACCACCTTTTCATGGGTATAAAAGCAGCATAACATGCAATGTAATGGAGCAATGGAGGTGGCATCCATCACTTTGAAATCTGAGATTACAGTTCAGAGCCCAGAGTGTACAACAGTATCAGCAAGACTGGAGCATTTCCTCCATGCAAAAATTGCAGTTGCTTTTCTGACCCCACAAAGTTGCTCAGCAGATTAAATTGCTTATTTTCAAGGTTTAGTTCTAGCCAAACTCCTTTCTATGGCAATTATTTTCCTTATCACAACTCACAATTACTGTGAAAACATTCTTCTGAACTTGGTTTCTGCATTGCAAAATAAGCGAAACTGCTCAATTGTTTTGAATAACAAAAACATTTTTTGAGGAAATCTTGCCACCATTTGTAAAAACATTCAAATGCATAAATTTTCCAAATTACCTGAATGAATTTGAAATGGAACTATTCTAAGCGCATTATGATGTGATGTGCTTGTTTTATCTTGTTAAGCAGCAAGTTTTACTTTTCAATGTCATTTATATTACTCATTAAAATGAAAGTCAACTGGAGTATAGTTAAAGTCTGTTGAGCATTTTCAAAATGGCCAGTCTTCCATGGAGAATCAGATTTTTCTTCTGAGCAATAAAGGTTATTAATATACAACTTGGGTGTGCTTATTAGTCAAGGAGTCATGAAAGTTTTAGATTCTCGTTAGAAAGATAGTCCAGTCCAGAAATATCTGTACCTTGCCTGCCCTTTCTCCCTCACAAACAGAACTGAGATATTTTCCAAGTTAAACAGCAGCTAGAACTCAGAGCAGGCTATGTGTTTCATCCTGGCCTGCTGATATTTGTTTCTGAGTTCTATGCAGTGTTCTGTATTGCTGTGAAAATATTCATTCCTCCAGAATAATTTCTGAAACTTTTTTTTAACAGTTTACCTCATCACTATACTTACAGAAACACACACATATGTATACTAAAATATTTTTGATCTGTTTCCTTGAACAGATTGTAACATAAATTCTTGAACAGTCATTGCATGTCTTAGCCCAGCACGCTGCTTCAGGTGTGGCGAAAATACTTACCACATCCTAAGTTTGCAAAACTGTTACAGGGAATCATTGACTTTTACTTGCAGTTTGTTTGATTTCTTGTAAAAGACAGTAAGTTCCAAAAACAATTGTCTTTGCTGTTTCAAGAAAAAATTATCCAAAATGTGACTACTCTTCATACTTTTTGGTTCCTAACTTGTGATTCCTTGTCCATACATGTCTTTCTCCTAAGAAGAGATGCTAGACTGAAAGTTACCTACATGATGGACCTACATGATGGACCTGTAAGCAGTCATGCTTCATCTTTATCTCATGCCACAGCTCCACTGGACTCTCAGAATCAAGTGCTGCAGTCATTTGCATGCACAGTTGCATCTTCATTCCAGTGGCTCACATCTGTGTGTCTGGAGTGCCCGTGCCTTATGATGGTAGTTACGATTAGGGGATCAGGCATTACAGACAGTGTGAAAATTCATTCTATTTTCACTATAAGCATTGCTTCTCCTAAGAGCTGATGCTATTGTATCATTCACATTTGAATTGTCTTTCAAGGCACCACATTAAAAACCCAAATTATTATTGATCATCTTTTTCCCTTGCACTGAGAATACTCTGGCCCTCTATGACGATTAAGTATTGTCAGCAGTGTGTGGTACTGCTGTGTGTTAATTGCTACACAAAGGGATAACATCTCTTGTTTCCTGTCTTTCTTACTGACAGACTACATGCATCCAGCTGGAATAACAACAGTTGAATGAATGGCAGCTTACTTTCCTTGAGAGTAATGAGGGAGTCCTTTACCCTCCTTGAGAGTCATGAGAGAGATTGAAAACATGCTACAAATATCTTCCCTTTCACTGGAAATTTCTGCATCCTCTATCTGTGCAAGTATTGAGTCTCTTTAGATCTTCCTGCTGTACTTTCAGAATACTGAAATAAGTATTCCTGTTTCTTAAACTTTTTCCTCTACATTATCATTTGGTCTGTCTTTGTCTTGTGGTCCAAATTCTTCAGTTCTACTCCAATTCGTTGGGCTGAATCACTGATACGTAATTTTCATTCCCTTTTATCAGGAAATCAACTGCTGCTCTCTTTAACCTGGATGCATAACACCTGAGTTGTCTCTGCCTTTCAATTAAAAATTTAATTTAAAATTTTTAATTTATCTTTAATCACAGGATTTTTTCACTATCCACAAAGTTAATGAGTTCCCCACTCTAGCAGAAATGTTCTTCTGATTCCTAGTATCAGACAAAAAAATCTTTGTATAGTTTCATTTTCTAAGGGTGAAGTATTTATCTTCTAATTTTATTAGTCGTGCCCATGTTTCAGATAAAATTTCTGATGGTATTTTCACAGATATGTCAATTATGTGTCAGACACTGTAATGATTCATGACACTCTATTCTCAGTTACTTTGAAGGCCCAACCTTAACTCTTTGTAATATGCATGTGTGACCCTCTTCTACATCTATGTACCAGCTGATGAATATTCACTAATATATACAAATACATTTTTATCTGGAAGTCCAGAATTAGGTTCTGTTTCTATAATTCTCTGATAATTCCTTTTTCCCTGTGTTTTTAATTACTGCAATATTTGCTTATTAATCAAGATCTCTTGTTCTGAGTGTCTTGTTTTGAGCTAAATTAGTAACTTCCATTTTATTTCATTAATTTATTGCTAGAAAATAAGTAAAGATGAGATGTTCATGAAAATTTGTGATCTTTGTCAAGACAGCCATTTATTCAAATGCTAAAAGCAGACCCAGATATGTCCCTTCATAATTTTTATTTCTTCTTCCAATTGTTTTCATTTTAATAAAATCTTTAAAGCGGGCTGGATTTGCCAGCAATGGAGAGGTCTTCGGGATGGGATGAAAGAAAACAGTATCTGAAGTGTGTCTGAAGAGCCTAGGGTACCTTAGTGAACAGAAAGAATTAAGTGGGAGTCAGAAACCATGGCAAGATGTGTATATTTGAGGGGAGGGTGCTTCATTAACATAAACATTCATCATAAACATAAACATTCCTCCCTCTGCTCTCAGCAGGATTTTACAGCTCTCTCCCCAGGCTTTCCGTTCCTTCACATAATACCCGGTGGTGACCCATCCTCACCTCTCCATGTGTTTGTTCACCTTTCTGAAAATGTGTTTGTATTTTCTCACAAAGGCTGTCTTTCCAATTATTCATTATTAACTATTGTGTCTGCAAATGCTAGGCTTTAACATGCAGTAAAGTATTATGCATAAGAATATGGATTTCTGCAAAAATAGGTTTTGAAAATGGGGTATTTTTGAAAAGCAAGTGATGACCAAAACATACAAAATAAACTGCCAGATTTCTAATTTCTCACTTCTCAGTTGGAAAATAACCCTTTTCCCCCTTGAAAGTTGTAGTGTGAAGTCTGAATGCAAACTTAACCCTGATTTTCTTTGCTGTACACTAAATCGCAGGAAATGTGAAAGCAGGAAGATCATTTGTTGGGCAGATTATGTCAGAGGTAAGTCAGTCCTAACTGTGTTCTCTATTATTGCAACTAGTGTATAAATAGAGTTGTGTGACCTAAGAGTGTACATCTGATTTTGTTACTGGAGAGTAACAGAATGTCTGTAAGAAAATGAAATTTATATCTCAGTTGGAAAAGACAAGAAGTAGATCCCATCTTGTTGCCCTTGCTACAACTAATGCATTAAAAAAAGCCTGCTGTCTGCTCAGCCAGAAGGCACATTCCTTCAGCAAATTTGCTTGAGGGTGTTGAAAATCACTACCAGAATCACTGGTAAGAATGGCAGTTAAGTTTCAATAGAAATAATTGTTAGCTGGAAAATAACTTTGGGGAAAGAAAAAAAAAGTAAATATATATGTAAGTTGATAAAATGAAAACCTCAAGTATGTTCATAGGACACTGGCTTCACCTCGGGGTGTTAATTGCAGTAACTCTGAGTTTGTAAAAAGGTCTAGCTTCTTTCTTTTCCAGCATATAAGCATGTACTTACCAATTCATTAGGTAGAAATCCAAATACTGCCTGGTTGAAGTGCAAACCATTTTGAATTAAAAACAAATTACTTCCATTGACATAAATGAAAAGTCGGTCAGATCATAGATAAAATTAAGACTAAAATCCCAGACATCTCCATTCACTGTAAATATTGCAGCTATAATTTCCATTCCTAAAATATTCTTATATTTGCTATTTGACTATTATTTATTAGATTGCTGAATTTCTTAGAAAGTTGTACTTTCTACAAGAGATAAACCTTAGAGTTACATTCTTTGGGATTAAAACCGTTTTTAAGTATAAAATATTCACAAGAAGCCAAATATTTAGGCCATTTTTTCAAAACTGAAACTTTTGCATTAGGGTCAGACTTTCAGTGGTGAATAATAGTCCCCTCAGTAGAGTTCCCAGTTTAGGATAGTGAACTGGCCTATTCATTAAAGATCAGCTACATAATTTCTGACAATTCAAATCCAGTTAGGTGCTTCAAATCACTCATGAATTAACCAAGGTGATAAAAATAGCTACTTTTAGCAACTGGACACAGACTCATGAATTTAAAATCAAGTCTCAGTTTTACAACACCCTAGCCTCTTTATTACATTCCCTGTCCCTCCATCTGACATGTTTATGAAAGACAGTATTTATAGAAGCATTGGAAAAAATTAAGGATAGCCTTCTCAGTGTCTCTATTATGATCATGCTAAATTTTAAAGTGTGTAATAATGACAGAAAAAAAAAGTGCTTCAGACATTAATACTGGATTAAATGCCCCTGTTAAATGGGCAGAGATTCCTGACGGAAAATGAAGCAGTGTTTCTGGGGTTAGATTAGATTTGATCTGTATAATGTGGAAGATGAATAAAATATTATATAATGAACATACTTTAAAGTACAGGCTATTTTATCTGCTCGGGGTTTTTCTTTGTAATGTATACATGCAAGCTGAGGTAAATAATTTTTTTATGTACCCATCTGGAACCAAAGCCCTTAATGATTCAAGAACAATGCAGATTTGATGCACTATTGATTTTCTACCTCAGCAATAGAAAAACAATTGCTCTATGCAAAGATCTGTTTTTCTGGGTTTCTACCACCAGTGTTTCTTATGTTTATGTAATGTAGAATTTACGTAGAAAAAAGAATTTCACACAAGGTTGAAAAGGAAAAAAAATACTCTTTCATAGGGACTTTAGGCAAGCCTTCATATTGCAAAATAACTTTTAAAAGGTATTTAATGCATTTTCCAATATGAAATGTCTACACTTCTCTGGAGTACATAACTGCATGCACTCTCACTTCCCTTCTCTCAGAGCACATGCTGGTCCAGCTGCAGTGGTGTGCTGAGTTTCCTCTCGTAGAGGCCTTGAATACAAGGGGTTTGCCTTAAGCTTTCTTGAATCAAACTGTGGTTTGTGTGAGAGGCATCAGTCGTCTGAGCAGTTTGGAAAACCATTCCCAATGCCCCTAAGGAAACGCAACAAGCTCTGCAAAGGCCGCTCCTGGCTGTAATGCACCTGAGCCCAAATGAGTTTGTCTCTGTTGTAGGATTTCTTTGCCTGTGATCTGCAGGCAGTTTGGAGCTCTTCAGAAGCGGAGGACAAATCACAGAAGCAGCTACAGTGTAACCTTCCTGTGATATATTGTCCTATAAGGGTTATTTTACAGCAGCATTCACAAGTCACTAAAATGTCCGAGACAGAGCAGTAATTTAAGTGTTTATAGGTGCAGACAACAGAACATTTAAGGCAGCAATCCCATCAGTTCACAAATCATTAAAGGTGAAACTGCCTCCAGTTCATTAGAAAGTTCAAGAGTAATAGCCAGTAGAAAAAGTATTTGACACTATACAGAAACCTGAAGCATTTATGCATGCTGAAAATAATAACTACCTTTCTTCAAAAGGTCTCTTGCAAAACCCCGTTGAAGATATGTCATTGCATTCCACTGCCAGGTCTAATACTATCTCATTTATTATGGATTGCAAACAGGAATGTGTTCCTTTACAAGGCTGATCAAAATTCAAACTGAACATTTTCTAAAATGAGTGTTTTATGGAAATATTAATAGGATTCAGCTGACTGTTTGAGCCCTGGGGTAGTGTGAGAGAATGAAAACCTGAAAGAGTTAATGTAAACCTGAAACCCCTTATGTCTTAAATACTGGCAGAAGAGAATGTTACCATGCCAACAAGATAAGGTGCAGTTAGAAAAGAGCATCTTGCGGAGGCAAGATGACGATTTTCTAGGACCAACTTCCTTCCTTATCTTTGGTAACTACAGCTAAAAACAAATTTGAGACAGCAGTATATTTGGATCTGTTTTTGGGAGAGGAACTGAAATCATGAGACCCACCCCCCAAGTCCCTTCTGAAAAGTTTGAGAATAAGAAGATGCACCTGCATGAGGACAAGTCTGTAAATAGCACAGCTGACAAGGACTGTGTAGGTACCTACCATCCAGAGGAACTGGATAAAGGATGGCTCTGGAACCCTGGATGGGGACCTGGATATTTATTTTACCTCTGTTTTCCTATCTTTTCTTCTTTCTTTTTTTCCCTCTTCTCCAAAGTTTAATTTCGTTCTGCCAGAGGCAGTTCAGAAATACCTGTTACAGTGTGCTATCCAGGAGCTTTACTCCATGGGCTTTACAGAAATGTTTAAATTGTTGCTGCCACAGGCTGTTTGATGTATCAAAAGGTTTCAACCATTGTGCCATAAATAAAAACTTTTAAATTATTGTTTGGTGTTGCTTTGCTTTAATTTAGCTCTTGATATCTTGAATGTCGGCTACCTCTGAGTAGGCAGTCCAGGACAGCCCTCAAATTGACAAGCTAGTGTTTGGTCATAGGCTGGACTTGAAGATCTCAAAGGTCTTTCCCAATTTAGCTGATACCATGATCCTGTTATCACAATTCTGTTTCATTCCTTCAGCACTGGTATCGTCCACCTGAGGAGTGTTCCCATTCTATAGTCTAAAATTATAATATAATGACTTTTTCTTCCTCTTTTTTCTTCTTTTTACATTTTCTCAAATTACACTTCTGCTATTCATGATATTTTTCTTTGCCCAGACTCATCTCTACCTCAGCTCTCCAATCTCATTTAACTCTGTCTCTTCTCCATCCCTTCTGTCTGACAATGCAAGACCATTTGGTAACCTCTTCTTTTCAGGATTTAAACAATTTGGTCTATAATCCTTCTCCAGAGGAACTTCACCTACAGTACCAAGCAAAACCAAAACATGGTACCTGTGTTCCTTTGAAAAAGTATGCTTATGAATTTTTTTCTCCTTTAGTCTTGGATTTCTTTCAAAGACAATGAATGTCATCGACAGTCTTTCTCTTTACTTCCATATGCTTGGGTTTCAACACACATGAGTCCAATGAATAAAATGTGTGTCTTATACATTCAACATGAAGAAACCCATAGAAACAAATAAGATTAGGGAGAGGGAAACTGTGCAAAGCAGCATTATTCTATTGATTTCAGTGGAACTATACTGACTTATACATTTTGAAAATGGCTTGTCCTAGAAATAAATTTAATTAATTTGCATCAAAGATCAGTGTCCCACAGAAGAAATTTGCCACCTGTTGCACCCACCTTAAGGGCCACATGGCTTTGAGGAAGAAGTGATGATCGGTAGAGTAATATATGAGCCAGTATACTGAGGAACCTAATAATTGGTTCTTTCCAACTAATTTTATAATTTCATATTTAACATGTCACATGAACAGTTCACAGTAGATTCTGAACCACAGAATCAGATAGTAGCAGCCGCTAAGTCTTTCCTCTGTTCCATATTCACATGTTTTTCATTTTCCCTCCTTCCAGTTAATTCTGTTTTGCAGAATGATCAGTGTGTCCTAAAAGAGCCTCATACAAGATTTGGCTCAAAGGACTAAGGTAATAATAAATATAACCAGAAAGGTATTAAACTGATGTATGACCTGGAGACAATACTAAAGTTTCTAACTGTAGTCTGGTTTTACCTAGTAGCATTGGCTTCTTTGTAAACCTTATTTGAATACTGATTTTCCTATGGATTTTATTCAAAGAATGATTCTCATATTCTGGCTGATGTTTATGATACTGATAGACTGCATTTACTGTCAAGAAAACATAGCTTTGGAAAGAACAGAAACAGCCAAATAATAAAAGAAGTGTGAAGTATGTTCATGCAAATTGTGCCAGAGACAGACTGACGGATTGATTGAAAAGACAAAATGTTACTGATAAGTGTTCACTTTTTTCTAATTTAACAAAAAAGTAAAGAACATTTTGTTATTTTAAACTGTTAAGCTTCAGTCAGATTCCAAGAGTAAACAATTCTCATTTCTCACCTAAAAGAAGTTGAGTAAAATTATGTCAAGAAGAGCAAAAGCTGTGAATGAACCATAAGAATTGTCTGTCAAAGTCTGTAGTTCACAGTTTAGGTGTTATAAGAGGTCACTTATAAGTTTCTAAGTATGAAACAAACTGACTTCTTTTCTCCCTGTATTTTTGAGACATGTCAGTTTTGTAGAGTTCTCCAAGGTTTCAGCAATGTTTTGGGAAGACTGTGGTGGTTTATGTCTTTATAAGTAAATGAAGACAATAGTAAACCAAAAGAATCAACTGAAACGCTCTTGACCCTTAACATACGAACAGAAAGTTATCTACAGATCAACTATAATGAATCTGTATTTGATGCATAGTAATTTGTTAGATCAAAAAATGACATCCACTAGTGTAAAAAAGCAAGAACTGCATCCATTAGGCATAAGGTAATCAGGAATCACTCTCAGCTGAGTGTGAGCAATAAAGAAATAGAAATCTATTTATGAGGTATAAACTAACATAAACTTTCAAATTTCTGCATGCACACTTTCTCTCATCCTGTTCTGTTTTTCTTTCATTTCAGGAGTAGAAGCAAGAAAGAAAAAGGGGTGAGAATTTGGTTCATGCATGCTCCCTTTCTCAATAGGGAGCAATAGCTATGAAGAAAACCCTCAAAGGTTTTGAAGTTGCAAGTATTTGAGCAATTTTTGTGCTGAAGTTCAGGGTTTAAAAAATTAAGTCAGTTTTTTAATTCATTATCAAATCCAAAATAAATATAGAAAATACAGAACTCATTACAGAACACAGATTTACAAACCTCAAGCATGAAACAAGATGTGTAGTATTATTTGTGCAATTCTAATAGATTTACACAAAGTGGTTAGTCATCAAAATATCTGATACCCTTTGTACATCTTCACAAAACGAATCTAAGTTTGAAATTTTCCTCTTGATGAGTTTCTTTTGTCAGTCAGGTTTGTTTGATTGTGACAATGCACTGCCTTGAAATGCACATGACAAATACATTCTTGTCATAGCGGAAAAGCCATACATTGATCTCTGGTAAAAATCTACCTCAAAAATTTTAATGCAAATTTGTGCAGTCTGAACGGCTTTGTTTGTTTGGTGTTATGAAGTCAAACCTGCATGCCTGCATTTTTTAGCAGACATTAATTGCTGTCTCGCACTGTTCTCTCTGCCTTCCACTTCATTAATCACAGGACAGTGGTAGGCCAGGGGCTGCGTGATGAGAGCATATAAACTGTAAGGAGTAAATTTTCTGCTTCTGCTCAAAATTGTGCAGCAAGCTGCCCTTCCAACATTCTTTTTGTTTTATAAAAATTGTTATTTGAAAGCTTATTTTGTAAACTGAGCTTTCTCAAAGTCATAGTGAAAGGCACTATATTATGTCTTATATCTACCCACCTTGGCTGTGGATAACCCATGCTGAGTCAGAAACAATTCTGAATGACTGGGTCCTGGGTGGGGCTCAAGTACAAAATGCAGCAAAAACAATGGGAGCTGAACCTGGGGAAAGAGACTTCCTAAATATTTATTGAACAGACTATGTCTTTTTTATATTTGAATCAACAAAAGTACATTGCATTAATTGTCAGTAAATTAGATTAAATAAACTTCCTCATGTTAAGGCCATTTAGCCAAAGCAGTGTGTTAATATGACTAGTTTTTCCTGGTGTTTTAAGATATATTGTGGTCATAGATGTTTTTATTTAAATCATCCTGAGTTCCTCTCTCAGTAATTTGACAATTCACTTTGCTGACCATGTGGCTATAACTAGAACCATAGTCTATTGTATCTGAACTAAGGAACAAGGTGCTAAGGACAAATGATAACAGAATAATTCATTTTCTACCTCTGCTATTCTCTGCAGGAATGTCTTGCACAATGAAAACAACATTCTAAATTAAAATAGTTGCTTTTCGCAGATCAAGATTCTTGTCCTATTCAGGAGATTCTCTAAATATATTCCATGGTTTTTTTAATGCTATAAATTCATATTCATTTAATGCTAAATTTCTAGTAGAAATTGAGTTCCTGGAGTCAGGAAAGGGGAAAAAAATGCTGACATCCTGCTTTTGTTGGTCAAACTTTCAATTAAACATTCTGTGCAAAGTGTGTAAAGAAGCATTGGATTTTCAGCACTTAATTACTTTAGCCAGTTGCCATCTGTTCTTTGAATTCTGACCTTTCTTTCCAAGTTGCGGCTACATGGAGTGTCTGCAGTCAGGCCAATTAGATCATGGATGTTTCACGCTGACATTACAAGAGATTTAATGTCCACCTGCAGAACCCTGGTTGATAAATTTAATAATGATGACACAGTGGCCTTCTGCAACCTTCATGCAGCAACAAAATAATAGTTTATTACACTTGGCATTCTTCGTTTAAAATGTGGCACAATGAGCAGGGGCAAAATCACATTTTGATTTGTTCCTTCAGCCTATGACATTAATCACATACTGTCAAAATCTTTTCATGCTAGTTTCTCACGAAGATGATGCAGGTTAACTCTAAAATGCAACCCCATAAAATTACCCTTTTCTGGCCTAAGTGGAATAGTCACAGACTGAAATAGCTTTAAGCCACCTATTCTCCCATAAAATTCTCAGATGGTCAAGGTTGAACTTTGCAGGAAGTCTGCCACTCTGATATTGCCTGTCATCAGCTTATGAAAATGACAAACTGTCTAAAGAGTTCCTTACTCTGAAAGCAGAAATAGATAGGAAATACCAACATAATTCTTACAGTAGTTGTATTAACAAATGATTGTCCATCAACGTACAATAGTAATACAATAATATTTCAATGTTGTTTACTAGTAAATAGTACCAAAGATATTCAAGCCTATCTCAGCATTTAATGGGGACCAACTACTTCTGTTAACCTCAAAAATGTCATAATTTGTGAATGTTATATGATCATTGACGAGTACAGTTCTGTAGGACTTATTACATAAAAGTTTCTTTACAAAGAATCTTCTGGAAAAACATATAGCTTCAATATCTGTCTAAAAACATAAGAAAAAACCTCTTCCTTGAGGAACATTTTGAAGCTGATTACAAACACAAAGATGAGCTGTGAAGCCTGTCAATGCCAATGAGAGTCAGCCCTTGTATTGATTTTAATGGTCTTTGAATCATGTCCTAAATGTGAGATTTTGATAACCCCTTAAAGCACTGAGCTTCTTGTTTTGAACCACTAACTTTGAGAAAGAAAATAAAAGCTACATGAAGAACCACAACTCTCTATCATTGTATGAGAACACACTACTTCAGCTCTTCCTGTGCTTACAGGGCTGAGCCAGATGGCAGTATACGTAAAGTACTGTGTTGCAGAGTTTCAGAAGCAATTTTGCTGAGTTTCAAGGAGTCTAATCTCTTAAGAGAACTGCAGACTATCTGTGTGCTCTTAATAGGAATCTTGTTCCTCTCTCTGCTTCCTCAATGCTGAAAAGTGCAATAAAACCAACTGCATTTCCACTGAACAGAATTAATTCTATTTCAATGCTAGGTGGTGACAAAAATTCTAATGAGCCACTTTGCTCATTATGTTTATTTGGCAGCATCAAATAGAAAACGCATACATCACAGGAAAAAGTCTGGCGGTTATGTCATCTTTCTGAATTTATACTACTAAATGGAACATTTTCAGAACTCTGGATAAAGAACTAGGTGTTATTTCATCTTAAAAAATGAGTCAAAATACTGAATTTCTTCTGTGAAGATTCTGAGGTGCTTTAATCATTTTACAAAAACACCTGAATAAAGAGAAAATTAAACTGACTCAAACAGCACAAAACATCTTTCTCAAAAGTAAACACATTACATTCAAAGTGTCACACAGAAATTAACTGTATTTTTAAACTGATCTGTGATGCATATACATAAATATTTATTTTTTCATTTGAAATAATTAGTTACAATAATGTACTTCTTTCCAATGAAGACAAAAAAATCACAATAATAGAAAATGTGTCTTTCCTTAGTTTACTAGAGCATAACTGCCACTCTGTGATCCTTCTTCATTACCATTTAACCATGTCTGTGGCAAGACAATCTGGAGACCAGGCATGATGTCCTTTTGATGCTTTCAACCATTACTTCCTATACACTTCTTTTTCAATTAAATTTGGGCTAAGAAAGAGTAGTATTTTGCACTTGTTGTGACTCTTTTTTTCCCTTGTGACAATTAAAACTTGAACTTTGTTTTATATTTTTATTCTATTAACATAGTTATATGTGTGTGCAAACACACTGTCATATGTGCTTGGTATCAGTTTTGTTCAGACTTTCTACTGCCCACAATACAGCAGACAATATTCAAACAAACAGCAGTACTTTTTTTTTTTTTTTCTTCTGTGTGAGCCTTGCATGTACCTATTTTATGCCCTTATTCTCACCTGGCTGGCATTTTAAGACTTCTTCAAAGAGCAGACTTTCTAACAGCATAGTTGCTATGGGCTGCTCATGTAGCCTACTCAAGCGCTTTATCTGCTGTTACCTGCCATTTTTGGGCTGCAGTCATCTCTTTCCTGATAGGAGGCTGACATCAGATCTAACCTTTTCTTTTCTCTGAATTTCTCTAGCAAAGGGGTGTTTCTACCTACAACAAGATTGCACTCAAAACTGTTGCAAAGCTGTAGACTTTGGGTGAATTTTCTTCAACGAATCTATTCCCTTCTCTCCTTCCCCCTCACTTCCTTCAGTGTTGTCTTTCCCTTCTTCCTCACCACCACAAACTCTGTAACTCACCATCAACCTATAACCCTATAACAAAATCTATATCAGACCTCTCTCATCTTTATCTAGGCACTCCAATTGTCTTTCACCATACCTGCACTCTTAGTTGTTCATCTGTGCCTTCCTGGACTTATACTGTCTAATATCATACCCACTTTAACTCCTAATCCTTCTGACCAAAGATATGGCTTGTGCTGATGACTCCCTACATTTGTTTCTGCTCCATCTCGGTGAGGTTGAGCAGCTGGGTCATTGTGTGTTATAAAGAGCTCTCCAAGCCTTGTTCTCTGCTCTGGATCCTCAGCATCTCAAGATGAGGTCGATTTGAATGTCAGATGCAAAGAAAGTCTACCTAACTCCTGCACTTAGAATCAATGTATTCAAGCCCAGATGTTTTTCCTATTTGTTTTCTTTCTTTGCTTTTATTGTTTCGAATTACCTACGAAAAAAAGAAAACTAAAACCAGAACCCCCCCCCCCAAAAAAAAAACAACCAAAAAACCAAAACATCCCCCACCCCAAAAAAACCACAAAACACATTTATAACCTAATTTTTAAGAGCAGAAGATGAAAAGCTAACCACCTAGCAACATCTCTGTCAATTCAGTGTATCAGTCTACAACAGAAAAGGGAGAAATGCCTTGCATGGAAACAGTTACCCCGTGCTGCTTATTCCTTGTGCTGCCACCAGTGTTTTGCTCTGTCATTCATGCCATCACTTGTTAACCCACTGTGGTTCTGGCATCAGCATGATGCAATCATCAGAGGTGACCAGGTCCCTAACTTCCAACATCTATTTTTCCAGACTGTGCCAGCTTGGTTTTTGTCTGTTCACTTTCCATTTTTGGAAGGAATTATTCAAGTTCAATTAGAAGACTACAAAGAAGCATTTGACCTCCATGGATAAGGCCAGATTCGTGCCATGTTTATAAATTTTTTATTACTGGGCTCTTGAATTCACAGTAATACTACAAAGTGAATTGCCACTAAGCAATTATGGATCCATCAAAACTAATGTTCTTGCTATTTTTATCTTCTACAAACAAGAGGTAAGTACCAGGGAGCATGTAGAACAGACCATTTTTAGGAATAGATTATTACCATATTAGAAAGCAGTTCACACTGTAGAGTATTAGAACATTCTTGCTCTTCATTCAGATTAGGCAATCACGCAGTTAATTGCTCGCTGGCTAGATGAGCTTTCATTAGTTCTGAAGTCAGCTCATCAGTTACAGTAGCA
Organism: Donacobius atricapilla; assembly: GCA_013397315.1. Taxonomy (NCBI): domain Eukaryota; kingdom Metazoa; phylum Chordata; class Aves; order Passeriformes; family Mimidae; genus Donacobius; species Donacobius atricapilla. The sequence goes on along the minus strand of WBMY01013242.1, from coordinate 421,008 downwards.
ATGACAGTGGAAATCACTGAAGGAAAAAAGTACTGCATCATTTAAAAAAAAAAATAAAACAAATCAAAGCATCAAAACTCAATATGTATTCCAGCAGCAGGTATGCAGCTCATGTCAATAAATGATGATATATTGAGCTAAACTGGTAATAGTCATAATACCTATGAAAAATGGGAGATACTGAGAAAAAAGCAAGAGGCCACTGTTCCAAGAAATAATGTCAAGAAATAAGAAAAAACACTTTGCTGACATTATAAATTACATATTCTGACAGATAGAGGTTTGATAAAAGAGATCGTTCATGTTGCTGCATTAAAGAGCTAACAGAATGTTATGGTCAGTGAACACTAGGAGAGTTACTGATTATATGTACAACAACTGAACTGTTACTAAAATTCCAAAGGTGTCTCTCAGTCTCAGTCCTAAAACCAGAAGCTGACATGGGCATATCTATCCTATTCCTGTAAGCCATCCATCATTGTTATAGCCAGCCAGAGAAGAACCTGAGTGCTACCCACAGTCATTCCAGCTGAGCTGTGGATTTAAGGCTTGTATACTTTATATACAGTACATAAATGTTATCCATGACTCCTGGGATTGAAGAAGAAACTGAGCACTCTGCAGGAACAAAGCCCTAAATAATCACTCATATTCTATTTGAGTAGAACCTGAAGCAGAAAGCTGATTCACATTTGTTCATGATTTCATTAAAATGCACAAAAAGAAGCCAGTCAAAAATAGCAGAAATATTTAATTTCACAGCTTTTTGGTTTAACCAGCAAATTAGACAAGAATAGCAAAGCAATTTTCCTTGTTTTTAATGTCTATGATCCTTTCAAAATTTTGAAGAAATTGATTTCACTTCCTTGAATTAAAGATTATTTTTGTCCCTGTGAAAGCAGTTAATGTTGTCAATTATTTCTTTTCAGGCATGCCTGACATATTTTAATGGGAAAAATTCATCCTGGTGACATTTTTAAGAAGTGGATTCATGGATTCTTAGTTTAAAACTATTCATTATTTAGATTAAAGAAGCTGGGAAGTTGATAATATTGCAAGATATTTAAGACATTTACTACAATTTAAGGTATTAAAGCTAACTATTTAAGAGAAAAGATTAAGCAGATAAATTTTATTCACTTAAAATTTGCAAATTATCCACCCAGCAATAAATTATATGAAGCATTTGTTGAAGCGGTGGAAATAATTTATAGAGATCAAGTTTTTTTATATAAAATTACTTAAAATACTATTTTAATTCAATGAATTCAGGGTATTAAGTGTCAGGGGATAATTTTTTTTTCAACTCAAAAACTAAAATGGAATTAATCTGAAGATATCAAAATTAAAGTTTTCAATTTTTTCCCTTTTTTGCATTTAGCTGGATGACAACAGTGTTCTCCTACCACTGAAGTTGATTGTGATAAATTACCATTTTCTGGGAAAAATATCTGATAAGTATTCCTCACAAACTCAAAAGCTGGCGGATAACTGAGTATGGGCAAAAGTTCGATATTCATGATTGTTGAGGACAATCAATTCCCATCAATGAATAGTTATAAATTTTTTATTACTGTGCATAATAGGGCATCAATCCTAATCCATTTGGTCACAGAAAACTGGAATAAACTCCCCTAATCTTTACATTTACTAAGACTTCTTTGTTCCTAGACACAGATCAAAGTAGCTAACAGAATGGAAGTTGCCTCTACAGTGAAGAAATTTACCAGAATTTATACAATGCTGTGAGAAAAAATGATGTTTTTTGCAACAGGACTGGGACAAAATTCTATTCTTGGTTAAATATAATATGGACTCTCTTACAACAGGAGAATGTTAGTATAAGTATTCTGTTAACCAGGGTATGAGTTAACAACCTATATCATCACAAAGAATATACAGTGATAAGAAATTTAATTGCCCATAGTTACTTTACTTCAGTCCAGCTTGAATTGTTGGAACAATCCATAAATTAACTGAAACATCTTCAAAACCTTCAATGACTGAGCAGCACAAATTTCATTTTAATACTTCTGTTTCTAAATTATGAGTTCATTTAACTGTGTATCAAACTTTATCTGTGAATTAAACATTCTAAAGCCCAGTTTAGATTATTCAGGTCTTTTCCATGTAATAATAATCATAGAATCATAGAATGGTATGAGCTGAAAGAAACCTTAAAGATCATCTAGTTCTAAACCCCTTCCAATGGCAAGGACACCTTCCACTAGACCAGGTTGCTCACTCTGTTTTAACATCTGTAAAGCACCGAAGACGGATCTGTTCTAGACCTCCTGAAAAAAGGTTGAGATGGGGTCTGGTCTCTTCAGCCATGTCTTATGTGAAAGATGAGAGGAAATGGCTGTAAGTTGCATAAGGGGTGGCTCAGATTAGATATTAGAATGTTTTATTCACTGAAAGAGTTGTTAGGCATTGGAATAAGTGGGCCAGCATGGTGGTGGAGTAACCCTCTCTGGAAGTATTGAAGAGGAGTCCAGATGTTCAGAGAAGGCTGGTGAACGGTCTGGAGCACAAGTCTGATGAGTAGTGGCTGAGGGAGCTGGGTTGTTTAGCCTGGAGAAAAGGAGGCTCAGGGAAGACCTTATCACTCTTTGCAACTGCCTGAAAAGAGGTTTTGGCCAATGGGAGGTCAGCCTCTTCTCCCAGGCAAGCAGCAACAGGATGAAAGGACATAGACTTAAGCTGTACCAGGGGTGTTTCCTGTTGGACATTAGGAGGAATTTCTTCACAGAAAAGGTGCTTAGATATTGGAATGGGCTGCCCAGGGAGTTGGTGGAGCCACTGTCGCTGGGGATGTTCAGGAAAAGACTGGATGTGGCACTCAGTGTCATGGTTGGGTTGTCCTGGTGCTGCTCTGTCCAAGGTTAGACTTTATGATCTCAGAGATCTTTTCCAGCCTAATTTGTCTGCAACCCCAAGCAAATAGCAGTCTGGGCCTAATTTCTATTATATATTTCAGAGATGAAATTTTATTATCAGAACTTCTTACATAAATGGTTGCTCCAAAGACGCTCAGGAAAAGCTTCACAGAATCTTGCTGAACAGAATTAAGTTTGCTAAAATGTTTAATCATGGATCTGTAGAAAAATTTGGGTTGAAAGAGACCTCTGAGACCCTCTAGTCCAGAATATGGACAACTTGGATATTGGATCTAGTTAGAAAGATTAGGTTGTTCAGCCCCTCAATCAGCAGAATTTTGAGCCTCTCCAAGGAGATAATAAAACTGTCATTATATTTTCCTGACATTGTCAGCCAGCTTCCTCTCTAGTTCCAGCAATTTGACTTGGTGAGGTTACTTAGGTTTTAAGAATTTGGATGGTGCTTCAGAAGCATTTATTTCAAGAATGGACACATTAATGATTTTTTTTTAGTGCCAGGTTCACATATAGGCCCTTGTCCACAGGCTGGCTGTGAATGTGGAATCTCCAGACCTTGTTGGTGTTAGGTTAACCAAATTAAGTGGCTCCTAGCCAGCTCTGAATGAAAGCAGAGCTGTCTCATGTCTATCTGTAGAACTGACTTTATAGAATGGATATTCCTAGTATGGTGTATCTTATTTGCCTAAGGAGCCTGAAAGAACCATCTGGTCGGTTTTGATCCTCATAGTTATTGCAATGAGAAACTCATTCAGGCAATTCTTCCACAGCTGCAAAAAAAAGTGGTGAGACAGGCTGTATTTGAGAGAGAAAAAAAAAATCTCAAATGCTGCTAAATATGTTTCAGGATAATAGCATCAATAGCACATCTGATGAGTATTTAGAATAAGTGAATGCCGAATGCCTTATCAGTGATAACACAGACAAAGGTTATCACCATGTGCCACACATCAAACATTGATCCCAGTGCAATTAATTTAAGTGAAAAATTGTCTCTGTCAGCAAATGCTTTTGCACAACATCAAAGCCTGTTTCTTTGTTATTCCTCTTCTTTTTAGTGGGAAGCATTGACCTGTCCAACTAAGTTAGAAATCTCTGTTTCTTTTAATTTATTAGTTTCCCATGCTTTTTAATTAACCTCCTAACCTTGGATCCTGAGTGGTGAAGAAATTTTCACTGATGTTTTGATAAATGAAGGTTTTTTCACCTTCTGGGATTATTTTTATAGGAATGTAAGTATTGTAATATACATATGATCCAAATCACCTTCAGCCAGTTTTGAGCACATTAAGAGTCCTTCTACTGATTCTACTGTTTACTATTAAAAAGTCACTCGAAGCACATTTTAATGAATGGTCATACTCACTGGAATTTTGATTCTATGTTGATGTTGCTATTAGAAGGTACTAGTAACAAGGTGCACTTCAAACAGAAAACAAGAACCTTTTGAAACATGATGGCAACTTAGATTCCACATACTGGTAGTGTCAGTGTGTCTTTGCAAAGACACTGAAGAAAATAAACTCTTATAATGGGAGAAGCAAAATTCTGTCAGCAGTTTCTTGAACACAAATAGAAACAATGGGCCACCTTAGATATTGTTAAAAATACCAAGTACAAAATGTGCAAAATAGAAATAGTAATTAGAGCACAGAGTAACTGCATTGTGCTTAAAAGAGATCTAGGGCAAACTGAGCAACAGTTATGGACCTAATATATCAGTTCTAGAGGTCACTAGAGGCACTGAACAGTGTGAACACAAAGCATGAATTTCATTCACACTTTTCATTTTACTCTGCCCAAGTCACATCGTGGAACTGATTAATTGGTTGTGGTCAATGCCACAGGATTGAATACAGAAGGACTAAGACAAAAAAGTAGAGTAAGCAAATTTGCTGGTCAGGGCACAACCAGGCAGGCCAGTTTGTTTCCAGATGTTTCCATATTATATCTTCTTTTTAAGTTGTGGCAAAAGAATTATTATTATAAATGAAAATCTGTCAGACTTTTCAAAGGACAACACAAAAAATATATAACCAACAGTAGAATTATTATAAGGCATTTGTAAATTATAGGTATCATATATAAAAATACAGGATTTCTGTAATTATTCTGATTAGTTTAATATTTAACTTGCAAAACAAGTTGCTCTCTAAAAAAAATTGAATTGATTTTTCAGTATCTAACTGTTCAATACCTATATATACATTATCTTTCTAATATATTAAATCTTTTCATGCACTTTGCATGAAGATTGATTATATTGTAGTGTTGTGAACTAACATTCTATTTTTACAACATTCACTGGAATACGGAATGTTTCATTTAAGTTTGCTTCACTTTACCCTAATTTGTAAGAAAACATGTCGAATCAGTGAGGTATGCAGAATAATAAATATTCTTAACCACAATTTATGAAGTTGACACACCATCATCCAAAGCTATAAAATTACACTTTGGCACATAAATGGATTCACAAGAAACTCTAGCAAGATGATGATGTGATTTTTGGCTGACAAGGACCCACGTAAGTGGCTGAAATAGGTAAGCACTCAGCTTGCTTTTGGGGATATGTGTCAAATCCTTTGGAAAACCAGAGCACTCCACAGAGAGAGCAGTACAGGGAGAATTTCTAACTGATTATTTGAAGAATTATAATTTCCACAGAGAAGAAAGGATTCTTATGGTCTGCAATACTATGGCTCTCTTGCATTCACAGCAGATACAAGAAGAGGATCATGCTAAGCAGAGACCAAGGAAAGAGGTGAACAAGGTAAATAGGAGGAGTGATTAAAATCCAGGCACATGCCCTAGTCCACTAGTCACCTGACAAGAAGAAAAATAACTGGTGTTTTATCTGTGCTTGCATAATTCTGTAAACTGAGAAAGGAATATCACTGTGCCACTTTTGTCCCCTTTTCTAATTTTTCCCTAGTTTCAGAAGTTCCACATAAGGAACAGAGATTATACGTGCTTGCCTGGTGACTTTATACTAGTGCTCTGCCTGTTACAGAAATATTACCAGATCATTCATTACCTATATGGCACTTAGAACAAACACCACACATTTCTAGTCTTGCTTGCTGGTATAGCCCATAGGAACTTGGGACAGTGTCTGCTGTGTTGCTAAACCACCTCTTCCCAAATTTATAATTCACAAATAAAAGCCAGTTTTGAAAGATTTACAGTAAGATTTACAAGGCAAACCTAAATAACAGAGCAGTAGTTATCCAGATTTATATCAGAGCCTACAAATTGTAGAGCTACTAAAATCCTTCCAGTTCCTGACATCCAAGTTATATGCTTTGCATGAAATTAAAGCATCTAACTCATTTTCATAATGGCCCACAGCTTTTCTGTACCTCAAGCTTATATATCTTTAGAAGGCAAAATAATTGTGCACCTCTACCAAAGCAGTAAAATATTTATTACCAGATGTGAGAGGAAGGTCTTCTGCCTTTAAAAGCAGCTGCATTGAATTAATAATAGCAACATACTGTAATCTTAATATGATACAAAAAACCCTAAGTAAATCACCTGATGTTGCTTTTGCAAATGCACATTTCCATGGAGATACAGAAACTGGATTTATTTGGAGCAATATATTACATTAATTCACCTAGAAACAGAGCTAGGAGAAAATATGTATTTTAAATATTAGATATGAAAAAAAAGAAAAACCTTTAAGGATCTAGTATTCTCATGGAGAAGTTTCCTTTGTTAAAGGAAAATATTCTCCAGTCACATCATCAATGGACTATGTCCATAGACCAGAGTACTAGCACCCTTAAATTATTTTCCTGGGTTTAGATACACTGCAATGTTATGTAGAACTAGCTTCAAAGTCCAACATAGTATAATGTTGGCTGACAGTACACAAAAGAAGAGCAATATTTAAAGTGGATTGAATCTAAGCCCATTAGCAGTAGTGGCTGCTGGCTCTTTCTGGTCTACAAAAATTAAAAAAAAAAATTAACTTTTCCAATTATGGAAGAATTGAAAAATATAGAAGATGTCTGTAATATTCTCGGGTCTCATGTAAAATATAACATGACCACCCAAATTAGAATACATTCTCAGCACATTTTCTTTAAACCATTTTTTAACTGATTGGGAAAAGATTTTTGTCCTTTTTAGTGCAACGGCATCGTGCCATCCAGAGGCCAACTGAGCTCATTACAATGTTTGGTTCCTAGGGTTATACAAAAGACAGCCATCTTCTGGTCATCATAAGGTTTGGTCCCTACTTCATCATTACAAAATATATTTTTTGCTATAAGAAGACCTGACTTTGGACTGAAATAACATTTATGTCTTACATGACTCTCAACAGCTTCAGAGTTTTCTATAAGCAGCACTATTTAGTTGGTGGCAAACAGAAAGCTTGAGTGGAAGGACTAACGTAAAGAGCACATTAGGAGAATTAAAGTTCAACATTATATAACTAATAGCCTCCCAAAATTCTCCATTCTGTCCTGCAAATCACAGTCACTGAATCTCATGAAGTGAAAGCACAATGTCCTCTCAGTTTTCAGTGCCAATAGCAGAAAGTTTATGTTTATATTTGAAAATCCTTTAGGGTTCATTCTCAGGCAAAATTCTGCTCACTCACCGAATATTAAACAGCAAAACCAGAAAAAAAAAAAAAAAGTGCACAAAACCTTTAATGCCAGACTATTTGTCTTTGGATCTAATATCAAGACAAAATAAAGCATATAATACTGATAAGTTATTTTCCAGCCTAGAGTACATATTTATTATAATTAGACCAGAATATTTTCCTCTTCTATCAACCAAAAAAAACTTATTAATAACTTTCTTCTATGTACACAAAAGATTAATTATACTTTAAAAATGTTGTTAAGAAAAACCTTTTTCCATTTTCCCTCCAAAAAGCTGTGTTAACAAGATTTATGTTGCTTTACACAGTGACAAAATCATTGCTTCTGCATTATATAATTATTTTTAATAAGAAAAAAAATAATGCCTTAAGACAAGGGCATAGTAAAATAATAAATTCTCATTTCAAATATTAGAGAAGGGGACTTAGGAGCTGAAAATAATCAATAATCAAATGGGAAAAGGAAAATAAAATTAATTCAACATTTTACTTCTCACAATGACAATATTAGATTTGGTTCACTTTGTTGATAAACCCTAAGCAATGATTAAAAACCTGAGCTCTGCGACGAATTATTTTCCCAAAACTGGAAAAGTAATCCCCAAATACTTTTTTTAAGATATGAGAGAAATTTACAAGAAAAATTATGACCATGCACCAGTTAACTCCTACTCACAGATTTTCTGGGAATCATCAGGTTGACTCTTTAACTACAGATTAAGAAGTAAGTAATGAGTAACAACAAAAGTACAGAATAACCTGGCAGGGAGAGACTCAGTCAGCAGCAGCATGCACCACTGTAGGAGTTAAGGCAGTGGGTGAGTACAACGAGGACTGTCAAGGAGTGAGACAGAGAAAGAGAGACTCCTGAAACCACACCCTGCCTTCTCTGGAACAGGTGCCAGAGGCAGACAGGATGCATGATATGGAAGGTTCCCCATTGTCCCTCTGCCTGACTGAACACAGTGAGTCACTGAAAGAACAGGGGGCAACGGTGACGAGTTCCTCCCCATCAGAGGGGCAATGGTGACAAGTTCCTTTCTGCCACAGCCCATGTAGCTCTCCAGTGACCGCTCAGGTGCCCTCATGTTGTAGGTATGTGCCTCTGCAAGTGGGACCAAAGAACTGTATGTTTATTTAGCATGGAGGTGTCACTAAGGTTAAGTTGGCCTATGCATTGTGTCAAGACTGCTCCCCTAAAGAAAATTAAATGGGTCCCTCTCATAAGAAACTTCCTTCTGAAGAGAACACAAGGCCCAATATGCAGCCTACACCCACTTAGGGAAGTCTGCCTCCTCCCTGAGCCCCACATTAAAGTGCACCCTCAGTCACTTTGCAGATAACACCAAGTTGGGTAGGAGTCTTCATTTGCTGGAGGTCAGGAAGAGTCTGCAGAGGGATTTGGACAGGTTGGATCAATGGGCCCAGGCCAATTGCATGAAGGTCAACAATAAGTGCTGGGTTCTGCACATGGGTCACAACAACCCCATGTGACACTACAGGCTGAGGGTAGATATCTAGAAAATGTCCTGGCAGAGAAGAACCTGAGAGTGCTGGTTGACAGCAAACTGAACGTGAGCCAGCAATGTGTCCAGGTGGTCAGGATGGCCAATGGCATCCTGGCTTGTATCAGAAACCAGGTGGCCAGCAGGACTGGGGCAGTGATCAGCCTCTGTACTTGGCACTGGTGAAGCCATGCCTGGAGTACATGCCTTGTGTTTTGGAGTCCTGACTACAAGAAAGACATTGAGGAGCTGAATTTTGTCCAGAGAAGGGCAACAAATGTTGTGAAAGGTCTGGAGCACAAGTTTTATGAGAAGTGGCTGAGGATGCTGCTTGGCATGGAGAAAAGGAGGTTTTCGCTCCCTACAATTACCTGAGAGGAAGTTATAGAGAGGTCTCTTCTTCCAGGTAGCAAGAGACAGGACAAGAGAAAATGGCCTCAAGTTGCATCAGGAGAGGTTTAGATTGGACATTGGGAAAATATCAAAAGGAGAGGGCTGTCAAGCACTGAAACCTGCTGTCCAGTGAAGTGGTAGAGTCAGCATCCCCGGAGGAATTTAAAAGATATGTAGACCTGGTGCTTAGGGACATGATTTAATTGGTGGACTTGGCAGTGTTGGGTTAATGGTTGGAATCAATGATCTTGGATGTCTTTTCCAGCTTAATTCCATGATCATCACAGACTCCAGAAATATGTACAGAGTATTGATGTCTTGCACAAATCACATCAAAATCAGGTGTGTGTGCAGTTCATGACCATTAAGTTGTTTAAGCCTTCCTGGTTTTAGTTCAGAGATTCAATGTAGAAAGTAGGTTTGTTTCCTCAAGGGCTCATAAGAAACAACATATTTTGGAAACAAACTTTGGAGTGTTCTTCATATTTGCTGTTTGGACTCATTTGTTGGAACTATCAGGGCAAAGTCTCAAGAGACATCACTTCACTATCCCAGGTCTCTTCACACACTCCATTCCTCTTCTCCAGAAAGTTGCAATGAAAAGGTGGCTTTGAGATTAATATGGTTGTTTCTGGTGAAATAATACAAAGATCAAATCTTTGCTAACATTTGTCACATAGCTCGTGACTTCCTTATGCTACAAGGAGCAGGGACCTGTATTATTTACTCCTCCTTGAAAAAGTTGTGAATACCCTTGTAATCATAAGCAATTAAAGAATTTACAAGAATTTATTTTCTTTACAGTATTTGAAGTTCTTCACTCTCTAGTTGAGCAAGTTTTAAGCAGTGAGATCAAAGGAGTTTGGATCTCTGATTTACTTACATTAAAATTTTCAAATCAGAATCTTTTTTTAAATGTTAATTTGAAGTGAGAAAATGTTTTATGTGGTTTGGATAGGTAACAGTAATGTTGATAGAAAATTTTTTAACAACATGATCTGTTATGCTCTAACAAATTCATGAGCAAACAGAAGAAAAATTTGAAATTAATAGATTATCATTATTGCAAATTATGTTCAGCCATTGCATTTTTTTCCTCTGTTATTTTATGAACTGAAAGGCTGTAAATGAAAATACCACTAAATTAAGCATAAATTATAACTTTATTAAACTGGTCTTCTGTAGCTAAGACAAAATTAGAATTCAAAATCTGTTATGATAGATTTATAACAACAGTGATGATTAATCTCAATCATGATACATTGTAATTTAAGTACTAGATAAATACTGGAGCTGTTTTTTAAAAAGTACAGGAAAACCTTTACCCCAGCCATCAAATAGCAAAATTCATATTATAAAATTTCATTGTCCTCTTCTCTTTGAATACAATCAGTGGTTTTATTATAGTTCATTAGTATTCTTACTGTTGATGCATTCTTGTCAACTTACCTGTGTTGGAAAGAGAAAACTAATACTTAAAAAAAAAAAATTCATTTTCGAAAGGATCTTTATTCCCTCTAAGTGTCCATGGGGAAAACAAATCCAAAGAAATATTGTTCTGATATTATTTTAATAAAAAATTGGCACTTCCATTTCCAAATACTTTAGAAGGGCAGAGGCATGGTCCTCAGTTTAGCAATCTCTGGGTTATTGTGGTTTTTTTAATTCAAATCACACTTACTTCAGCACTCCTTCTGCAATCTTGCTTCTGTAAAGGTTTATTCACCCACTTAATTGCATACAACCCAAGTAATCATCAATGCAAATAATCAATACAAAAATAGGTTTTGATGGAATTATACATTACAGGTATGGTTATGGTTCTGGCCATCCACTAGGAAGTTAGAATATAAATGTATCAATGAACAGTAGAACAAAAGCACTCTGGACTTCAAATGAGCATATCTCTAAACTTACTATTTACAGTTTCATCCCGAATTTGAATTCTCAGACTGGCAAATCACCAAATTCAGAACCTTCTGTATCTGAACAACAAGAAGGCATGGGAAAATCTGGGGCTGAGACGAAAACATGAACAGGATCATTTTTTAGGCATGGACTATGACTATCCCCAAAAAATGTTATGGATAATAGGACAAAGCATGTGGTATGCAACATGCAGTACAAAAATTGAATTTGGATGCACTCTACATCAGTTTTTACTTCTTATACAGTGCAAATGATTTATCAGTCTTCATTTTTTTAATGGCCAGTTGTATTGGTTTAGCATAAATGGTAGGAAAAACCAATTGTTGATCCATTTTGGAACTAACAGCTAAGCTAGCCAATCAGGTAAAAAGTGTACACCCCCTGGGACACCGCTTAAAAACAGGAATCTTGGGAGACCCGGCCTCTTTCCACGGACACAGCCATGAGGTAACATCGCCGCCGGGCCGGGAGGGGGGCCGGGCCTCAGGGCCCCGGGAGGCCCCGGGAGCCGCGGCCGGGACGAGGGGCCGGGATCAGGGCCAGCCCTCCGGAGAGCTGGGCGATCTAGGGCATCTGAGCTCGGCGGACG
>WBMY01013242.1:359891-408996 GCA_013397315.1 Donacobius atricapilla | reverse complement strand
GCTGTGCATCTTTAAAAGGTGAAACCCCGTGCTTTAAAATCCACAAGCCCTTATGTAGTCATATAAGAGGCTGCATTTGGGAAGCTCACATAATGCAGTGTCGGGCGGGCTGTGTTTATAAGAGCTGGAAGCCACAAACAGACTGTGTCTCTTGTGGAGAGTTACCAGAAGAATCAGGAGAGACTTGTCTCTCTCAAAAGACTGAATGAAAGACTATGTTATTAAGTGCTACTGATTTAAGAGTTCTGATGTTTTATCCCTTTGCATTGTTTTCGTGGAAAAGTAGATTGTTGCTAGGGAGGAAGAGGGGTTGTTTTTGAGAGGGTTTCGTAGTTGGTTTTTGTTTGTTTACCTTTACTGTATGTTAATAAATCTAATTGTTTCTATTTTTGAACTGAACCTGTTTTGCTTTTCTTTCAATCCTATTCCACTAAAATGAAAATTAGGCGAATGTGATAACCACTACACCAGTGCTTGGTGGGGGGGGGAGTGTTGTTCTATATTGTCACTAACATTGTTGATTAATGTTGATTACTTTAAGCAATATTAAAAAAACTGGAAGTTCCTTTCTGTGTGAGAGCTGAACTGCTTCCTATTATGCAGAGAATGTCAGTTTTCCTTAGAAGGGTAATCAGTCTATAATGTTGCATTGAAATGTTGACTTCACTTGCAATAAGATGCAGTTAATTAACTTGAAGCGGTATGAAGTTCATGTTGAAGAGTCATTTGAACTAAGTGAAAAAGTAAACTCAATTGAAAATCAAAAGGTAAAATTATCTTTTTATCCTATGTTTTGACTTGCCCCAAAGTCTTAGAAAATAACTTCTGAAGGCTTTATTACCTTCCTTTGAAACTTTTTCTGCCCCTCTTCAGTCTTCTACTTTCTTTAATTTTTGATAAGGTTAACTTTATTTAAGAAATTTTATTAGTTAATTTGAATCTGATAGATTCATTGTTTAAATGGAAATCTGCCAGCAAATCCCTGAATGCCACAGCACCCCAGATTCTGTCTCATGTTCCGGGCTCTTCTCTAAGCCAATATTTGCATTCGAAATGTATTTTCTCTGACACACTGGCCTCCCCTTTGGTTGATCTAAATGTTAATTTGTGGCATTTTCTTTAGGTAGCCTCATCTCCTGAGGAAAAAGAAACACACAAAATGACATCCCTGAATTCATCTTACCATTGGTAGAAAATTTCAATGCATCAAGTAAAAGCAACGATTATTTTTTAATCCTAGAAATTAAAGAAAATATATATCTGGCTTTGTATGCTTATGTGAAAATGGACATCTCAATATTTGATGCTTATATTTTTGGAATTCTGTGGACAATGACAAAATTCAATACTCTTTAGGACAAAAATAAATGTTGAAGTGTTTTAATTTATTTCAGAGCAGAAAACTCCAAATTTTTAATCAGATTAATTCATAAGAGATGGTCCAGATTTCCCTTTCTTTCATAGAATAATATCTGTCTTCTAAGCATGAGCTGAAAAGGCCAGCCCTAATTTATTCTAACAAACTATTTCTATGGGACAAAATTATTCCTTGTCTCATTAGTTTTCACTATTCAGTGAACTTGAACATATTTCAAGATTAATTTGAAGGATGCAATTTGTTTGGAGAAACTTGCAGCTTGGAAATTAGTTCTGTTTCTCCATGCTCCTTCTTCTCAAACTGGAACTTCATTAGAAATGGTGATTTGGTCTAACAAATTATTTCGATTACTCATAGTTCAATTTTAAAGTTTTACAGTCCAAAGAGAAGTTCAGCCACATGTATCATCACATTATGAACTCTGAAGTGCTTTTTTCCACAGCATTTATTATTCTCTCGGTAGAAAATGGAAGGACACATTTTTATAATTTTTGTCTATAGCTGTGATTCTGATCTACTTAGATGAAAGTAAATATTGACTCAGATTTTAAAGCAGGAGCAAAGCGAATGCTAGAGCACAATATCAAAAAGGTATGCATGGTAGAACCATAGAGTCATGGAGTGGTTGATGTTGGAGGGGACCTCTGGAGGCCCTGTAGTTCAAATTTGCTTTTCAAGCAGGGTCACCTATACACAGAATCTCCTGCACTTCAGCATTGCCTCTGGTCCTGTCACTGGACACTACTGGAAAAAGCCTGGTTCTGTCTTCTTTTCATCCTCCCTTCAGCTGTTTGTATACATTGTAAACAGCACTTCAGGTGTGGTTCATCAGTCCTGAGTACAGGGCAAGGATCACTTACCTCGACCTGATGGCAGCACGCTTCTTAATGCATCCCAGAATACCATTAGCCTTTTTTTTACCACAAGCACATATTGCAGGCTTACTCTCCTGCTGAGCACCAAGAACTCCAGTATCCTTTTCCGGGAAGCTGCTTTCCAGCCAATCTCCAGCCAATCTCCAACAACAGTGTACTGTTGCCTGGGGTCATTCTTCCCCAGCTGAAGGACTTTACTCTCCCCCTTGTTGAACTGCATAAGGTTCCGGTCAGCCCGTTTCTTCAGGCTGTTGATGACTTTTTGGATGGCAGCACAACTCTCTGGTGTATCAGGGGCTCCCACCAGTTTTGTGTCAACAACAAATTTTCAGAGGCTACCCTCTGACCCATCATCCAGGTCATTAATGAAGCAGCTGAACAGGACTGGACGCAGAGTTGACCCCTGGAACACACCACTGGCCTTCAGCTAGACTTCATGCCACTGAAGACATGGGCTCCGAATATCTGTTTAGCCATTTTTCAGCCCACTTCACTGGGCTGCTCCTCCAGCCCACTCTCCACCAGCTTTTCTGTGACAATCTCATGGGTGGCAGTGTAAAAAGCTTTCCTGAAGTAAAGGTAGACAATATCCACTGTAGTCACCTCATCTACCAAGCCAGTCATAGTGCACAGTGGGTCCGGGAACACTGAATTTGGTAGCCCCTAATAATTATGATGAGAGAATAGAAGGTTCCTCATGTTTTTGCCTAATGAATGAATAATTATTTCAGTAATAAGTTCACAACAGTGGCAACAACAGGGAAGAATAAAGATACCATAAATGCAAAACCAGTAGGTTTTACATGATAAGTAGGTAGCTTCTAAAAATTACCATTAAGCCCTTCAGAAAATCACTTCAGAATAGCTCCAAAGTAATGATAACTGAAAGACCATAAATAGTTAAAGGCAAACCAGACCATATGGGTTTTTTCTGTAAGCCAAAAATAAACAGATGCATTAGTTCATACTTTTACTATCTGTAGACTTTGGAGAAGTTCATCATCATCATCATCATCATCATCATCATCATCATCATCATCATCAGTCCTACATAATATTTGATTCTGTCATAACTTTCTTCATTAAATTAAATTTTTCAAGGAATAAAAATTGAAATAATTGGATGCAACGCTAATCTACCTAAAACCTAACTGAATTCTCAAAAGCTCGTATATGAAGTAACCCTAAATTCTAGTCCAAGACCTATACTACACTGTGTGTCATATGCATATATATATATGTATATATGCATATGTCTCACAGCTAAGTGTAATGCAGTGGTTTTTGAAGGTTTCTACTGAAGCTGAAATGCGTTAATAATTGCACCTCTGAAACTAAGCTTATATGTTATATATTTGTTAGTGTACATACACCAGTGGAATTGATAAATATATTGAATTTTCAAGTATGATTTTATGAAATATATCAAATGAGCTAATAGTGCAGTTAATAGTTAATATTACTGTAGAAGTCAAAGAGAATAAGCCAATAGATTTTATGCAAATACAGCATCTGAAATAATACCAGCACTTAAAAGTAAACCTGTGCTTTAAACCTGGAATATTAATGCTAATATTTAGAATACAGTGTAAATCTCATTTTATTTGAAATGCATTCTGTACTTCTTAAAATTTCATATTATTAAATTTCCTCTAAAGTAGATAGTTCATAAAATTCAGGAGTCTCCAGGGCAATTAATTATCTGGTGAGTGACTAGTTCAACATACAAACCTGTTCTTTAAATACAGCAGCATAAAGTAAAAAAAAAAAAAAAAATAGATGGAATGTTAGTATCAATATGTCTCATGCTGAAATACCAATAAATTCTCATGTTACAGTGCAAGGAAATATGCAGTGTCCTCATTTAAGCCCACATCTGCTTACATTCCTGAGGAGACATTGGATTATGTGTTCTTCTGTGACCTGCTTTACTGAGTGATTTGTGCAGATAATTTGAAATTAAAAAGTAAGGCAAAGTCTCTGGCACCTATTTTTCCTTGTTTATGGAAAAGTAAGCTTGTGACTGCTTTCATTTAGTTGGAGGGAGAGTGTTCAGTGGAAGGTACTGTGAAGCTTCTACTTCAATTATAAAAGACGTAAGATTTCACAAAAATAAAACTGTCCAAATATTGATAAAATCTTCCCAAAGGAGAGAAACCTCAAAGAGTATCTGAAACCATCTTAGAGAAATTATGAAGAAAACTGAGGAAGAATTTAAAATGTCATTTAGACTAATCATACGCCTGAGGAGTGGCTTATAGACAGATTGCAGAGCCACACAGCTGGACTTAAAATATTTTTACTCACCCAGAAAAGCTGCAGAGCATCTGATAGATAGATCCTGAAATTTAGTCCTGTGTACACATCAGATTGAAGAACTGTCAGGAATTTTACTGTCATAGAGAAGGGAGAGACAGAAAAAAAAATTAGTGGAAAGCTTTGGCCATTGAAAAATGTCTTGCTTAGATACAACTAGGTAAAGAATACAGGAAAAAAAATTGTCCAGAGGGAGAAACGGCAGTGGAAACGATCAGTCTGAATAAAAAGTGAGGTAAGGCAGAGAATTTAAGACAAGAGATGTTGAAAACTTCCCTTTTTCAACTCAGATCAAGAAAATAAGACTAAACTAATAGAAAAGTTTACTTTTAATGGAAAGCAAAACTCATCAGATTTTCTTTAAACTCAATATCATATTTCTAATGAATAATTTCAGAAATTAATAGGAGCAAATATTTCTAGCAAGAACTTTGAGAAGTGCAATAAACAATATTTATGCCTATAAAGAAAAATCTTAGTTAAAGAGATCTGGCACAAACATTCAGTATGTGACTTGCATCCATAAAGCATCTTCTGTAACTCTGTTTCTTTTAATAGAAATGAACAGGTGTCTGGAGAAATAAATCTTTCTTGAACTGATGAAAGATTTGAAAAAAACACAGAATCACAGAACTGTTAGAGTTGGAAGGGACTTCTGGAGATCATCTAGTGCAACCCCCCTGGAAAGGCAGGATCACCTGGAGCACATAACACAGGAATGCATCCAGGTGGGTTTTGAATATCTCCAGAAAAGAGACTTCACCCTGGGCAGGCCCAACCAGCCCAACTCTGCCATCCTTAGCATGAAGAAGTTCTTCCTTATGCTGAGGTGGAACTTGTTGTGTTTTATTTTATGGCCATTTGCTTCTCGTCCTGTCACTGGGCACCACTGAAGAGTCTGGCACTATCCTCTGGGCACCCACTTCTGTGATATTTATATGCATAAATGTAAACCCCTCTCAGACTTCTCTTTTCCAGACCAAACAGGCCCCCCAGCCCCCACAGTCTCTCCTTATAGGAGAGATGCTCCAGATCAACTTTGTGACCCTCTCCAGGAGCTTTCTGTCTCTCTTGTACTGAGGAGCCCAGAACTGGACACAGCTCTCCAGATGTGGCCTCACCAGGGCTGAGCAGAGGGACAGGATCACCTCCCTCAACCTGCTGACCACACTTTTCCCAGTGCACCCCAGGATCCCATTGGCCCCTCCCGGCCTCAAGGGCACTGCTGGCTCATGGCCAGCCCGTCATCCACCAGGACTCCCAGGTCCTTCTCTGCAGAGCTGCTCTCCAGCAGGTCAGCCCCCAGCCAGGGCTGGTACTTGGGGTCACTCCACTCCAGGGGCAGGACGCTGCACTTGCCCTTCTAGAACCTCATTTGGTTTTTCTCCATCCAACTCTCTAGCCTACTAAGGCCCCACTGAATGAGCCTCCAGCTGTATCAGACACACCCATCATCATCAACTCGCTGAGGGTACGTTCTATCCCTTCACCCAGGTCACTGAGAAACAGGCTGAATAAGGCCGGACCCAGTATTGATCCCTGGGGAATGCCACTCACTGCAAACCTCCAACTGGGTTCCCCTCCTCTGATCATGACTTCTGAGCTCTGCCATTCAGCCTGATTCACTGTTCATTCAACCCACATTTTCTGAGCTTACCTAGGAGGATGTTATGTACAGTGTCAAAACCCTTGCTAAAGTCAAGGTGGGCAACATCCACTGCTCTCCCCTCCTCAACCCATCCTACCATGACATCACAGAAGTCTATTAGATTGGTCAAGTATTATTTCCCTTTGTTGAAGGGGAAATGTACATTTCAGATTTACCCAGATACCTATATACTGCTTCTCAGTCAGATATTGACACTGAGATATTTAAATAGGAATTAGCATTTTTGCTATTCATCTACAAAGCAGAACAATAGAATGCAAACAAAGAACTAGAATAAAGCTGTCTCCACCATGTGCTTTGCAACAAAACTGGGAGGAGCTGTGGACTCCCTTGAAGGCAGAGAGGTCCTCCAGAGAAATCTCAACAAATTAGAGGGCTGGACAATCACCAACTGTCTGAAGTTTATCCAGGGCAAGCGCCCAATTCTGCACCCAGGATGAGGAAACTCTGGATGTATATACAGACTGAAGAACAGGAGGCTGAAGAGCAGTGTTGTGGAGAGGGACCTGGGGGTCCTGGTCCATGGCAAGCCGAACCTGAGCCAGCAGTGCCCTGGCAGCCAGGAGGGCCAACCCTGTCCAGGGTGCATCAGGCACAGCATCACCAGCCGGGCAAGGGAGGGGATTGTCCTGCTCTGCTCTGAGCTGGGGTGGCCTCACCTCTGGGGCTGGGGGCCGTTCTGGGTGCCACAATATAAAATATTAAACTATTAAAGAGTGTCCAAAGGAGGGCAGTGAAGATGGTGAGGGGTCTCATGGGGAAGCCGTATAAGGAGTGGCTGAAGTCACTTGGTCTGTTCAGCCTGGAGAAGAGGAGACTGAGGACAGACCTCATTGCAGTTACAACTTCCTTGTGAGGGGAAGAGGAGAGGCAGACGCTGATCTCTGCTCTGTGGGGATGAGTGACAGGACCCAAGGGAATGGCCTGAAGTAGTGTCAGGGGAGGTTTAGGTTGGATATTAGGAATAGGTTCTCCATCCTGAGGGTGGTTGGGCACTGGAACAGGCTTCCTTGTTCCCAGGGAAGTGATCACAGCACCAAGCCTGACAGAGTTCATTAAGTGTTTGGACAATGTTCTCAGGTATGTGGTGTCACTCCTGGGGGCAGTCCTGTGCAGGGCTAGGAGTTGGACTTGATGATTCTTGAGAATCCCTTCCAGCTCAGTTTATTCTGTGATTCTGTGATTCTGTGATGAAAAATCATTGGAACTGGTTACTAATTTCAGTGTCTTGGAAGTATCAGTGTCTCAATCTAAAGTAAAATGAGAGGGGACTATAGGGCTCTGACATGCATGGTGCTGTGGTGTCCCTGCATCATGGGAACACCTGTGCAGAAGCGTCCTGCTGCCAGAACCAGGCTCTGAGCTTGTACACCATCCTGAGGGAGTGTTATGTGGCAGCACTTCAGGAATGGGCACATGGACAGACCCCAGGCATTAACCTCTACTGAGGGCATCACACTGCCAGAATACCCTGGTCTGTGACTGATTGAGATAAGCCTTTGATTCACCATGAACACTGTCAATAAAATATGCCAGTTTTCCAAAGGTGCTTATGTATACTCTCCTGGCCCACTGGGAGAAAGAAATTTTGGGATGCAGCCCAGAAGACAACTGTATTCTAGGCTGCATCAAAAGCAGTGTGATCAGCTGGTTGAGGAGGTGATTCTGCCCCTCTACTCTGCTCCTATGAGTCTTCACCTGGAGTACTGCTCTAGCTCTGAGGTCCTCAGCCAAGAAGGACCTGGACATTTTGGAGTGATTCCAGAAAAGAAGGACTAAGATGATCACAGGTCTGGAGAAGGCTTTGGTGAGACCTCATTGTATTTCAGCACCTAAAGAGGGTAGATCTGAGTGCAACTTCTTACAAGGGCACAGGAAGGAAACCATTCTATAATTCTGTGGTGTAGTAGAATACCAGCTGCTGAAACCCCCTACCAATTAAACAAACAAAAAGCAATTCAAAGACAAATTAAAGCCTAAACCAAAATAAGAGGATTATAGTTACAAGTCAAATTGGGGAAAATATGACATATGTGTAGTGCAGTATCTTAGCCTGTTAGAAAACAGTCAATAATACTGCTCAGTAGAGACAAGCCCCAAAAAATATCACTTCTTACTCTTATACAGTAATACTTGGTACCTGCTTATCTGGAACTAAAAGCAACGTATCATAGGCTGGTTTTAAGGGGTGATTTTTCACATCATTTGGCAAGAAATAGGCAAACTGTTATGTATATCTGTATGCCTTTGAGTGTGTGAGATCATGCACATCTATGAGTTTGTGTGTGTGTATTCACTTACACATACATGCTTGATAGAGAGGATGGCTACAACAGCCATGTCAACTACAGGACCTGCTTTGTAAAGATCAGCAGCTGCTGGTCTCTCAGGACATGAAACACATCTACTGCAGAAGGTGCTAATATTCTTTTAGCCATGTCAGACACTTCTCTCAATAGTCAATCTGTGGCTCCACATCTACCACCAAAGATAGAGTCTTGTCATAATATAAAGGGTGCAATTACCTGGGCATTAGAGTTTTAAAGTATCTAACCAGTTTAAGTGGATAATTATCCATTAATCTGAAGATAACATCTGATTGCCTACTGCTGAATTCTGCAGTAATTATATGTTTATCCATATTATAAAGTAAAATAAACCTTTTAAGATAATAGCTTGTTTCTTAATAAGTTTACAAATGCATCATCCACTATAATTTCTCAGACATGTTTTCAGTTTTTCTTTGTAGAAGGGTATCAGTTTGACTGAGCCAAAAATTTAGTGCTAATGTCAGTTTTAGCACATTGCAGTAGAAAACAATCAATGGAAGCCACATTCACTCATATTTCGATACACCAGGGATATTGAAAATGGTAGACTGTGTAATGGATCTTATGGGAAATCTGCTCCTTGCTTTTCTGCTTGTTCATTTTGTCAACTACACTGTAAGTTTCAAGGTCACCGACAAGTTAATGTCCTATCACAACTATGTTATGTTTTAATAAGAGACATCCTTAAGAATACATTTCCTGATCCTCTTTATGAAGCTTTAGCCATTATTGAGACAGAATTTACTAAAATTTACAACTGAAGGAAATTTCAGCAGTACCAGGAAAGATCTCTCATGATTCCCATTTGGCATTTTTACCTGCTCTAGTGTGATTGAAAGGGTAGCTGGACACAACTAGATATGGCATTGGAAAATTCAAAAGTACAATACACAATATAGATTATGCAAAATCATTGTTCTTATTTAATACAGCTGCATGAACACACCAGTAGTGGCAAAAGTAATGATAAAAGTTTCCATAATTTTATTATTTATGCTGCACACAGGACAAAGAGGAAACATAGGGAAGGAAAAAAGATGAGACAAAAAAAATGCTATTAATATTTTTGAATAACTCTTCTCTTTGAAATTAAGAAAAGCTTTAGGGGAAAAGTTCATTCCGTCTGTGAAATTAAAATATTCACTTTTTTAAAATAGAAAAAAATAATGAAATACATTTCTTCCATAAGCAGCAATATTGATGTCTACAGACTGAGTGTACTTAGAACAACAGAATGATTATCTGTTAGCAATTAGATTTCATTATTTTTATTAATATACTAAATTGTATTTATGAAATTCAAAGCTATCAGCAAGATAAGATGGACTAAGACAAATAAAGAGACTTAATAAAAATGCCACATGATCTCGACTGATAGAAAGAAAAGATAGTCCTGAGTAGGGACAAGCACAGTGTTTTACAATGAGCACAAAGCAGCTGCATAAAGTTACCATGAGGATTACCAGGAAAAATCTGACTACAGTGATCACAAACCTCTATGAACCAGTAATGTCATGCTCATGCAAAAAAGGACAAGTGTGTATATATCTTCCTTGGAAGCATAAAGAATATGGCCACAGAGAAAGGAAAATATTCTTTACATCTGAGGAAGATGGTGGAGAAGATTTACCCACATCCTAAAATCAGGATTCTAGTTCAAGGAAAGTGGTGCCTGAGAGAGAGTGATGAACAAAGTTATGGTTATATGCTATAAATTTCTGAGCAGGCTTTTCAATGAACTAGAGATATCTAGTCTGAAAAATAATCTAATGGAGATATGACAATCTTCTCATGCATAAAATGTCACTGAAAAGACAACTGCTCTCAGTAGTCGCAGGACAAGAAATAAAAAGTTTAAATTCCAGCAAGGGAGGTTCCAGATTAATATGACAGACAGGAATAATGAAGTATAAAATAGATTATTTAGAGATGTTATGGACCTTCCTCACGGAAAACTCATTAGAACTGGCTATCCTAGATTCCTAAGGCATTTAGTCACATGTGACAGGTCTGTTCACATGTCTCTGATCCACCAGATTTGGCTAAAGAGTATAGTTCTCAAAGATATTTCATTTAGCTGCAGGAAGATATCTTACAGGCAAAGGTGGAAGACCTCACTAGGATTCCCTACATTATGGGGAGTTGAGTGTTTTGAACTCAGCCTTTGCTAGAACAAAGACACTCTCTGTGACATCAGATGTGACATGACTGTGTACAAAACCTAGTTTCATTTTTCACTGCTTCTACCATATCATGGATAGTAGAAAGATTTTTAAGGCATGTGGAGTTTCAGCTCTATGTGTTCTTCATTTTTGACTGTTAACAGCTATCCTAGCTGACATTACGATCAGTCTGAATCTATAAATTAGGCCTAAATTTTCTTTTAAAAGTATTTTCTCATACAAATTAACTTTCTGAACATGCTTGTTCTATGATGGCCTTTCCCCTTAATTCTGATTCTTTCTCTGTGGGATTAGAAAATCTGAGAAACTACTATCCAAAATATTCTGCAATGTCAAGCATTTTCTCATCATCAGAAAGATAATAACACCTCTGAGTTTTTCTGGGGTGGAGACAAGATGATCGACTATGTGTGCTGCATGATGGCACTATGTCTGGTCTCCTAGGACCTACTGTCTTCCTGATGATTTATCTCAATCCTGGCTGTCATTTTCCCACTAAGTAGACATTACTAAATCTAAGAGTTGTATAATCCAGCACTTATACTAGATCAGTTGGATATATGTAGATGGTTCTCCCCAGTGCCTTGATCAGTACAGTGCCAGATACTTTTGAAACACAACTTGCATTTTTAATATTTTTATATATACAAATAGCAAGAACATTTACCCTTCCCTTCCCTCTTTCTTGATTTAGCTGTCAGCTATAGCTGGCTACATATATATATATATAGAAGGCTCCTCATGCTAATGTGATACATTTGGTTTTATTTCTAAATCAATAGCCTGAAATCAGAACAGGCTGAATTAGCAGTATTTTGCTCCCAAAATGTAACAGTTAATGACTGCATTACAGAAATTTTGTATTATACCAACTGAATTCTTTATTACTTACTGTATTAAAGAAAAAAAAAAGTTGAAAAAGGGAAATAACTAAGTCCTTATTTTTTAACTAGTTTTCATCTCCATAGTATTAAAAATGTTTGTTATTATGGACAAAAATTTTCCTTTTTATTTGATACAGGTAAGAATAGCCCTGTGCTGTATATGTGAGCATGACAGGCCATTTCTTTGAACTTCTGATGGCTGTTGAAAACTTTCCTTAAACAGAAGATGTGGTGACACAATGTGAAATGGCCACTGGCAATTCAGGAGAGAACATAATATGTGCTCCAGACCCCTCAGCCAGTAGTCCCAAGGCCCTGAGGTCCCTCTTCATTGTCCAAAGCCTTGTTAATGCCGCCCCCCTGGAAAACCAGTAGCAGGTAATAATCATTGGGCCATAACAGGCTGGGAAATTTCTTGGTGATGTCCCTTTTGCAGGCCCCAGGAAGGCAACACACCTTCCCCAGATCCCATGAGTTGGACCTGGTTGGCATATTGGGACCTCTGTTTGTCTCAGAAGGCAGTCAACAATGGCTACTCCCTTCTTTGTGCCTTAACTGAGGATGTTGTGATACAGGGGGTAGGCTGTTCTGCTGTAGGTGACCCTTCCAAACCAAGCGGATCTTCAGCCACATTCCCATTTCCCTGCTCCTCAGATTCCAGGGCCTGACACCTACTACATAAATTCACTTGTGACTGTGAGGTAGGTTGGAAAGGGATGAACCTGGTAACACGAGCAGACACCAATTTTCACTCCCCTCCATCTCTCAAGGTCCCCTCTTTCTGCCTGGTAGTGAAAGGGTAGAGGATCCATTGCTTCTTGTGAAGCGGATGGCAAATGAGTTTCTCTAAGGCATGATACAGTGTGGCTCCACCAGTCAGTCTCCTCTTCAGAGTCCCAAATCCTTTTTAGTCTTTCTACTTCATCTCTCAGCTCCTCCACTAGGCTGAGCAGATTGTGGACTTGAGCGCACCTCACACAGCTGTTGTCCCTTCTGTGCTCAGAGAGCAGCACCAGGCTCTGGCACTCTCTGCAGACTACTCTGTAGTCTTTTCAGCTACTTCAGAGCTGCCTCTGAGTCATGACTCCACAGCTATCTGCTTGGGAGCAGGGGAGCTGGGACACCTCCCTCTGCTCTAGTTTCAAGGTCTTGCCATGTGGAAAAGCTTACCTTGCTTCTTCAGCATGATTCTTTACTCAGGAGAATTTCTGTCTGGGCAGTTCACTTAACGGTCTTCACTGAAATGGTCACTTCAAAAGAGATTCTTTGAGCAGAGAGAGAGAGACAGACTTTCCCCACTGAATGAACTCTTCAGCTCTGCAGCCATGGCCGCAGAAGTTATCTGCTGAAATGCTCATTACAGCACCAGGCCTTTGGAAGCACCAGGTATCCTCAGCTGCCCTGACAGGGACATGTGCTGATGCACAGGCAGGTTATCAGTCCTGAGAAGTCTGGACCCACACGTGCAAAAGGATGTCAAAATCTTTCCCTATGCTGTTTGCGAACATAAATATGTGACTGAGGGCTCAAGCATACTACCCTAATTATCGTACAAAGAGGCAGAGGAATGGAGGTGACAGACAAGTTCAATTTACTTAAATATAAATAATGTCTGTCACTCACATTTTATGGCCTCAAAATTTGTTTTCTTTGTAGCAAAGGATTTCAGGCCAAAAAAATTATGACTCACCCTACCTAAATTACTTAGAAATCTCTGAAAAACAGCTTTCTTCCAGTTTAACACTTTAGCAGTCTGCCTTTTTCTTCCATAAGATTAATACAGACCCATAAGAAGAAAAAACCACCCCAAAACCATTTGGTGGAAAATAAGAGTTAATTTAGTCAGAGTCTGTATTTAGTTCAAAGCATGCCTGAGATTAATGACTAAAATATTTCATTGTACTGAAATAAGCTTGATTATATTCAGTTTTCTTAATTTAGAAAAATGTATTTTCAATCATCCTGCACTATTTGTTCACAGAACTAGAAGAAACATGAGAAAAATAAGGATTTCTAAATATTAGGTTTCATGAACATTATAGAGCTCCTTGTGATGTTGTTCCTCTAAAATCCCTGTTCTTCCAACATTAAATGTCTGCCAGTTGACACCTGAAATACAATATTGCCATTGGTGATACTGATAAGTGAAGCTACCAACGACATAGTGGAGAGTGGAGTAACTATTGTAGTTTCAACTGTGACAAAATTTCTGCTATCACCATTACTTTTTTGGCAAAGCATAGAAGTCCCTTACTTGCCAAAGTACTTTCAAGGTCAATGACAAAGCATTTACTGTGAATTCCAGAAGCTGTTTTTATTTTAACAAAATTTCTGAGAAAAAATAGCCTAGTTGCTAAGCTTCAAAAACCCACAGAGCCTCTCAGCAGGTGGCAAAGTACAAGACTAATAGTTTGGAGTGAAAAAACAATTAAAATATATTAAGAAACAATGAAAATTTATAGAAGTATTTACGACTTCACTTGTCAGTTGGTCCCTCTGCAATTCTCTCTATTCTGTTCAAAAGATATAATTTATATTTTTTTTCAAAATTTAAAGGGCATCAAATAAAATATCTATTTATAACAGCATGAGAATGAAAGGGAAGATTTACTTATGGTTTAATATACCTTTGGGACCAAGTCTTGAACCTACAAATACTCTGGAGGCATATGTTAAAAATTTTGTAAAGCGGACGTTGTGTCTTAACACTGCAGTTAGATATAAAATGGAGTACATGTGCTTCTCAGAAAGTGATTAATAACAATTTTCTGACTTTTGAAACAGTACTAATGAGTGCTATTGTTTTTATACGCAAAAAAAATAAGAATTTCTGTAGCCTTTTAGTTTGGAGGCTAAAGTCCATGAGGATGTACTTGGATTGTTATCCTATGCTTGAAAGGCAACTACACATTTAAATTCTTACAATTAAAAGAAAAGGTCATTTTTTAAAGCAGGATACACCTCACAGAATACTCTTGGGGCCAATGTAACTGCCTTTCCTAACTCTTCTTTTAGTAGATTGCTGCATCAGAAAATGGTGGAATTTTAAGGGCTTGACTTAGTTTTGCATGACTATAACTAACCCTTCTCAGCCTCTTCGCTGACATTATCTGTCTTAAGAGAGATCATTTTACTGAAGGACATGCATGCAATTGCAAGAAACAGC
The DNA here is from genome assembly GCA_013397315.1 of Donacobius atricapilla. Lineage (NCBI taxonomy): Eukaryota > Metazoa > Chordata > Aves > Passeriformes > Mimidae > Donacobius > Donacobius atricapilla. The sequence goes on along the minus strand of WBMY01013242.1, from coordinate 394,195 downwards.
CTTTTCTTTAGTGGTGATCAGGGATCAGTGTAAAATAACTTCTCTCAATTGTTTTCTGGAAAAAATTTTGTAAGCTCTGAGGCTGTACTGAAAGGCACAGTACTAGGAGGCTACAATCGTTTAAGTGTGAGGGCTACGTCCTATTTAGAGAAATATTTCTTATGTTTTTAATGTGTTTATGAAGCTACCTATGAAGAATAACCTGATATGAGTTCTGCTTATTCAGAGTAGAGGAAAAGGTAAGCTATATTGGTTTTCTGAGTCTTCTGTAAGTTTGACTGAGTTTTCTTAATGAAAAAAGGGATCCCGGGTGAGATCTTTAAGCTGCTAGCAATGGAGAATGAGACAGGTGACATGGCTCCCTAAGCATGAAGAGTATTGCAGTGGATGCAAGCCAAAGAGACTGCCCAGACTGAACGCTGCAGGAAGATAGAAAGCAAAAAGTACAAATTTCCTAGAGGGCTCTAAGAGTAGTTAGTTATTCAGAGCTTTTGAGACAACACTAGGTTATCATTGATGTTCAAATAAAGCCAGCTGGGATATACAATGACAAAAATCCCTTCCTTTGCAAGAAAGATCTCATGTGATCAAAGAGAATTGTATTTGTATAATGAGACTGGATCTTATTGGTTCAGTGTGCTTCATGCTTTTCTAAATTAGGAATTATTTACTTCAGCTTCTAATAAAAGGCTGAGAATCTGAATTAAAGACTGCATAATCTTGGAATGGAATAGATCTTGCAGGTGAGTATGATGTCAAAATAAAAATATTAATTAATCTATTTTCCAACATGGAGATTATGAGTAACCTCATACACTTGATTTCCCTACAGGGAATGAGTTACAAATGTTCTTAATGGGGTCTGGTGGCATGAATAGTGCTCTAGGCAGCGCCCTTGAAATACGTGGTGCTCCTTTGCTCTCTCAGTTGTGGAGGAGGAAGACAGTGTTCGAGGCTTCTCTGTATAAAAGCCAGCACACTCTTGTTTTTTTACTTTTGAACACCTTCAGTATTGCAGTGGTAGCTCAGTGTACTGTTCTCATTTTACACCACCTTTGTGAGCTGATAAAAGTTGAACATGCATTGCGTTTTAATGAAAAGAGAAGGCAGAGACGTGAATGAGATGATTTCAGAGACTGCCATTGTGACTTTTTAACATCAAGATAATATATTTCTGAATTGTGTAAGAAAATGCTGCCTAAAACTTTCTTCTGAAAGAAGAAAATAACTACTTCCTCTAAAGGAAAATGAACTTTTATTTTTACAATGAAATACCCCCAAACGTCATCACCACCAACAAAACAAACCATGTTCAGGACCCACAAAATATAATAAATTTCAGACGTTTCTCCTATAACTGTTGGGATTCTTATTTTCTGTACTGCTTCTTCATGTAAAGGCAGAATTCATTATAGATTTTATTTTGGAATTCTGTGGAGGATCAGTATGTAACATGTCTAGTCCTTCAGTCTAGCCATCCAACTGGGCAATTCTATCCCTTTGACTGCAATTCCCTACTTCATTTCACTCAAAGCAGATTTCTCTCTCCACCCTTTCTTTTGTTTGTATTTGGCCTCTGAACTGAAAAAACCCCATGAATTATTTTATTTAAGCCTGTAGTTTTCCCATCTATAATTTTCTTCAGGGTTCTTCTAGAAAGCATCTTGTGGATAATCTTGCTGTCGAAAAGATTTAACTTACTTGTATAATGCAGTTGGAATAGACAATACATAAACAGAGAGTCATAGCTGTGATATGCCAGGTGGTATTAAAGTCTTATTGGTCAAAGCAGAACCAGAAAAAAATGAGAAAAAGATTTAATAAACAAAAAGCTTTCTCAGGTTTTCCCTCCAACCACTCACCACTCTCTGCTCTCCCCTGCTCCACTGTCACAGCAAAAAAATTATTAGCATGTATTCTTTTTAAGCAACTACCTTCTCCAACTGTGCTGGTCAGCCTGCCAGTCACATAGGTTCTCTCATAACCTCCCATGGCTATTATCCTAAATTCCTTTCTACAGAACAGTCTGTCTGTAGCTGAGTTACATGAACAAATTTACAGAAGATGGTCCAATGAGAAAGAAAGAATTACTTTCAGTGCTTATCAACTACTCTCAGAAATATACTTGGCTTTCAAAAGCAGCTTTAGTCAGTACTACCAATAAGCCTTCTCTTCCACACAATTTTTTTCTTGAGTCTTCGTCATCAAGTTATGGGCGAAGTCCCATTCCTCTTGTCATAGAGACCTCTGGCATCAGGGACTGTGCTTGAAACAAAACCAAATTGCCATTCAAAGGAATGCAGCACACAAAATTTCCCTCCAACCCAGTAGATAATGGTATACTTATTGCATGCTTTTGCTGAAGTCTTTGTAAAACCATTAACATTATTAAAATTTCTTCTTTGTTCTCATTCCATGTTGATTTGTAGAGAATCTCTGGTTACCTTGGCGTTCCCTGCTTGGGTGAATGTCTGGTGAGTCTGGCAGTAACACATGAGAGAGCACTCCACTCCATTGCAGCAGTTCGATGTGTCTTGTCTGCTGTAGATGGACTTCACACTCACTGACAGTTACCTCTTTTTTTTTTGATAAATTTGGAATGTGGGGCTCTCTGAGGGTGTGGTGAAATGGTACTGATATTCACTTCTCCTAACATTATATTCTGAATACTTTCTAGGCAATATGCCTCTATTGCAGTTTTCATGTCTCTTCCATTTACTTGTTCTAAGCTTTTCTGTTCTTGTTCTGTTCAGCTCCACCACAGTGTATGCCTAAGTGGCACTAACAGGGAGCTTTCCAGGTCTACTCTCACCATTTCAGACTTAAGTTATTGCAAGGTCCCTCCCACCCCCAAACATTAAAAGGGTACTGCAATCTCAAAGAGACCAATACAGTTGTATTATCTACATGCAATCATTTAAATAAAAAAGTGACAGTTTATTTTTATTAAGAAAACAAACACTCTTATTTTTGTATTATAAATGCTTATTCCTGCAGTTCTTGGCAGGCTGCTATGAATATAAACTATGCCAGACAAAAATAAGAATGAATCCTTATCCAAGTTGCTCAATTAACTGAACAAATTAATTTAATGTTATTTCACTATTGCTGTCTTGTTTCTAACTCCAACCTCCAAAAAAATGAAATACCAGTTCTTGTTTGATCCAACAGACTGGAAGGGTTGTGCTCTTGGATCTGAAAAGACTGAATTTAATGTTTTTGTTGGTAGGGTCTAGTCAGTTTACATATCAAATTCTCATTTTCTCAGTATTCCATAGTATGAAGAGCACATCAGAGTCCACTGGGGTTAAACCTGAAAGACTGGACAATCTTTGCAACAAAGTGTTTTTTTGGTTGTTTGGTTGGTTGATTGGTTATTTTCCCAGCTTGCTATTGATGGAGCTGATTGAATGTAAAAAATATCAAAATTTTAAAAGATTAGTTGCTTTGAAACTTTTGTTATTTTTGGCTAGGGATGGTCATAACTATTTTGTTACAATTTTTGTGTTATGAAAAGTGCAGTAGTTATTCCTAAGAGACTTTTTCCACCAAATTGTTATTTCTATATTTAAAATAAATCATCAGAAAATATGCTTTTTTAAATCGAAACTTCTAATAACACTTTTTGCATTACTCTCTCTGTAGGAAATATTATTGAATTATCATAGTAAATGGATATTGCATCTAAATACAAGCTTTAAAATCAGATACTCATAATCTACAGAGAGCAGAGATGCCTCCCAAATTTGCATTAAAAAAGTTCTTAAAGTTTGTTATAATTTTTTTATAAATCCATAAAAAGGTGAATTGTTCTGTTCTGACCATTCGCCTTGAGAAATGAAAAGTTTCAGGCCTTGAACATGTAAGTCCATGCTCATTTTTCTGATTTATTGTACTACTGTGTAGCTAATCTTAACCTACACTGCTGTGCTAGTTTCACTTTGTTCAAGGTTAGTATGCTATTAAAGTCAAAACATGTAACATGTAAGAGACATGAAAGAAGTCAAATTAAGCAATCTTCTGTTTTAACATTCCTTCATGTTACTTCAGGGAATCTTCTTTAAACTGACCAATGACATATTTAAATTAGGATTTGAGGTCACTTCTTTCATACTAGTAAGTTCAGTACACACTAAAAATCTTCCAAAGTAATGCTCAATTGAATTATGCAGTAGGGTAACTAATGTTCATGCTTTGATCTTCTTGGAAATAGGCAGAGGTTAGAGCAAATGCAATATGGAATGGATGCAGTAGAGAAAGAACAGAAGCCCTTAAAAACTCAACTTTTTCCCCAAATCCCTAGGTCTCAGAAGAAATTTTTCTATTTCTTATACATGCTTTAATATCCTGTTGACTTCCTTTGCCTACGGATTTTTGGAAGAATAATAGTGGGCTTTTGTTCTCTCGTCACACTGGGGGAAAAAACTGGAAACAGAAGTTTCTGGAATGCTTTTTCATTGAAAATATGACTGGAAAAAATCGTAGCAGAAAAACTATAAACAGAAGCAAGGGAAATGCAAAAAATTTTAAATTGTAATGAAATTATTTTCCATCAGTATCTGGTGCACTGGTTCTGAGTTCCTTTTCAAAGGCTTGTTAAAAATGTGAACATAAGCCAATGCTTGTACTCATTTGCTCTGTATCAGCCCCATCTTATTCAGGTTACAGAGTGAAATGTTTGAAAGTTAACACAAGGTATAACTCTCTGTCATTACACATAGTCCAAGGACAATCAAAAACTCCCTATGAAAATCCATAGTATGCCAAGTAACTAAAGGCTGTATTACCAAGCGCTTCGGAAAAGAGGTGGCTTGAGGACTGTAATCAGTCTGAATTCTGATGTCTCCAAATCCGCCTCTCAGTTCTCTTCCTTCTCCTGCTTTTGCAGTAATGGGGTACTGGTGTGGCTGCTTGGTGTGGCTGCCTTATACATTGCTTAACAGTAGCACAAACCTGGTCTGGGAATGCGCCACGGTGAATTTGGCACACAGCCAAGATTTTTTCCCGAAGAACGGAAGTTAAGAGCAGAGACATTTCATTTCTTTGTACCTGCAGTCAAATGTGAATGTGATTCCACAAAAAGAGAAAACTCAGTCTTGTCAGCTTCACAGATTTTCTCCCTTCATGCTCCCCAGTCTGAGGCAAGTAGCAGAAATGTGGACATTTTGGAAAACTTCAAATTAGAAAACCATCAGACGTTTTGAATATATAAGCTCTAACAAGCTACTATTATAATATTCAGGAAAAGATTTTCTGAAGTCAGGTCTTGACACATGAAAGCATGTGTCATCCACTATTAAAAATCAACTAACAAGTAAAAAAGCATTGAAAAGCTGAAAAAAAATGTGCCAATAGATTCAAAGAAGTCCTGTTTGGTACCTCTTTCTGAAAACATCTCTGTAAAATAGGTTTATTTCTAATGCAAATATGCGAGGAAAAAAATTCCCCTAACCTACAGGGAAATTTTATGAGGTAAAAATCCCCAGTAGCTTCCTACATAGGACATAAATGAGGCACTGCACATTTTTCAGCATGTAAGTGGAATTATCTTTTTGTAAGTTATACATTAGACCCACTCAAAACCCAAATGCATTCGCACACACTGGTGATAGCAGAACAGGCCTCCAGCTGCATAGCTTTATTAGAAAGAGACATGGCAGAGCACTACAGGGCTTTGTAACCGCTGTGGAACAGAGAGAGAGATTTTCACCTGCTGCTGTGTGGCTGAGCTGTAGAAAGACATGATCCTTTGGAAGGAATTAATACATATAAATATATACACACATATAAGTCTATACTTAAGTACATAAGCTGTTTAAAATGCATCAGGAAAATGATGTAAAAATGTTATGTAACTTAAATAGAAGGGAAAAAATTGAAGAAACCATAAAATTAAATGCAACAAAAAGAAGAAAGCCAGGTCATACCATTTCAAACTTTTTTACAAGACCAGAGAAAAACTGAAAGAGCTAGTTCATATGTTGGACCTGCCCAGTCAGTCCTACGCAAAACCCAAACTATTTATGCCTTCTAAGAAAACGGGAAGGTGTGAAGAGACTCCTTCCTGTGACTCCACACTGTAACTACATCCTAGCCAAGGTTTGATTCTTTTGTTTTTGTTTTGAGGACCCCCATTTAGGGTTTCTGAATACCTGGCTAGTTACACGTCAATGATCTTAAGCAATTTTTAGGAGTCTTCAGGGAAGATCCTCTGTTACCTTTTTTCAGAGATTTGATCCAATGTCACAGTAGCCACTGAATACTTGTTAGACATTGCCTGATTTAGAAAGCCTGGAATGAAAAATGCCAGCAATTAAAACTTACGGTCACTCTCTTCTCAAAGAACAAATATATCTCCAGGAAGATTTTGAAATTATGAGTTTTCTTCTTAGTTTCATGTAGCACTGTACATCTTTTTGATGATACATAGGTAGGTTTTATATTTTTATGGTTTTCAGCTGACACCTATGTCATGGGATTACATGTGCTTTCTCCATGAAAACCTAGTGTCATTGGTTTTGTAGGGGAATACTGAGGAATATACTGTGTATTTCTCACTTCTGCAGCTACCCAGCTCCATGTGGAGGCATGAAGCTTCCTAAGACTGTTGATGACTTCTTAATCTCTGGCTGCTTCTATTGGGATCAGTCAAGATGCTATCTTCCACCTTTCTTCATTAAAAAAAAAAAAAAAAGCAGTACTTCTAATAGATAGTAAATGAGATTATTTTACTGAGTTTCCTTTAAACAGGGTAGGAATGGAAAAAGAGACTTTGTTTTCCATTTCTCTTCATTGGTTTGGGATGATGTGATAACAGTAAGAACATGGTGTTGGGGTGGAGAAGGTGCGTCAAATCTGCCTTTATCAATTACATACTGTGGACCGAAGTTGGAAATTTTCATATTGCAGAGGAGGGAAGATTTAGTTTCCGATGTCTATGATGTTTTATTATTAGAAGGCAATTTTCTGTAAGCCTGCTTATCTATAGAAACTATTCTGAGTACCAGACCTCCTAGCAATAAATAGTAGTGAATTTGTTGGTTAGGTTTAAAATTTTAAAAAAATCCCAAACATAGTATTTTGGCAAAGGTGGAATGTTGTTGGTTGTGAGATATGTTTTTAATTGAAAGTGAAATGCAAGAGTTAGCTGTAATAGTAAAACCATTACAATCAAAGCTGATATATAGTTGATATTTTTGTGCATGTATGTAGCAAGTGAAATTGATAGATTAATGCATTAAATAATACTCTTACAAAAGGAATATTAAATAAGATATAAAGGATACACTGAATGAGTTTGAAAGCCTTTCTCCAAAGATTTCACAAAAATGATATTTCTAGGAGTTATATGACCCTCTTTTCTGGTATCCGTTAAAGCACAGAAGGTAAACAAGCAACTTTACTCCTTCTAAGGAAAGAGAATGTTGAATTTTCCACTTGATTTCTGCTTAGGTGGCTTTCTGCTGTGACTTCACTTAATCTTAATGTGACCAGTCAGGAATGGAATCAGCAAAACTGTGAAGAATTAATTAGGGTCTTTTCAATGTAATGTCATCTAGTTGTTAAGGTTATTATGTCACTCACATTCAGGGTTGTTCTACTGCCCACCAGGCTCTGAAAACATCACCTACGGTTTCATACCCACTATTAATATCTATTCATTAAATTCTGGGAAAAGAAAAGCCTTGTTTTACATTCCCCCTCTTTTAATCTTGGCAGATGCCTAACCATCACCATACTTGTTGTCATTTCAAAAAGCCATGGCCTTCACAGAGAATGAAAGAAATATACTGTTTGTAGCAAATTTCTTCAGGTTGTTTAAAATTAACAAGCTGGGACTATAAAAGGTTATCAAACTTTAATGAATAAATGTTTTCTAGCTAAAGATTCCTTCCAGAAAAGGAGAAATTCCAGAAAGTGCTGGTCTTAGAATACAAATTTCAGATTCATAGGGGGAAGAAAAAACATCTCCGTTTTCACTAAAGATAATAGCCAGTGGAAATTGTGTAACAGTTGCAATTACCTCACCTTTGAAATGAATAATAATGCTGGTTCCTGAATAAAATAATCTGCCATAATTAAAAGGTAAAACTTGAATCATCTGTTGTAAAAAAAAAAAAAAAAAGAAAAAAGAAAAATACAGGCAGCAAAGAGCAAACATTAAAATCACCTTCTAATAAAAGATGATAGGCAAGTAATAGCATATCTGACAGTCACAAATGGTCAACTCTGCAACTTCTATCAAATTATTCCAGATGCCTGAAAATACATTTAGTGCTTCAAACTGGTAGGTTGGTGGAGAATACTCCTTTAAAATTACTGTCTTTGGAACAAAAGAATGAGTTAGGTGCCCAGGTCTGTATAACTAAATTGCAGCTATAAAAAAAAAAAAAAAAAACCAACAAAAAACTTGTAGTCAAATAAGTCAGAAGCTGATGGATTCCTGGATGATATTTAAACATTCATAAAATGTTTAACTTCATTTTACAGACATAGACAAGAGCTTTATTGCACTTTTAGGGCAGGAGAGCAGATAACAGTTCTATTATAAGTTACACTTTGGACCCTACATTTATTTGTGCATGAACACATTCTAAGGTGCATATTTAGAGGCAAATGAATGCATGCTAGAGAAGATTTTCTCATTCAGCTTAAAATGTCACCATTTCTTTTTTCAAATGTGATAAGAGAGCAATTTTTCAGAGAAAAATTATCTCATCTGAAAAGTCTTTTTTGAACTATTTGACCTAGAAAAAAAAATTGTAAACTCAATTTTTTTTAAATAATATCCATCCATTTTCTATTTTCTCAAGCTGCAGCTTAAACTGCTCTATACAGGAAAAAAAAATACATTAACTACAATAAAATAGTTATAAGTATTAACCTGAAAGGATTGGCAATTAGCCATGTACACAATGCCTTAAATACTTCTAAAGAGTTACAGAAAGTCTGTGATGTTAATATTGAGCTCTGCATTCTGCAGAGGTATTCAGGTAAGATTAAGTTGTGAAATCATACACATATGTGATTGAAAATAAGTGGAGAAATATTTATGTTTTACACTGTGCATTCCCTGAAGGGGTGCCTACCGCCTACTCTACCTGATATTGCAGGCAGTGGAGGGTGAGGAATGATGATTTGGTAACACATTAAAAACAGCTCCACTTCCAGTGGAAAAGCACATGGCTGTGAAGACTGAAATAGATTTTCCCTCCTGCCACTCCCCACCTACCCACGCAAAGGACCCAAGCTGGAATTGCTCGGGTTGTGCAGAGCAGAGCACACCAGTGTAAGCCCAGGGAAAATGCAGGCTGCCATCGTGATTTCTGCAGACTTCGAAAGAGTGGTGCCTGGTTTCTCTCTGGATTTGAAGGCACAGCCATGTTCAGGATTACGTAAATGAAGTATAATCTCCAGATTTTAGGCCATTCTCATGAAAGTTAGACCTCCCTATGAGCTCACATTACTGTGAGTCCCAGTCTTGTCCTGTGAAAGTTACAGGTACTGACAGCAACCACAGAATGTCTCTGCAAATCTGACATCTATTTCCTAGAGTCAGTCCAGATACACCCATACAACAATGGAGTATACATGGGTTTGGGGTATGGTCACTCAGGATGTTCTCAGACAAACAAAGATTTATAAAACAGGGGGTTTGTACACTCGCCTGAAGGAGGGGCCTCAGCCTGCTCTCAAAAGCTCCAGTACATTTTGTGGTAAAGCAAGTAATGTGAGGTGAGATGCTGAGGCAGTTGGCTTGTGAGATTTGCCTCCTCCACTAATACCGACATATTCTGAAATATGTGATATCCATCAGGACCACTCTTTGAACTAGTGAAGGCTGTGAAAACCTGGAAAAGTTATGCATCCAGACACCTTTCTCCGCTGCAGGGGCTGCTTGCAGTGTTAGGGGTTGGTGCACTGCCAGTGCAGCTGGATTTTAAATAAGCCATTTTGTGAACAAAACCAGTGAACTCTGAACTGCTAGAAATCTGTGATTTTTTCTCCTCTGTTAGATGACCTGGCCTCAGTAATTGCATCTTGCCCACTGTCTCCTGCAACACCTGGACATAAGAAACTCATGCTGTGTATAGTCCAGAAGTGTGATCATAAGGATTGTCTGGAAGATAACAGCGATGCTGAATATGTGATAGTTGAACTTTTATTGGCCTTCCCTTACTGATAGGACAAGTCACAATCTGTGTTCTTTACCTGACATCAGTTTTCATCAAATTTCTAAGCTACTACCCGCCTTTCAATTTTTCTTACTCCTACCAGATTGGTCAGCCTGCAAGGCTGTGTCAATCTGCACAAGGATCCTGTGCAGGTTCTCAAGGATGGTTTCTACTTAGACATGTTTCCCAGTACCTTCCTGTACAGCCAAAGCTTTCCTACACAACTCTGGTTAATTTCTTTCCCAGATCTCCACACTGGCACCTCCCAGCTGGTCTAGAGTTACAAGTGGAGGTACATGTTTGGATATTTTGGAAGGACTATGGGTAAAAGCTGGATATTAGAATGTTGGAGTCCAGGGCAGGTGGAAAACCCCTCAGACTGCCCTGGGGGGTCTCAAACCCTGGCAGAGACCCTGGTAGAGACCCCAGGAAAGCACAGTCCTTGACCTTCGTCCATGGGGAAAACTTCCAACACTTATAGATAAGAAATAATAAAGATTTAAAATAGAGTTACTTTAGTTTGCCACAGGGTGAAAAATTGTAGTTTTAGGTTTTTAGTATGGAAGTAGATTGGAGCAAGATGGAGAATTTTGGGCGCTGTCTCATCTTCTTCTTCTTCTTCGTTTACTCCATCTTCTGCTGTGACGGTGGCACAAAGACATTGGTAGAATGAAATCGAGGTAGAAATTGCGTGTTTAGAATAGGTGATAGTAATTGGCATAAAACCATAAATATAGTACGTTTTTAGAGTTACTTGGATTAGAAATCTTTAAAACAACCTTGCTCCCTGCATCCATGTTCCTGTAGCAGCTTTTTCCCTTAGCGCGCTGACACTCCTGTAAGACCTTGGGATAAGAATTAGAATAAACATCTTTGAAGACCGAGCTGCAGGATCCATCTCATCTTTCAACCCTGGTTCGGGACTCTGAGAGACAGAAAACCCCTAATTAGGGGGATGTCGGGGTGAAAATCCCGACATTAGAACATTTGAAGTCCTGTATCTTAACAATAGGCTCACCACATCTGTCATAATGAAATACATTAGCTTGCATATCAACACCGAGAGTCAGCTTTCCCAATAGATAAAACTGAAGGCTATAAGAACAGTTTCCTTAAAACATGGAGTTGCAACAATACAGCAAAAATACAGAAAAAGAATAAGGCAACAAAATTTGTGATGAAGGCTATATTTAACAATAGTCACATTTCATTCCTCAGAATTTTGGCTAGATTCCACTCCTCTTTTTGTTAGGTCAAGCTGAAGTCTCCATTGAATTTAAGTCAGATCTATCTTCTTATTTTCTCAGGCTCTTGCTGTCTTCTCTCACAGAAATGGGTAAGAAGGGGGAAGGATGGGTCAGCTCTAAGACAAAAATATGCTAAGATATACTGTCCTAGCTTTCACTTGCACTCTGGAAGACTTTGCTTGTGAAATTTGCCACTGAGACACCTCCTTGTGTCACTCCCTTTTCTCCTCATTCTTTAAGTTTTTCCCTCAGCATTTCTATCCTACTTTGTTTCCACATTCTTTGGTGTAGGCTGCTTTTTTCCCCTTGTGTGTATTTCTGTACACACATTCATAAAACTTTGTTCTCTCTATTAAAAGAAATATAACGTGAATAGACCTCTTTTCTGCATTCATTCTCTTTTGCAATATCACATGGTTTAGCTTGCAGTGAAATTTATCTTTTTGGAGACTCTATCACAAGATCGGGTTGAAATGCTACCTGAGAGGATAGAATTGGTGGCAAACCAGAAAGGACAATCAAATATAACTTCCCTGTAAGACAGGATGGATGGTAGGAAGAGAATATGCTTAGAATGCATTTGGTAGCTTTTGATCCACTGCAGTTCTTTTCATTAACAGGCCATAACTCTGACCATTTATAGACTAGAAAACCATACAAAATACAAAGAAAGGCAGTAAGTAGGTGGAATATTTTTTAATGCAGGACTTCCCATGGCAGACACACTGGAAAACTTGGATGAATTAGAATTCAAGTTTGTAATGGGAAATAATTCTACATGATATGGGATTTCATTCCCTAAAATTTTCATGGAGCTGTTTCTGAAGATTATTGGAGTATTTTGGGTAAAATGCCAAATACATTATTTTAAATAGAAAGTTTATGTGCTATTCACCATGTTTTATGTTTAGAAATTGGCAGAATCCTGTCAGAAAATTAATATTTTTATAGCTATATTTGTTTGCAAGGGGATCAGGTCTAATGGGTTCCCTAAGATTTAGCTGCCTTAATTTGAAACATGATTTCCCCACAAGCAGAAGCGCAGTACTTTACTCTTAGATATTACACTTTATGGTGAAATATATCAGCCAAAGCCCTTTATGATAAAGTCAGTATACAGATTCTTCTAATATCACTGCTGCGGGGTGTTGCTCCAGACTGAGCAAAACTAGACTGAGGCAGATATCTGGGGAAAGTAATGCCTCTGGCTGGTGTAGTTATCTCCAAGACAGCACATCTGCCAAGACAAAGATAGTTTGCCTACACATTCACAGGGGCCCCAATCATGCCCACAGTACTTCTTGGTTTGGGGCAAAGCGATAAAAGCATAAATTATGACTTGTGTCCAAAGTCAGAGCTTTCGAGGAGCAGAGATTTTGACTCTTACTGGCCTCTGATAGAAAAGCAGAGGTGAGAATATTTCCTTTTCTGATCCCCAAAACCTGACTAATCAGCTATAACATATCACTCTTTAAACTAGGAAATTACACTTTTTAAAATTTATCCTTCTGACACAGGTCAGGAGCAACTGGGTAAGATAAACCTACATATCTACCCTATAGTTGGGGGATAAAAAAATAGGCACTATTGGTCTAGATAGAAAGCCAGTAATAAATATGCACGTGGTTTCATGCAGGAACTAATGGTTTTGTGTTTTTTAATGCCCATGGAAAACAATAGTTTTTTAATATTGTCTATCTACATGATTTATATTTCATGCTAGTTCACAAAGGACTCTGGTTAGTATGTGATTTATGGTTGGAGCAAAATAATTGTCTGAAGCCTAGCTGAAGGTAGGCTTTCAACACATTAATAATACATTAGCTAATGTTTCTTTCTTGGCATTGCGTATGCAAAATTCTATTATCATAATAAAAATGACTGTTTATTTTAGATCGGAAACAGCTTTAGGTGAGAACATGTTTTTTTTATCAGGTGCCTTGAATAAATTCTAACTGCCATTCCCTGATAAACTTTTAACCAGAGCTTTTCCTTTAGTCTCAACTGGTATTTGGTCAGGGAAGTAGAGGGAGAAACAGCTAGAAATTGAAAGGAGCTCTCTGTGCTTCTCTTTGGAAAGTGTGGTAAAAGTCCAACCTGGCTCAAAACTTCAAACTCTGATAACCATCACTGGAAAATGATTCATGAATGTGAATCATTCACAAACAGTGGACAAATAATTGCAGATTTAAAATATATACCGCCTAAATTTGTTCATTTTGTCAAGTAAGCACAGGTGATGATAATTTCATTCAAATTAATTACTTTCTGTCATAGGCAAACAGCAATACATATTGTCTGTCCAAAATAGTATTCGATTTGATTGCACTATGTTAGGTAGATCAGAAATTAACTTCTCTGCTTGAAATAATTTGTGATTTGATTACCTGCTGAATCATTTCCCTTTCCAAATGATGATTTCACACCAGCAGCCATATAAAAACCATCATATTTTTGTAAATATATAAGGCATTTACTCATGTATTCTTGAGAAGGAATCATATTCAGTCTTCCCTGACACGGCCCACTGAGTTTGTACCTGCTGAGTTTCTGAGACTAGTTGACTTCCTGAGATTTCTGAAGAAATAGAGCATTTGGGGTGACTTTGAGGAATCTTCCTTTGTAAGCTGCGACTTTCTCAGCAAATACAATGTATGTGTGTCATGTGAACACAGGAGTATTTTTGTGGGCAAGTAACAAGACAGTTTGTCTGTATTCCTGTGATTCAGAGTGGCCTTGCTATGAATTTGTGCCCCAAGCTGCCCATGGGACTCATATGCAAATGAATATTTGATTATTCTGTCTGGTGTTATCCAAAGCAGCTGAAAATAAGTACCAGACTGATCATTTTATAAGTTCAGGCTGGCTAATTTACACTCTGGAGACTGTAGAATGAAAATGCTTTGTATTTTACACATATTTTGCTTATCTTTTATTGTATTTCTGTTGTATTTTGTCATAATAAAACAAGTAATAGCAATGCAATTCATACATGGATTTTAAATAAAAATAGAGAAACAATAATAAATAATTGGAGAGATCTGTTGAAAATCACTATTAGATATATGATTATTATAAATCAAAACAATTTTCCATGCATGTTGGGTGATAAAACAACATACTCAAGAATAAATGGATGATTAGCTTTGGAAACATAGCACTGTCTTCCATTTCATTGGCAAGAAATTTTCCACTGTAGAGTTCTGACAAGACATGCCTGTTAGGGAGGTGACACAAGTTCTGCTGTATCCTTACTGCAGAAATTGGAAAACTAAAGACTGTCCAGGAATACTGTATGTTCTGAAACTGCTGCTCTTTCTGAATGATAAACAGAGCAGCCTTAAAAAAAAAAAGAAAAAGAAAAAAGAAAAAAAAAGCATTAGTTCTATCTCTGTTTGAGAACACATATAATTTTTCTCAGATCCTACAAGTCCATTTTTGTGTAGCTGAGATGTGGTGAAGAGGGGTTAGGGACTGCATGCGAAACCAGTTCTACAAACTTACAAATCATTCAGGGTTAATCTGTAAGGAAAATGTCTTTTTGTCAGTTAATTGAATAGGATTATGTACTTTTCTGGTTGGCAATTGAAAGGAAATGCTCCTCTCCTTTTTGATCCTTCAAGAGCTTTCTGTACTTTAAACAATCACTAGTCTCATTTTGAACAAAGCTTTTGTTTAATATGTGGTAAGGTGACTTCAAAGAATTCTCTTGTAGTCATATCCCAGTTTTCTCCCTAAAATCATTAAATATTCTGATTTGACATATCTTTAAAATAGAAATTAAGGAGGAAGTAATATTCTACACAAAAAATAGGAGTTCAAACTCATCCTTTTGACATTTCACTAGAAACACCAAGGAAGCCACAATTATATGTATGCTAAGTATTTTTCTCTATTCATTCAGATGACCATATCTTTTATTAAAAAGTGCATAATTATCTAAAGTTTTTGTTTAGCTAAAAATAATGCAGAATCTCTACTCCTAGCAGCTGTTCCAAAATTTGTATAATTGGGAACTGAATTGCTAGAAAATAAATGGATAGGTAAACTTCCATGTGCTTCACTAATTGCAATTCAATTAAGGAAAAAAGTTTGAGAACAAATAATAAAGGTTATTCTCTGGAAAGGGAATTGTCTTGGCATTGTCCCATAATTTTTCACACACATTGGGCTTAAATGCAAAGCTATAAGCAGTCAATGAAGACATAAGATCATAATGTTAAGATTCTGGGGGTTTTTGTTATTTTTAAATGGGATACCCTACCCAGTTGATAGTGGATTAGCAAAAATAATTTTATATCCAGTAGTACCCTTTACATAACTGAATGATTACTACAAGGTCACCCTGAAACCTTCTCTTCTCCAGACCGAACAACCCCAACTGTCTCAGCCTTCCCTCACAGGAGCGATTTTCTATCCCTCTGATCATGTTCATGCCCCTTCTCTGGACCTTCTCTAGCAGGTCCATGTATTTTCTATGCTAAGGGTTCCAGAGCTGGATGCAGTGCTCCAGGTAGTTTCACAAAGTGACAAAGCTTTTCTTTACAATTCCATCACCCAAGCACTGCAATATTTTTTTCTGGATTGTATCTTTCTTATTTGCTATGAGGCTAATCTCTTATGTTGTCTATTGATTTTTAAAATCAGAAATAAATCTAACAAACTTTCAACCACAGAATTATGTTCCATCACCCCAGCCTGCAGAAGACTGCATATTGCAAATTCCTGCTTCAGAAAACTTAAGGGCAATGGTGCAGTAGAATGTAGATACCTAGCCAAAGAGCACGTGAAGCTTTCGTTAAGCTTATCATACCAATCAAACTTCTTCCCCTGAAAGCATTTATTGAGAACAATTTTATGCAATAATAGTCATGTACTATCTTGTCAATCCCATATATCTGTAATTTTTCTTTTTCAAGCAGTTTAGATCCATTCTTGTCCATCTCTACTTTACATGTAACTAAATCAAACACAGCCTCCTCGTTGTTGTTGTTGTTTTCCCTTCCTAATGTCTCCTAAACATTATGTTTTCTTCAGAAAACATTCTCCTGCTACGTCCACGTCAGTAAGAAGTAATTAAACACATGGGCATCACTGTGGAGAGCACAGAAAGCTTGTGTGTGACAACTAATTTTTCAACTTCAGATGGACTTGCGCCTTTTTTTTTTTTTTCTTCTTCTCCTTTTTTTCTTCCTTCACTTCTGTAGCTTAGATATTTGTTTCATTAAGTTTGTTGCACCGACACAACAGTCCCGCGTTTGCTGCTGGGCGTCTACGCGGCTTCCCGAACGCACGGGGCGGAAAGATGCCCTCGCGGGCCGCGTTTCCGAGGGGATCCGCCACCGGAGCCGGGGATGCCGCGGCCGCAGCCATCCGCCGGCCCGGAAGGAAAGTGGGCAAAACCGCGGCGGCCGAGGAGAGCCCGGGCAGCGCCGCGCCGAGGCACCTCCNGGGAGAGGAGGAGGAGGCGACGGCGGCGGCGGCGGCGGAGGAGGAGGAGGACTCCGGGCGCGGAGAGGAGGAAGCAGGCAACGCTTGCCATGGCCTCCAACTTTAACGATATAGTCAAGCAGGGCTACGTAAAAATCCGCAGCAGGAAGCTGGGGGTGAGTTCTTTCTCCCTTCGCCGGCCCTGACCGGGGTGGGGACGAGGCGCTGGGTATCGCCTCGTCGGCCTGGGGGGCGGTGGTGCCCCGGGCCGGGGCCGCCAGCATGGGGCGCGGCGACCTGCTGCTGGTGCCGCTGCTCCTGCCGCTGCTCCTGCCGCTGCTGCTGGGGCTGCCTCTGGTGCTGCTGCCGCTGGTGGCGGTGCTGCTGCTGGTGCCGCTGCCGGGGCTTGCACTTGGCTCCCAGCTCCGGAGGGGTCGGTGGGGATGCGCTGCCATTGCGCCTCGGAGAGAGCCGGCTGCTCCCCTCTCCGGGAAGGCGCCGCTCCTGCCTTCTAGCTCAGCGATCGCCCGCCAGGGTCACTGTCCGCGGAAAGCTGCGCGCCGTGCCCCCGTCCTCCTCGAGTTCCCCAGGCCGGGGCTGACGCTCCCTTTTGGCCGTCCCTGCGCCCCCCTGTCCCTCGCCCTGCTGCCTCCAGCAAGGGCTGGGTGAGGAGAGGAAGGCGCAGGCAGGAGCTGTAAACTTTGTGTACGGATTCTTCCTCTCTCTGTCCCTCCCATTTCGGAGAGGGATGTTTTCAATCAGGGCAGGATCGGAAAACACTCTGCTGGTACCGGAGTAACAGAGTAACAGGAAAGCGGGAGTGGAGGTGTGAGCGTGCTCTGCCCTGGGGCACGGGGGACTGGGGAATGGGAGCCTGCAGCGCGCCGGGGATGGACAGGGAGGCAACGGGGTGACAGCCTCATGTACCTAAAGGCCGATGCAGAGGCTGACAGTGACAAAAACTAGGAGCAGCCTCTTAGGTGAGGGTGGCTATTCGCAGCGCCCACCGGGATGTTCAGCGACACCGTGTGTGCTATCAGACTGGCCATGGGCACTTTCACTCAAGGGGTGCAGCAAATCTTGAGAAGGCAGTGAAGTTGGAGCAGAATGTGTGCAGAGCGCTCAGGATTTTCTAAACTTCAGTTGGTCCCGGGAATCATCGGTTTGGGCTATCTGCTGTCCTTTCTGAGAGAACAGGAGCGCTCACTTGCACAGCTACTGATGTTGCCATTAACCCCAAAAGGTCCAAGTCCCTGTTGGCCAGAGGCTGGGAGGAGGTTTGAGGTTCTTTGTGTTCGCTCTTTCAGTTTTTCTTTAGGTGTGCCAAAAAGTGCAGGTTCTTCACCAGCCCTCCCTTCCAGGGAGGTGGTCCCTGCTTCTCCTGAAACCAAACAGCAGGGACCGTGTGAAATCTGCCCTCCTCCAAGTCGTGCTCTGTGAGTTTATCGCAGTGCTAATATTTATCTCCTCCTCCCCCTCTCTCCTTTCTCTCCCCGCCTCCCCCAGATGCTGTGCATTGCTTGCAGACACAGTGTGCAGGATGGGGGACACTAATCATAAACTGACCTTTGGAGCACTTTGGTGACTTGGCAGGGCTGTTAATTCCAAAAGAGCAGAGGAAAGTTTGGTCCAAACCCTTAATAGCCTCAACTACAAATGTTTGAGAGATGGTGTAAATCCAAAGAGAATGGATGCTCTTATTAATGATTTCACAACCCCAAATTTACTCTGGGCACCAGTCAGGCATTAATCTTATCTGAAGAAGCAATTTCTAAGCCTTACTTTGTTTCTGGCAGACCTCTGCTTAACCTTAGCTCATCAGTTTTTACCCTGCTCAGCAGTGTTATTGGATGGGCCCAACAAAAAGCAGAGAGATGATGGTATCCCATCACCTTGATGTTAGTAGTTGGAAGTGGAGTTAACCTATTTGGTTTGCAAATCTGCATTTGAAGCCGTCTCAAGTGTCCTTTAAGTGTAAAATTATGTATATGCAAATACTTTTATATACCTATGTCTATGGCATATGTGCAACAAATGTAGAGTTCAAATCACAGTAAGCTTGGATGATACTTGCTGACCTGTGTAAAAAAAATTGTGAAGAGAGTGATATTTTATTGCAGAATATCTTACGTAGCTTGAATATTTTGTTTTGAAGATGTTAGTCTGATTTTTTTTAAGGGGGACACATAAATTTTTTTTTTGCATGGATATTTTCCATGGTTGTAATGATTATCATACCTCTACACTAAGCAGAAGGGAAATACTTCATATGGTGTCTGTGTAGGATTTTCTCCTACTGGTTTATGAGGGTGACAATTCAGACTATACAGCCTCAGGCAGGTGGTAGTATAAGCTTAAATATGACATATGGAAATGCACATCTGAATAAATCTATTCAATACAATTTAAAAAGGATTATATTTTCTAGAAAATAGCACCAGAATTCAAATGAGTGTGATGGTTGAAAGATATGAATATGTGTGTATATATCGAGAGCTAATTGGATTCTTGTGACTGAATATCTGAATTAATGCAATTTTTATTCACCAAATGAAACATTAAAGGTTTGTCTTTTTTTTTCCTTTATGTCCATCTCCAAGTCCAAACCTTGATGACTTACACTGAAGCCATCATAACGTAGGTGAATACATAAGTTTTCAGGGATATAAATGTCTGCTAGCAAATGAATATTTTTAACCTCCAAAAATACTTGAAAGAGGGAAGAGAACTATGGGTTCTGGAAAGGCTAAGATAATTTTTAAATATGGCAATAGAATTTTATCTCTTGCTAGTTATGTTTCATTCTTACACACTGGAAGTTACTGGGGTAGGGTTTTTTTGGTCATAATAGTCTACATTCTTTGAATATTTCAAAGTCTCTTGAAAAGCAGATTGATTAAAACTTGGAGAGCTGAGGTGTCTAATACCAATTTTAGTGCTAGACTTGGGCAATAAAACTAATTCTAACCTTTAGGCTGGTAGCCAATTGGTTACAGAAATTCTTCCAATTCAGCTTTTATTCTGTTTTGTTTTGTGACTGAGGGAGCCCTGGCTAGGAATCAAATGGAAGATACTTCAATAGTGTATTTTCATTTCATTGAAAAAACCCACAACAGCAAGCTTTCATTTGTGGAGAACTTTCCGGTGGAATTTTCTTTTTCAAAAATTTAATTAAAAAAACCCAAAGTAGTAAATCTTCATGTAATTGTAAAATAGAAATCTTTATGATATATATATATATATTAACACGGTATAATGTTTACTTCTGATGTTTTATATCTACACCTTGCTTTAAGTACTTGTTACTCTGTTTGCCTACTCCCCACGTACCTTCAAATTCTATTCATAGTATTTATGAAATCAGAACTTGAGCTGTTTTCCCATCAGTAATTGATTCTGTTCAGAGAAGTGTTTTGAAGACAAAAATGATGCCTAAATCTTGATGGAAATACATGACAAGAAGAACTGAGAAAATTTGTCCTTACTTTTTTGTTTAGTGATACGTGATAATTTACTTTTATTTTGCCTGCCTTTCACTGTAATCCTTAAGTGCTTGTTTACAGAAATTCATTAATAAGTAAATTGAATGGTATACTCTTCTGACAGTCCAGTATTTTCAAGCAGACCTCATTGTTCTGATACCTTTATGATGTTAAAGTTGTTTTTGTTGTAAGGTTGGATAGTCAGCTGAGGAGGTTTATCAACCTCTGTTGTTGTGTTCTGATTGTGGAAATATCATGGTTTCTGCCGTGGAGATATCAGGCCATGAGGAGACATCCAGCCAGTCTGACCACTTAGCCTGTCTCCTTACTTTTGTTAGGCATGAACTGTACATGAAGCTTTTCTCTGGTGCCTTGAAATGTCAAATACATGTTAAAGGCTATGTAGCAGGCAAGCTTGTATGTATATGCCACATCTTCATCAAGGCATCACAGTGTCTTTGAAACTTAGAAACTGTAGTCATTGAGAACAACTGTAATTAAAACGGCTTTATAAAATCTGTTTCCCTGCAGCCTAATGGTGCCTTTCTTTTCAGTGCCCTGGCATTCCTGCATTGTTTGATATTTTGCTTTTCTCTAATACTACATAAAGGAAATACTCATTCTTGCAGCCATTACATTTGACCTGTGTGACCCTTCTTTGAAATAAATTTGATTGTAATGTGGTGTGCTGTTCAGATCCGAAGAGGTCATTTGTGTAGTGTGGAACAGGACTGTGCTGCCTTTGTTCTTTTGGAATCTTTCATACTTGTGTCACATTAAAATTCATATGACACAATTTTGTACTGCACTGGCTGTGATTATAGGCTGAAACTTTCTTGTAGCAGATTGGAATCCCTTTGTTGCCTCCTAATAAACTAAGCTGTGAGGATTTCATGCCTTGCTGAAGTGCTGTTTCTTAGAAAAAAAACCAATTTGATGTCACATTAGGAAGTCTAATTAAAAAATGAACATTGTGTTGCTTTGATATGGGTCAAAACAAGACTATCAACCTTCGAAGTCATAATCTTATTGTTTTTGTTTTTGGTTTTTTTTCTTGTCACGCCTCAGCCATGGAATGAAAGAATCCTATCTCTTGGAAATTTTCACTCTGTTTGTTAATAATTACTAAGTTTTCCATGTTTCCACATACTAAGTGGAATTATTTTCTGGGTGCTATTATACTCTAATACACCTATCTGAAGAGAAAATTGTACCTGCCAGTCAGTCTTGATTGAGTAATAAATAGTATGTTGCTCTTAGTCACCAAATTAGAAGTTTTACCATATAACCTCTCCCTATTTTTAACCAAACTTTTAGATCATTCCAGGTACCTTTTCTGTAAATGAACACAGTGTTTCTCCTTCTGCAATTAACCCTGTCTTCAATCAATCAGGACTAACAATGCTATGAATACAAACCACTGATTGCAGCGTGGTTCCTCTTGAAATAATGCAGCATGTATCTTACAAAATCCTAACTTTCAACTGATGTTGTGTGTATATTTTGGATGAAGAAAGCAAAGGGACCTGCAAAATTTCTTGGGTTTGAGATTACATTGATTGATCACACTGGCTCTGCAAGTGGGTCATGATGAATACAGAGGGCAAAGTAAAGATTCTTCTATTTCTTTGAGTTGCACAGCATGTATTAAGAAACAAAAAAACACACGAAAAAGTACAGGCAAGTAGTGCACCTGGAATGGATATCCTTTCCATAGATTATTTTATATTATTATCTATGGGAAAGGTGCTCAGCCTGTTTGTCAGCACCAGCATTGTCTTTTATATAACTGCATCCTGACCAGTAATATAAACTGAGTTATGTCTTTGGGTATGGAAATAATTCAAATGAAACTATAAAACCTTAATTCCTATTTATAATAAATTCATTTTAATTTTTATAAAGCTCCAGATGGACAGGATTTAGATTGCAGATTCCTTCTTTGTAGAGGTGTTTCTTTTTCACTATAGTTCAAGGCAACCTCAGATATGGAATTAAAAGGATTTCACCGTAATCCATTAAAGAAGCTAGTCACATCCTCTACTTAATATTGAAAGTATCATTTAAAATACCAATAATTACTGCTTTTGGTGTTCTTGCTACAGTTATCTGAATGGATTTGAAGAATTAAAAGGAAAATACATGGATTTCCAATTCTGTCATTATGGAAAGAACAACCATCTTGAGCTTCTGGCCAGTTTTTATTGATTAGGCATATTGTACAGGATCTTGAAAGAAATATCTTGCAGCCATGGTAAACAAGGAAAAAGAGCATCCCACAACTTTTTTTAAAGCTACTTGTTAGTCAGGCTTGTGGTAAGCTTTTTAAAGTTACCGTGCTTCCCAGTTATTTTCTTGATGTGCTTTTCCACCTCTTGATTCCCAAGAGGTGTGATAGCCAAAGGTCTAGTAATTTTGTAATGGATGGCACTTACTTAGAGTCAAATAGTTCTCTTTTGTAGATAGCATATCACATCCATGTTATCAATGGATTATAGATGCTTCTATTTTTACTCTTGTGTGTAATACCAGTGGCCTCAGTGAGATTACACTTCAGCCACATGAAGATTACACAAAGAAGTGTTTATACACACTCTCTTTATTTCACTTGCATATTGTGAGATGGTGAAATTTTATTTTCTTGTATCTTCTGTAAGGTTTTATGTTTATTTCATTTAGGAGTCTGTCATTTTTGTCCTATAATGGACATTAGAACCTGATGAAAAGACCCAGCAAGGAGACCCTGAACTCAATTTAAGGAACCCATTAACTTTGGTGGCTTTGGTTCAGTGTCCATGTGGGAACATTAGCCACATGCATAGAACATGAATTTCCTTGTTGTAAAATGCCTTTCAAATCCTTCTCAAAGGAATTGTCATTTCTGAAATTGGTAATTATGGAAGGAACATGCTCTGTGAGTCCTTGAAGTATATAAGGAATTATTCATGTAATTCCAGTAGTGAGTTTTCTTCCTAGCTTTTAGAAATAATCTCTCTTTGAATCATTCATTCAGATTTTTGCAAGCAGTGCAAAATGCTTTATAGCTGTTGCCTGGCAACAACATATTCAGGCAACAGCATATGTGAGTCAGTTGTTAGCTATATGTTTATATATGTGGCTGTGTATAGAGTATATATTCTGGATAGATACTAATGAGACTTTTTTTTTAAAAGCATGCTATGAAATGCTCTTTTTAAAAATAATAAAATTCAAATAAAGGTTTTGGGATCTACATTGCCCTGGAAAGTTTGTCTTTTGTTTTAGGTTATGTGAAAGATCAGCTAGCTGAACAGCTTTTCACAAATGTCATGATGTAGTTAATATACTTCCATTCAGTCTGAGCGAGCAGTGTAAAATATTCTCTTTGTTGAAAGCAAGCAATATTTTATATATATGGATGCTAAATTATATCCCTCACTGTTCTTTAAATTAATAATGTGTTATTGAACCAAAATGTGGGTGTTTTACTGTGTACTGTAGCCTTTCACAGATGTTACATTTGAAATAATAATTGTAAGTGTTACACTGCAATTTTTGTTTTCAGTCTTTGCAACTCACAGTGCAACTCTAAGATTCAAAATGATTGTGGTGTATTATTGTAATGAATCATAGTTTGGTTGAATTTTTTTTTTCTAGAAAAAATACAGACTTCAACTCTGAATACTATGAAATTTCTTGGAGAAAATCAATACAGAAAAACAAGGAAACCTTTTGCTACTGTGGTGAAAGTTTTTATATAGCAGGACAAAATTGCAAACTTATAAACAAGATTTTAGTGAGAGTAAAATGTGTGCAGTAACTATTTTGACACCTACGCACATCAATGCTTACTTTCATAATGTTTTTAGTATTCAGAAAACATATTCACACATCATGTCTGAGGAAAAAATTTGTGTGATTGATAAATACAGCTCATAAATCACTATATCTGAAAACTTTGTACGAGTCAAGAGAGTTCCCAACAGTGAGATTTGCAGCTGGCATCAGAATTGAATCTACTGTCTCCAGGAGCACTCTTACTAACAAGGAAAGGGTAGGATAGCCTTCTTGGAAAGAGTTTTGAAGGTGAATGTTAATTGTGAAATCTACTTGAAAATTAAGGGAAAAAAAAGGCATCTTTAAGCTAGTAATGAAGTACACCTCTTTTCAAAAGTGATCTCCACTGCAAAATAAGGCTTCTAGATTCTGATGCTTTTTAACAATTGCAACGTGTGAAACATGGCATTGCTGTCATACTGAGATGTTACAAGCCCATGCAAATGGAGCCTCACAGGAATTACTGTTCATTTAAGATGCACATAAATTAGGAAGATAATTAAGGGAAGTGTGTAAATCTTTTAAAAGATTGATCTTCTTTCTCTCTGTTGTTCAGTTGCCAAAATGTCCCTCACCATCTCCGGCTTATCTGGGCTGAACTTTGGAAAGGTTGTATTCATTAACATCTCAGTGAGGAATTAGAAGCACCCAGCATTGGCTAGACCTGGAGAAAAAAGTTACACTGTGTCTGCTGGAGGAAGGGCTCTTTGGCATATTTCCCCTACCTGTTCATTGCAAGAAGAATTAATAGCAAAATTTAATATCAAAATGCTGTCACCACTGTAGAACCAAATTACTACCATCCTTGGAAAGAAGCCCTTGATACTTCCAATACTCCTTGTTTGTCCCTGATTTTTTTTCTTTATTTGAGACAGTCTTCCTCTGAGGTACCCTTCCCTCAGAGTGAATTGTACATTCTTGTTCCGCACGCAAACACTTTTTTTCCTGCAAAGAGAAAAGAGTGCATGAAGTCTTACAAAATAAGAATACTAAAGAGTTTTCTGAATGAGTGGTAATAATTATTGGTTTTGTACAGTGCCTAAAAAGAAGAGGAAGCTTCATTTTAAGTTGAAGTTGATATGCTCAATTATTAATTGCTAGATTAGTATGATAATAGTAAGGTGTATGATGTATATAATATATATAAAATAGTATGACAACAAACACCCTAACGACCAAGGGGGAAGGATAATTTTTCATAGCTGTAGCAATGTTATTAAAATAAAAAATATTTTACTGAGTTTTATTTTTTGTGGTTCTAGAATGATTTCTAGAGCTTTTTGCACTGTTGATGAAATAACCTCTTTTGAGAAGACAAAAATCTTTGTACTGACATGTTGGACTCAATATTAGAAAAGTTCAAGTTTAATTTTTTACAGAGATTTCATTTGTAATCTTGGGCACTTTGATTCATTGCAACCTTATTCCCAATGATACTAAGCCTACTGTACACTACATGAATTAAATCCAAAGCTGTGTTAAGGCCCCTTATACCAGCATAGTGAATGCTTTTAGTGTAAATGGGAAACGGGTTTTCTGATCTTAACTCTTCTCTTTGTAAAATTAGGATTATCTCTTTTCACCTGTGATTATTTTGTCACTCAACTATAAACTCATGTTCAGTTCTCCTTTAAAATGGATAGGTTGGCTAATGCTGACTGTGGTCAAAATATTATTAGGTGCTACAACTCTACAGAAAACACCAGAATAATTCATATTTTGTTTTTAGTAGTTTGAATTTCATAACCATGGAATGGCTGAGGTTGTAAGAGACCTCTGGAGGTCACCTGATCCAGCCTCTCTCGCAGGCAGAGTCACTTTCTATTTTGATGTTGTATGAAGACTTTTGGTTGAAAAGAAACGTTTGGTTTTTTCATTGAATTCTTCTATGGATTTTTTTTTTTACAGTCAGGATTTCTTCTGTAATTTATTTTATATTTTTATATATAAAGAAGGAAAATATTGTGCATTTTCCACCCAAATCTTACAGATAGAAATGATTGCTCCTCAGTTTTCTTCTTAGAAATAAGTATCAGGAATAAGAATGCAAGAAGTCTGAAGCCAATAACTTTGATAGACCTTATGTCTCTTTTGCCCTGAGACAGAGTTATAGCACAAAATCTAAAGTGTTGGCGAATTTCACTTCTAAAGGTAGATATTGAGATGTTTAAGGTAGAATTGTTGTCATCTTACTTGGCAGAACAATCCTGAAAGCTGAATACAGTGCATGAGACAATTTCATAACTGCTTGGGTTGCTGGTCTTCAGTTGTGGGTGTAAATTTCTGACCTCAGCTATACAGAAAAGCTGTATTTGTCAAAAATATATGGCGCATAAAGTAACAACCTTATTTTAAAGCAGGGCAAAGGGTTAAAGACATTACTGCAGCATCTTTTTCCTTTTCTAGTGCAGTGTACCACTGGTCAGATTTAAAGAAGACATCAGTTGTCTCATTTCCAAATTTTATAATGAGAATATTTTATATTTTTCCACAAAAAAGTTGGAAACCCCTCACTCTGTAGGCTTATGTGAAGCATTCTGCTAAGCAATGCTAATACTTAGCCTTAAGTTCTGTGTTTTTCCCATAACATCTTGGAGCCCAGCATGGGGAACATGTGTTTGCATGGTCCTATAATGGAAGGTCTGTGGGACTTCGTCCAGGTTGTAGGGTGAATCAGCTGAGTCTCCTTACAGAGCCTAGAGATAACAAAATGCATTGTTTCTTGAGGAAGTCTACCTACACAATATGTGCAATAAAAGAACACTATAGAAGCATTTATTGAGGGGAAATATGTAAGGTTACAAAAAGAAAATAAAGAGAAAAAAATAAATTATGGTTTTCCCATAATAGGAATACTGTTGTGAACACTTCCAGAAGATTTATAGCAATCAATATTGTCAGGGTACTGGTTTGCCTATAACAAAAAAAAAAAAAAAAAAAGAAAAAAAAAGGTTTTTTTTCTGCAAAAAAAGGAGTAATTTTGAGATCACTGAATGATTGGTAACTTCTTCAGTGCGTCATAGCTCAAAGAAAAAGGCTGAAGATGTATAGAGTTGCCTTTGCTAATAAGAGCATTGGTTGCACCTTTTTAAATTATCAACACACCTAGGTGGTAATGTATTTAATGAAGTCGAATTTCCTCATCATGTTACGTTTTCCCAATTATTGAATAATCTGGATGTCTAGAGTTTTTTTGATAATGAAAATTGTAATGTAGAACTATCTAAAAGAAAAATAAGAGAAAAGAAACTACTTTTGGTTTTAAGTGTGAGACTGTAGATGAATTAGATCATCTGTTTCAGGTGTAGGTAATAGTTACCTTGATTAGATCTCAGTGCTTAGTGTGGACACATCTTTAATTTCTTCTGACGAGTTGTAAGATCAAACATTTTTACAAGGAAAGCTGTGCAACAGACAAAAAGTTTCTCAGCACTAAATCTGCATTTGCACATAAATTTTAGCTGGTGAGAATTAGTGAAAATTAGATTTGCAAAAAGCAGAGTGAAAAATTCTGAGATCTATCTTCCCCAATGGAGCAGAATCTCTGACAGCTGTTATTCCCAATAATGAAGTGTGATGTAGTAAATAGATAAGTAATAAAAAATGTAGCAGAAGGAATAAGGAGCAAAAGAAAGGAAGCAGTCTGCTGTAGTCTGATGTTGTTGCAGAAAAACAAGAATGGAGTAATTTTTATGGTCCCAGAGGTCTTAATAAAGAAGAATAGTGCAGTTTTTAAAAGGTAAAGTAGATACATTAATGCAAAGGCTCTATTTCTAGAATATAAGCTATTGCGCATTACAGGACTTGTCCAAGACCCAGGGGCCAAATGGAATATTGCAGAGTCACGGCCATTTCAGGAGGTTCAGGTTATTTTGAAGAATTAAGTCTGAATGCCTGTAGTGTATCATTAGAGATGACTCTTTTCAGACACTTCCTAATCATTTGGGATGAAGATAATGCTTACAAATGGTGAAAGGGAGCTGTAACTAATGGTAACAGCTTAGCAGCTGGCAGAGAACATTGGCTAAACTATCGGAATTAGGAATCTGAGGTACATTGAAAATGGAAATCTCACAGTGAGGCATAAGGAGGAATCTGTGGAGCAGCCATGGAATAGATTTACATGAGATTTATGGACAGTGAGAGGAAAATTTATACTGGTGGACCTTATAGTGTATTTATTTGAGGATAAACATTGCTCTAGCAGCTTTTATACAATAATATACCTACAGTGTTCAGATGTATTGCTTTGGGATTTTTTGAACTGAAGGAGAAACTAGAAAAGTAAATGCTACTTGTAAATATTTTTGACATTTTTTGACATGATTATAACATAATGCAGTGTATGTCCCGAGAGAACCCAGAGGTTAAATATGTTTCAAAATGGTTTTGGAGGTGTATTTTCCATAATTCTTGTTGTCAGAAAATAATTTTTTGCCTGGATTTTTTTTCTCTCTTCTCTGAAATGGAAAATCAGGGATTTCTATTGTGTTTCTCTATAATATTATTTTATGGCTTACCATCATTTCACTTAAAAAAGAGAATATTCAAGGTGAATCTGTCCTATGCCACAATCTAAACAAAATGGAATTTAAAACTAGTGAGGTGGTACCTCTTGTTCAATTCTTCAGAATCTTTTCTTTCTTCTACCCCTGGCTTACCTGACACATTTCCTAGACTAGCATAACTAGCTGATCTTCTGACAGCAAAACTAGCAGTTTTTCTTTCTGTAATTTGGAAGTTACTAGAAAGAAAATATACCCATTCTCATTTAAACAAACAATACCTACTTGATTTACTTGTACTGATTAAAAGCGACTGTATTAATATATCTGCTTGTGGGTAGAAAAGCATATGAAGGAATACAGTCTCCTTCTCTTCATGCCAGGCTTTTTAAGTTTAGGAAAATGTAAAAAGTTGTAAATTACATTGATTTTGTTGACCTGAGCTAACCTGCAGTGGTGGCACAGCAGCACTGTCGCTGATGCTCAGGGCTGAGCTGAATGCACAATAGATGAAATGAGTTAAACAGGAGATCTGAAATGGGGAGTGCTGCTAGCCACCCTTTGAAGTCAACTTTAGAGAGCTATAAAACAAAGCATAGCTGACTGCATAGCATTTAAGATGATCGTGACTGAAATAGTGAAAAATGGAAGCTCAACTAGCAATGCATAATTACCAGGAGATTCTTGGTTTCTGTTACTAGTGTTTGTTCATTAAGTTAGGCTTGCAGTGAGTTTATTAACAAATACAGAGGAAAGACCTCAAATCTGCCCTTGATTGTGCAAGTGTCTCTGAAACTGTGTGTGTTTGCAGGTATCACATGCCAGCCACAGGGCCCACCATAGCAGTACTTCAACCGAGTTTCATTTGGTCAGTCCTTTGTTACAGCAATTTCATAAAATTTTATCAATCCCAGCAAATGCTATTAAAACCTAAGCTGGGCAGAGCAGTTCCTCATCTTTAAAATTCTTTTTATAGGTAGGCAGGTAGTTTTAGGATTGCATCCCATGTAAATGGGATTTGTTCAGATTTCATGCCTCAGCTTTTCTTCAGAATCAAGAGGGTTAAAAAACTCAGTTTCTGAACCCAAAAATTGAAATGCTCATGTAATGTTTTGTCCTCAGGACCAGATGCCTTAGGCGTAGGCCTTTTAATCCCTGTGCCCTAGCTACAGCAATTAAGGTTCATGAAATATAGATTCTGTTACATATGCATCTTGGTTTCTTCTTTTTTCTTCAGTTTCAAAATCAGTCTGAAATATTAATGATCATATTAAATGGACTCTGTTATGTGAATTGCTGTTAATATTGCATTCTAGTTATCCTATCAGATGCAATGAATGACATTTTCTAACATTTAGACTTAAATGCACGTTCTCTTGCTGAAGGAAATCTAGACTTTATTAACACAGTTTCGTGTAGGTCTGCCTCTTTATCTGCATTTAAGTAAAAGAGTTGCTGAAGGTATGCAGCACTTTGGAAAACCATGGCTTATAATTGTTCATGATTTCTAGCACTGCAATGCAAATTAATCATTGTTGAACTGCGCTGGGGAGAAGAGAAATGCCTGACAGCATTGTGGTCCCTGCCTGATAGAGCTTACACTCCCACATCTGAGATGTTAAAGCTATCCTTCAAACTCTCTTGGTTTTTTCTTTGTTTGGTTTTTTCCCTTAAAGATTTCTCTCAACCTAAATCTATCATCCATTTCTGCCGTCCTGTCTATGCAAATGGATTTCTGAAGCTTGATTCTAATAGTTCCTTTCTCCCCACACCGCCACTCATGAAGAAACAGTCACTCATGTGAATGAAGTCCCCATCAGTGCAGGTTTTTTGGGGATCAGGGAATGCACTGATAAAGAAATAAGGTGCAGAGGTGGAAAAACAATTTCATTTAGATGGTTCAATAAAAGAAATGCTGTCTGCATAGCAACAGGTATAGCCATGCTAGATTATATTCCACTTACAGAGATAGTAGTCCCTTTGGTATAGATATGAAAGCTCTCAAAGGAAAAATGCACAGCCTTCTGGGGGGTTTGTTTTTGTTTTTGAAGGCAGAGGCGTATGTCACTGTAAAACAACTATATGTACTTTAATGTGGCCAGAAAAGAGGCACTTAGCTGTTCCACTGCAAAAAGAATGAGTTAATAAAGCCGGCACACAATCTGTCTCTGCTGTAGCTCTTGGCACACAACAGCTCTAATTGGTGGAAGCTATTGAGGCCTTAATTGCTGATTTTGCAGTACTGCCATGTTTACTGATAAGGTTTAATGCAAGCTAAAATTTGTTAACTAGAGGGAAACAGTCACACTTGCATGAAGAGTGTGAGGACAAACAGCAGGCTTTTCTGAAGCACCAAATGACAGTGAGGTATTTCCGCACGTGGCATCGTTAGATTTCTCCTTTGAGACTATTGAAAGGCCATTCTTTGAGCAGAACAGCAAAAAAAACTTTGTGTCATACAGCTAGTGCTGAAATAAGCCTATAGTTGAAGTGATAGTGTTCACCTCCCTGATTTACATGATGTTGCTCTGTGCTGAATAGATGGAGGACCATTGTATTTAAATATTAAGACCATTAGTTCTTGAACTGAGATATCCTCACATTTTATTTTTGACATTATTATTACACTGTAATACAATAGCCTTTTGAGCTACTAACCTGCTGTTTCATTTCTGAACTATTAAGTTAAAAATCATTGTTTCTTGTATTTGAATTTATGTAGTAGTAATAGAAATACCAAGTAATGATGGCTGTTTATGTCCAAAAAGCTAAAAGGGAAAATAAATGGAAATGTGTTTTGTATTTAACATAACACTCTGGAAGTGCCATTTTTTTGTGTCTTAGCATGTTTTTTATATACTGCATGTATAGCTTAGAGCAGAGGGAAATGTAAGATGCTAGTTGAGTGAAAACCAGATGCTACTGTGTGCTCCATAAGGAATTTTTTCTTCATGTTTGAAAAATGTGAAAGTATTCAAAGAGATTTTGCACTTGCATATGATTAAGATCTATTTAATTTTGTTACTGGACATACTGTATCTAGAGTATATTCTCCAAGCATCTCACAGAGTTCATAAAATGAGCTTCTGCATGTGTATAAAAGAGCAGATAGTTGAACTACCTTAACGCAGTGCTTTAATCCAGTATTTATTAATGTTCAGAAGATGAGAAATGTCATCAAGTGCACTGAGAAGACTAATAGTAATTAGCATTATATTTTTTTTTTCTGCAGTTTAAATGGGAATTATGTCAAACATACATTAATTATCACTGTAAATTTTCTCTACTCAGACCAATTTTGTTTCAAACCATATTCGGTTAAGTGAGTTGAAACTCCATGTGGATCTATGACAGTATAAAATATTAAAACTTGTATTACATAGTATTCTGGATACATAACAGGACAGCTTTACAGACAAGTGGTTGGTTTTGAGTTTCCTCAGGGCTTTGCACTTCTGTAGCCGTCCTTGTTCAGTAGTTTTGGCTCTGAAAGGCTCATAGATGAAACAAACCTATCATCAGTGAGGCCATTGTTAAAACTTATCTGTGTAGATGTGAGAGGCACTCCCAAGTCCAAGTCAACAAGGGCTGTATCCTTCTGCCTTTAAAAATCTTGGGGGTTTGCAAGTCTGGCTCACAAGGACGACCTTCTTGCCAGGCAGTTTGGCAGACTTGTGTAGATATCCATGGAATGGGTAACACTTTGTTCTTTAAGCAATCTGATTCAGACTCTACTAATGTCTACTGATGTTCTGTTACCCACAGATTCCTCAAAATATTTCTAAGTCCAGTGAATTTTACTAAAATTTCCTTAACAGTGTATTTCCAAGAAGATTTGTGGAAAATGCAAAATAATTTGCAGTTCCGCAAATACATGGTCTCTTTAACACCAAAGATTTATACTTCCTCGCAGGGTTAAAAAAAAAAAACAAAACGAAACAAAACAAAAACCAACAAACAAACAAACAAACAAAACCCCAAAATAAGCCACATACACACACACACACAAAAAAAAAAAAAAAAAAAAAAAGAAAAAAGAAAGGGAAAAAGATGTGACTTACTTTCCTTCCTGTTGCCAAGAAACAGTTACCACAATGTATCTACTCCCTCAACATAGGAAAGGGTCTTCTGTCAAATAGCAGTGGCAGCAAATCATGAGCTTTCCACTGCTTTTTCCTTTCACTTCACTGAAGTGTGAAACAAAAAATATGAGATAGTAAGTTTTTAATAAGATAAAGTGGGAAATAAACTGATACATTATTGTACTAGGTAACATTTTAGAAATGTTAACTCTTGCATTTAATCTGGATGTGAGTGTTTACAATATTATATTATAGTTCTATCTTTAATGTTCTAACAGTAATTTTGAAATCACATTTCTGGCTTGAACTTTTTGAAGTAAATCACACTTGTTAGCACACTTGTGCTAACTCCTGTATAGTGCTTTACTTTTAATTGTCATGTAAGTTTTTGTTTTATTTCCTGTTCCAATTCTTTTCTTGGGTACCTTCTTCCCTTTTTGAATTGTGGTACAGAATTAAAATGTGGAGAACAAAGTTTTACACCAACAAAATGCGATTTTTTTTTTTACATTCCACAGTATATGTTAGCACAAACATGATGGTGTTTTTTCTGCCTGCCACTTTGCTGACAGAGATGGTAATGCTGATATTCTGTGTAAATAGCAAATCAAAGTTATGAAACATAAAGCTTGTAGTTTAATGCACATTAAAATTGTGTGTTAATGCACATTATTATTATTTGCTTTATATTCTGCTATAGTAATTCCACAAGCTGGTCTGTTATTGGGCTTTAGCTGTCCAGAACTTTTATATACTTTACCAGAGGTAAACAAATTCAAATAGAAAATACTGCCTTTGTTAGTAATCATATGATATGTGATATATGATATATGATCTATGATATATGATGTATATTTGCCTAATCTGAAATCAGTGGTGTAATAAGTAGTTTGTTATTATTCCTTTCCACTCTGTAATCAGTAGAGGGCTGTACCAAGCTAGTCAGGTTCTGGTCATGGTGGTTGCATTTGATTGAGGGCATTTGGGTAAGTAGTTAAGATGTTTGCAGCTGAAGGAGGTTCTTAGTAGCTTCTTTCTTTCTTTCTTTCTTTTTTCTTTTTTTTTTTCCCCCATACAAAGTAGATATTTCAGGTGCTAATTGCACTTAAGTGTTGCACTCCTGTGATTGACAAAGTCATATCCTGGGGCATCTCATCACCATTTACTTTATATGTATGTTTCAGCAGAATACCTTGGACTCAAGAAAATTTCTGCTTTGAAACACAGTGGACTAAATAGTTTATTTTGAATATAATAATAATAATTATAATAATAAAATATTTACTAAGAATGAAACAATTGATATTTTCATGCCTCTATTCCAGTTGGTTTTCTCAATTCCTTTAAAACATTTTCCTGTGAGTTCTTGTCCAGTATATTCTTTTTATTTTTGCTGTTGTCATTTGTATAAGGCAAACAGAATGAATAATAACTTATATTCTTTTCTGTCATGTCTGGTTTTAGGGCAGACATCTGATCTGATTTAAGCAAATAGAAGTTTTACTACTCCAAGAGAATTTCTCCCAACTTTCTGTGGGCAAAGGCACGCAATCCAGGAAGAGAGAAG
>WBMY01013242.1:267688-359235 GCA_013397315.1 Donacobius atricapilla | reverse complement strand
GTTGGCACATGAAGGAGGTTCTTAGTAGCTTCTTTCTTTCTTTCTTTCTTTTTTCTTTTTTTTTTTCCCCCATACAAAGTAGATATTTCAGGTGCTAATTGCACTTAAGTGTTGCACTCCTGTGATTGACAAAGTCATATCCTGGGGCATCTCATACCCATTTACTTTATATGTATGTTTCAGCAGAATACCTTGGACTCAAGAAAATTTCCTACTTTGAAACACAGTGGACTAAATAGTTTATTTTGAANGAGGGCGAGAAAGAAAAAAAGGCTGAAATGAAGAAACAGTTTGTTTCCATAGTTGCATTTTCCCCTTACAACTCTTTGATGCATCATAAATGTAGCAAGCTTGGCTATTAACTTGATTCACTCTCTTTCACAATACAATGTCGTTGCTCTGGAGAGAGATTTCGAACAGTGCTGGACCAGCAGAAAATAGACATGGTGAAACAGAAGTAAGCTGTTGGAGTAAGCAAATGAAGGAAACTTTAGAAACAGTCAATATAATGTATAAAAAACATTTTCTAAATGAGGAATAAAGGAATATAAGTTGTGTAGCTAAAATTGCAGCTTATGGTTTCTAGCATTGTTACACTTGTTATAGTGGGACTTTTGACCCACAATACTTGGTAGTCTTGTGTAGGAGGGATTTGGCTGCAGAAGAAAAGGTCCTACCTGATTCCTTACCATGAGGCTGTGTTAACTGCTCATTAATATAATGGCATGAACTGACACGATAATACATAAGCTGCACACATGTTGCAATACAGTCATTAAATTTTAAATGTTCGGCTAGATCTGTCTTTTGAATTTACTTTCTTGCAACTGCAGTGGTTAATAATGCATTATTGATGTAACTGGGGAAAAAAAACCTGTAAAATTTCTGTCACTTGACTGGTCACATTTGAAAACATAGCTAAATCCATGATGTCAGGTGTCGTTTTCAAAGAAGATAAAGCAAGCCTGGGATCATCCAGTTCAGTGATGCTAATCATATATGGTCAGGATAAACATAAAGGGGAAAGATTAGGGAAGATAGGTTCATGTGTTAGTTCCAGGCTTCAGTTGGCTCTTTACTACCTACATTAAGGCAATTCAACAGTCATCTATGACGAATAATAGAAAACAAGCAGCTACAATTTGTGTTTTACTCTCTCAAACTCCCTGAACCTTTTTCTTCTATGCATCTGCTGCCAGTGCTGTTGAGTCAGCAGCTTATTTCAATTCCCGTAATCAAAACTCTGAAAAATTTCCTTCCTGCTTTTGTTTGCCCCACAAAAGCAGCTTCTATCGACATAATCTCTTTTCATTTTGTAGAATCACAGAATCATTAATATTGGGAAAGACCTACAAGATCATCAAGTCCAACCTTTTACTAAGCACCACAATGTGAACCAATAGCAACCAGTGCCGTGTCCAGTTGGTTCTTTAACATGCCCTGGAATGGCGACTCTACTACTTCCCCGCACAGCCCATTCCAGTGCTTGACAATGCATTCTGTGAAGAAATTCTTCATAATGTCCCACCTAAACCTTTCCTGGCACAGCTTGAGGCCATTTCCTCTTGTCCTGTCCCTACTTACCTCTGTTCCTCACCCTTTCCCCTGGTGGAAATCCACCCATATGTCTGCAAGAGTTTCATTTCTTTCCAAGGTCACAGGACTTTAGACTTACCAAGCCTTACTGGCAGCTGGAAAAAATTCATTTGGCAGCATGACTGTTTTCTTTGGAGCTCAGTGAATGCCAGCGCACTGCTCAAGCTTTGCTCTTAGCTAATATCTTCTCTACTAGAGTCTTTGAAAACTGCAGACAATTAAGATAATGCTTCTCCTGGTTTCATCTCTGTGAACAGTTATCATACTACCTCTTTGTTTGCGTTGTAAATTACTTTTTCTTATTAGAAGTAGCAGTTGAGGTGATACACAGGTTGCAACCAGTATTGCTTAGGACACCTTTTATTCAGTAAACCAGTGTGGCTGTGTACTGTCGACCCAGAAGCAGAGGTCGGTGCAGGTGTGCCCGGAGGGGCTTCTAGATACATGTTGCGGAGGAACTTCAGGGAGCTGTTGATCAGGTCTGCAGATGATGCCATAGCCTTTGTCTGTGTGTACCAGAAAGTCCTTTCTTGGGTGGCATAAGCTGTACAACGTCTTGTTGATGTTTGTACATCTTGGGTTCATGGTCTTGTCCTCCTAACAAGTGGTCAGCATCATGAGTGTAGCAGCTCTTGCAGTCTCAGTGGGATAGTTGGTCTCCAGAGCTTATCAGTCCTTGGGGAACTTTTGAGGGCTGCTTTCTCAGCAGTCAGCAGTGTTAGAGTTCAAATGTGTTTCCTCATTTTGGACAGTTTTTGCTAACTAGTTTCTCCATTCAAACTTTTAAGAGCCTTGATGGCGCCAGGAAGTCACATGGTTTGATTTGCTGCTGTGTGATTCCTGTCCCATCAATGATGAGAGTAATCTTTTTCAAGCTCTGTGCTCATATTTCACACTCCCTTTTCTGCCTGTTATCTTGGTAATAATCATCAGTGTTAGATTAAATCTGAATAAGGAGCTTCCAGCAAGTGGAACTGATGCAAAACTTAAGTGCTGGGTGAGAAGACAACACATGCAGAGTGAAAGAATGCCAAGGTCTTTATTTGTAAAGTGCAGAAACACATGATAAGAGTAATGGTCTTATTTATGGAACTGAGAATCAGTGTCTACTCACTCATGTAGCTAATGTGGCTGCTCAGCAAAATTCACTTTTTTTTTTTTTTTTTGACTGTGTGTTTATGCAGTGATGCTATACTGATGGAAAAGCAAAGAGGAGGTTGATTGAACCCAATATTTAAAGCCCAGCTTGTTTTGAGAAGGTTTGTAAGTGCAGACTTCCTCAAAACATACATTATTTTTCACCAGTTCAAACGCTGTGTAAGTCTGTTTATCTTTGTAGTCCTCCCTCTTAAGTTGCTAGACAGATTTCATGATAGTTTAGGGTGAATTACCTGAATATTTCTCTTTACTGGTAACATTGTTGGTAAGGTTGTTGCATAACTGAACCTGCATTTACAGTAGAGAATATAAAAGTCATTTTATCCTTTTACCTTATAGTCTGTGGCCTTTCATACCTGAATGAAATGCTGATTTATTAAATGAAAGCTTCTTTCAATTGTTTTATGTAATTTCTAACAAAAGCAGGAATAATTGTAGTAATTAAAGGACAATGATTGACATTTACAACTCTTTGTTGCAGTTGAGTTAAAAATAATAATTTCTTGTTGTAAAAATAAACAAAAGAGAAATTACCTGTGTGATTAATGGTTTCATTAGAAAGAGTTGTTACCTTATATTTTTGTCTAAACCATAAAGTTACTTACTATAATAGCTATGCATCTAGGTTGTGAAAGAGATGATAAAGGAGCAGGAATCAAGTGAAGGAATATATTTAATTTCACCAAAATTACTTTAGACGAATTGTCAAATGTCTTTTAATTAATTTGAAAAATTCTCTGAGGTTAGAAGAGAAGGCCATGCATAAGCCACATAGTGAGAACTTCACCTACCTAAAGCATTTCTGAATTGTCAGTCAGTGAATAGCAAGGTATCATACAGATTTGAAGTTATTATAATATGTGCCATGACAGAAGCTTCTTCCTCCATGCATGTTTCTGTAGTGTTTCTCAGGACTTCTCTTGAGAGGTCACCTCTGGAATGACAGTATTGGTAGCTTAGAGTCAGGTCCCAATATAAAAGGAAAATCTTGATTTGAGTCTGTGGGATTTTAAGCTATTTTTATCTTACATAAGATAGGATTTTCCTTCCTTGTGTTATGTGATCTTTAATCTTCCCGTCAAAAATGGGAACATGTGTGGTTATCTTCTCACAGAAACCTGAATCTAAGAATTTACAAAATAACATGGTGAGAAATTGAATTCTGTGGGTTTAAGACTGACTGAAGTATGTTAATATGTGCTGCACACTCGTAGGCCTGGATCCAATATTTTCCTGCATTTACTTGAGGAGTATTGAGACCTCAGGCATTCCCTGGCTTTTAGATGAAGCAGCTTCACAATTTTATGTCTGAAAAGCCTTTGAGCAATTTCTATGCAGTATTGGCCTGCAACTCTCTTGTATTTTCAATGCTTTAAATTCTTAGAAGACAAGTGCTCCTGAAATTTGTGTCTCCTATATGCAATTGTTTTGTGGATATTTTCCTTGAAGCTTATGAAATTATGCAGTACAACCCTATGTCAGTCTCTGGTTTTAGATGCTATTTCTGGTTCCATATACTATTTCACTATCATTTTCTTATGAATACATCAATTTAACACACTGAAATTAAAGGAGAGCTGAGCTGACTTGAGTAGATATCCAAGCACATAGATAGGGAGGACAAAGGTATCTGTCATTTTACATGTGATGTAATGACAAGGTTGACTCCCAAAGTAGAATTCCAGGCCACTGTTAGTGGTCCTGCAGAAACCATACAGGAGAGGATAAAGGTTGTTCTTTCTGAACAATGGATTTGATGACCATGAGGCTGTGTGAAGAATTTTGCGCAGGATAACTAAAAGTCTTCTTGGTTTGAGCGAGCTTGGCTATCCCTTCTTTTCAAACCCTGATAGACATTTAAAGGTCTCACAGCAGTGGCATTCAAAGACTACTTGAACAAAGTATTATGCTGGAAAATGTTTTACATATCAGTAATACGTGTTGTGTGTAATGCAGTGTGGCTCAGTGACAAGTCATGCAGTAAATAGCCTCTTCCTATGTCTATATGTTAGAAGCTTTGCCTTAGCACTGAGCAGGTTGTCCTGCAAGGAGAGTGGCAGTCAGATGGGGAAAGGCCCATTTTTGGGAAGCATTTTTGTCTGTGTTTTTTGGTACACCATCACTGTAAAAAGCTGTTGTGTGCATTGTTTCACATTCCCGCATACTTGAGACTGCGGGGAGTGACGCCCAGTCTCTTCATGGCATCAGGCTGTGAATTGGGCAGGGAGGTCTGTGCTGAGGGTGCCAGTGGATCCTGGATGTAATGATGTGTTTATCTGCCAGACACAATTCCTAAGCATGTGCATGTCATGTTTCAAATAACTGGCAATCCTCTGCACTGCTTTCAACAAGCATGGCTGAGCCTAGACATACAAAGCTATTGAGACTTCATGTTCTTTTGGGTTAAAGCTCGCTTTCCTCTGGTTTTTCAAGAGATCTAACCCAAATCCGAAGATCTATAGGATGTATTTGCTCAGAATCTTTTAAAACCTGTTTTTACATAAAAAGCATAGTTGTATGAAACAAGTCTTCAAGTGTTGCAACTCTTTTCCTTCCTTCACATCCATAATGAAATGCCCCGCCATTTCCTGAGATCTTTTAGAGCAGAGAAACCAATTTGTATAATATAAATTGGTTTCATTTTTTGATGTCTTGTTACTATTCGATAACAAGATTAAAATAATTTAGCACCTATTTTTAGCTTGGTTAGCATTCATAGGGC
Source organism: Donacobius atricapilla (assembly GCA_013397315.1). Lineage (NCBI taxonomy): Eukaryota > Metazoa > Chordata > Aves > Passeriformes > Mimidae > Donacobius > Donacobius atricapilla. Next base: position 353,759 of record WBMY01013242.1, on the reverse strand, counting down.
TGTTTTAATCAACCTGACTTCAGAAAAATTCCATTATGTTAAGCTTATCCCTGGCTGCAGATGAAATAATTTGGATTAATGTCATCAAGGTGTGCTTTGAAGGTGGGAGAGTAGGCCATACATTGATAGCAACTGTATTAATAGTGGAACATATATTTTTTCTTGCAAAAATAGGAGAAATTTTTCTTAGGTTATGCATTCACATGAGACTGAACCTTTTTTTTAGCATGCGTAAGATGCCCTCAGAAGAGTAAAGATGCTGACAGAAGAATGGGAATCAAACTATGTGCTTCAGACTAGAGATTCAATTTAATATACTACTATTTCATATGAAATTAGCTGCCTCAATACTAATAAAAGAGTGTTATTTTAAGGGTAACTTTTTATGAGAGTGGTGTAGATCTTCTTTAGCAAGTCTGACTTTCTTCCTCACTTTTTTCTTCATTTTATCTTGACTTCTCAGTGATGCTTTACTGATTTCATACCTTCTTTACCATAACTCTGTATCATTTGATCTCTGTTTTCCTCTATAATTACTGCAGAAGTTACCCTGAAGCCCATGTGGTCCACTTTATGCTTTGCTCGTCATGTTTAAAAATCACCAGAGTTCATCTTTCCATTTTACTTTTCATCGGTAAAATGGCGGTGATGTCAGCTAAAAAGAAATAATATGCCTTTTGTCTTTAGGAAAAGTGGGACCTATACTTACAGTATGAACCTTCTATCAAAAATCTTGAGTGACTGGCTCACTTAAACCCTCTGCAGATCTTAAAGCAGATGTGTAGACTTTCATATCTAAACTTAAGCACATAAAATTCAGTGAATAAATGTACTTTAATAAGGCAAACTCAATCCCTTTTAATGAACAGGTGCATATGCTAATCAGTAATGTAATATGTTGGATTTTTTTTAACTGAAATGAAATTCTTTCATTCATGACTTCGAAAGAGTCTAGTCCACTAGTCACATTTGGGAATGGACATCTTTTACCAGTCTATAGAGCTTTTGTAACTGCAAAATGTTTTCTGTAACTTTTTGTACTGCCAAAAAATGCAATTAAAATTTATCCTCCTGGGGAGAAAATCTTCTTAGGGGATTATGCCACTTATGTCATGGTTAGACAAAGTATTTCACCCCTGTTTAATAGTTTATTCTAGTCATTATTAGGACAACACAGTTTCAGGTGTGCTAAATACTAAGAATATATACACTTTCACATTATAAATGTGTTATTCCCTTTAGAAAATACAATCTAGGTTCTTTACAAAGCTTAGGTCTTAAGCTATACTCTTCTGTAGTATGTAGAAATCCAGCTATGCATACAGTGAAAAAAAGTGTAGAGTTTTAGTATTATGACTCTAATTATTTCATTTCAATGACCTTATTCTTTCATGGTGTAATATTTTATATATAAGCCCAAAGCAGAATTCCAGTTTTAAACTCCTGGAGTTTAGTAATTGCTCAACATTTGCAATTTGTATTTGTTCTGGACAATAGATGTTATTCAACAAACTTTTTCATGTCATTTGCTTCATTGCTCCAGGGCAATTGAGGAATAATGGCAGAAATATGTTTGCGGAAGGCGAAGACAAAAAGACAGTAACTGATAGCAACAAAATATTTAATAAGAGTATTGATGAAAGGTTTCAAATGCAAGTCTATGATAAGCTATAAAGTTTAGCAGTTGAAGTATTATGCATATGTTATGGATTTTCCTCTGTAGTGTTTAGGAGCTAGAGTGAATAAGCTACAAGACACTGAATATGTATGGAAAGGGAAAATGCTGTTTGCCTAAGGGTAGAGAATGCTATCATTAATTTTATTATAAAAAGTTACCCAAAAAATTAAGAAAAAAAAAATCTGATGTGCTTGGAAACAGCCTGTGCTTCAGTTTCTGCTGAATTCTATACAAACAGATTATAAAATTACCTTTGTGGTGAAGTTTTTGTTGTTCCATATCTCTTTTAAGGTACTGTCTGGTGAAGGGAAAAAAGATACATAAAGATAAGATTTCTAGGATATAATAAGATTTAAAGTAAATTATCTTAACAGAAATATTTATTGTTGGTTTGATTAACTGCAACACATCAGAGAAAGTAAAGATAAAAGCTAGAAGTAAAAGCATTTGTCTATACCTAGATACACACTTCAGACAACAGCCCACAAATATAATTCCCATTTAATTTTAAACAGCAAGCCAAACACCTATTCAACCTTGATAACAACTGGTTTCTGTGATAATGTAACAGTATTCTACCTCAAATTAATGTTTCCACATAAAGTACTGTGGTCAGAAAACCAAGGCCCTTGATTTGAATGTAAGTGACAATTAAACACAGTCCTAAAATTCTCGTCGTTCTGAATTAGAATGAAAATAAAATTATTTGTTTTAAAGTATATGCTTAACTTTCATGTTTATCAGATGGATGTCTATAAAAGTAGAAACCTGAATGAATTGATTTTGAGAGGAAAATATGTTGAAATTGGAGAATATAAACAATGCAACTAAACATTTGAATAATTCTGCAGGATTTGATTCTGTAAATTCACTTGCATGTGCCAGGGAAACATGTAATTCAACAAATCCTCTTTTTACTGAGACTGATTTTTAGATTCATATAATAAGGAGGAACATTTATGAAATATTAAGATATCATTGTGACAGTTGAAATGCAGTGCTACAAGGCTCACTGCATAAAAATTATATCATTCTGCTGGCTTTGAAATGTTTTATGGTACTTCTTGAGGGCCTTGCAACATTAATTTTAAATCAAAAAATTATTCAAAAAATAAGTGGAACAGCATGTCTTTGCAAATGGTAAAATGAACTATTAGAAAAGGGATGGAGCTATAAAAACCCAAATTCATTTCAATTCCCTGGTGTAGTCAATAATGCTTGTCAATATACTACTATCAGGATGTAAGATTCTTCTTTATTTTAAGCCAGGATTTCCTTTACAGAAGAAATTATGAATACCATTGCAGCTCAATATTAGTAAGTATTTCCCATTCTTAATGATCTATGAAAAGTACTTATACAGAAGTCTTTCAAGATCAAATACTGTCATGTTTCCCAATTCCTTTTCTCTCTGCCATTTCTTTTCTTCAGAAGTATTTCTCCTAAACAAGTAGCTGGGGAAAAAGCATGGCATAGTAACAATGGGTGTCTGAGAGTGCCTTTAAGAAGCACAAAATTGATGTGCTTGTTATGAATCAGAGGATGACTGTAAGAAAAACTAAATTTTTTTTCTGGAGCACAGCTTGCCCTTTCATTATGATTCATAGGTATAAGGGTAATGTCTTCTTTCAGTTGATGGAGGGCATGAATGATACTTCCTGTATGGTGGACTGGTCTTAATGTGACCGTCATGTTCTTGAGAAAGATAGCACCAGCATTGCTTCTCTTTTAGCACCACCCTGTCAGGGATGAATCGTAGCATTCCTTGTCCTTCCTCTGCTCTGCTAAGTACCGTGATCATTCATTTCTGATGTTCACTTAACTCCAGACTGTAAAGCTGGGCTGAGAAAAGGCAAGCTGTCATCATTAGGAAAACAGCAGGTTCACAAGTAAAACCAATTCTTTCTGGTTTGGAAGCAAGGTAGAATTGTTGTCCCTTAGGTGAGGTTAAAGAGATTGTTTGCCCCTTGGGTGAAGATTGCGCACTCAATTTCATACTCCAAAAGATTGATCCTGACTCCCCAGAAATCAATGATTTTTAAATTTTCTCCTGCCTTAATGGACATTTTCTTGTGTCATAACTTTACATCTTGAAAAATTTGATCGATTTTTTTAAGCACTTTCAGTAAGTCTATAATCCTTCGTTCCTCATTTACCATAATACATCAGGCAGATTTGAGACAGGGAATATATCTTGCTTTCAATCATAAAATAACTTCTTAGTTTGCTTTATAGAAGCCTTATTCTGATATCTGTGTGGATTAGATCCTACAGCTGCTTACTTCCTGAGTCATTGGTAGCTGTGTAACCACTTATGTGAGGTTCAGCATAATGTCACGGGGTGGCCCTAAATCCCACTCTGATGGCGCTGTGGCCGTCGCTATTTCACTGAGCCATGCAGCAAATGGCACTGGGGGCACAAGTAAGCAGCTCACACAGAAGGGATGCAGGACTCCCAGTTTGGATGCTGTGTCATCATACACGGCATTTTTTTTGCTGCTGACATTTTGTATGAGATTCGGATATGTAATTGTGAGGGACGCCTAAGTGAGAAATTAGAGTCTCTACTTCTCAAGAACATTTTTTATAAAATTAGTGCCTGCTTTATTGCTTGTTACTTATGCCAAAGATATTTTTTAAAGTGTTTATTCAGTGTATTAGCTTAAATGATGGAAAGCCTTTCCTCTTCACAGCCTTGTTCAGTCTTGTTTTTTATTGAAACACTCCATGAATTGTCATACCTATGTTTTAATATATTTGTGGAATGTTTTATGCTAGGTATTAGGTGATTAATCCTTAAAGATTATGAAGTCCTCAAATCTGTGTATAATTCAATAAATCCAGAGTAAAAAGCTTTTAGGCATTGAAAATCATGGATCTCTTGGGGACCTGAACAATTATTTCATTTTTTTGCCAAGGAAACCAAGCCATTAAAAATCATGTGCTGTAAGTTCTCTGAAGCCAGAGGGTTGAGTGACACTATTGCCTGTTTTTCATTTGCTTGATCATTTATTTCTTTCCAGCTAGCTCCTTAGAAGCCGATTTTGAAGAGTCCTCCCAAAACCAAACATAATCATTCATATGAGAAGTATACAGCCAGTTTGCACAAATACCTAAACTTTGTGAACAACAGAATAATTTATCTTTCATTTGATTACAACCTTTTCCTTCTCATATTTTTTAAAGAACATCTGTTAGAATTAAAAATGTGGTTAACAACTTTAGCCAGTTATTTGGAGCTTAGCAGATGAAAAATAAATTGTAAAAATTATGTTTGGCCTAAGTCAGAGATAACCATTTTCTGTTTTGCGATAAGAATTCTGAATTATGGTAATTCTGCTTAGGTAGGCCTCCAAAAGATGGGAAATTTCTAAAATTCAACTGATACCAATTTATCTAATTGGGTATATGAGTTTTGTGCAAGTTAGATTCTTGTTAACGAAATACTGACCAGCCAATTTTTTTTTAAATCATTCCATGTGTAGAGTTCTATCTGAGTTTGCAAACTGATTTTTTTCTCTCAATTAATCCTTTCTGTTGTAGAGGAGGCTTTTGGGTTTGGTGTTTTGTTTTGTCTTGTTTTTTTTCTTTTTGAAAGGAGTATCTTCAAAATGGCTTACAGTAAGAACTGTGTTCAATACCAGTAGGCCTGGACCATGATTTAGTAGTGACTTGGAATGACAAGCTGCTATCTTTTACAGGCCACTTACAAGCTTTCCAAAGAAGGAAAAGGACAGTTTGATCTTTAATCAGTAGTTTATCTTAGGTGGTATATCATATTTATATATGATCACTGAAAATACTTGGAATTATGCTCACATAATAAAGTGGGTTTTTTCCTTTTAAGGCAGACACATTTTTGTTGGCTGTTTGTTGCCATAAGGGTTTCTTGCAAAATGTGAAACTCTAAGTTCCATTTATTGTCCCTGGAGACATAGCTTGATACATGGTTGCCCAGGTTTAGGCTGAACTGATCTGAATATTCATTTCTCTGTTCTTCACGCTGAGCTACTTGCATTTAGTTGAGGTGGGTAAATCACCTGTTAGGACCTGGAGTAAATTTGGAAATCTGCAATCAAGAACTAGAGATAGATGCCTCTAAAGTACGACATCCCAGATCCCATAGAGGTGTGGGTCACAGTTCTGAGATGCTCCTCTGCAGGTATTGCATTGGAAATACCAGACAGAAATCAAGGACGCAGAAGACAATACTGGGTGATCATCAAATCCTATATGAATTACTGTTAATAAGACTGTGAGACAGAAAGTTAACATAGTAGGAGAAGAGAAAGTATTATTCAGAACTTCTGCTTTTTAGAACTTCATGCTTCTCTAACTCACATAGCACTGTGATACTTGGCTGAGTGCTTCCTTACTTCTCTTCTGCATGTTTCTTGTTACAGTAATAATTAAAGGTTGTTCATTCCCCACATTATCAGGAATTCTAATGGTTGTACCAAAGACAAAATTTGCTGAGAACAATACCCTTTGAATCACTTAAAGACAATTAGCGCTTTTTTTCCCATTCTCTTCTTGTGACTTTTTTTTTTTTTTACTCTGTAGGCATTTAGAGGAATAAATAATTTTTGGAATTAAAGGACTAAAGGACTTTTTTAGGATAAATTCAGTAGTGGTCAAAGATAGTATTTATTGGGAAATTTTGTACTTATTTAAGTATATAGTACAGTATATGTCCTTCTGTCTGCAGGATTTCAAACTAAAAATTTTTTTTTTCAGAATAATAATAATACTACAAATAATTTTTCCACTCAGGTATGATTCCTGACCCTAAGCACATCACTGTTTACTTATTCATCACCAAAGTATTTCAGTAGCAGAAAGCAACAGAAATGGCAGAGATATTAATTACTCACTTAAAAGACAGAAAACATATTGGAAACTTTTTTCAAACCATTGTGGACATTTTCTTGGACTGCATGTACTGACTGTATTTTCCATATTATCACTTCATATATTCTTTTATCTTGTCCTAGTTGATTTGTTCTTACATTTCTCCAAGATTCCAGAAGATTTGTTCCATGGAATTGAAATATGCTTTTTAAAAACCTAAAATTCTCCTGAGATTTTAGGTTTACATGAGCTTTATTTTTTTTGTGTGGTAATTGTATAAAGAATTTAGAGGCTGACTCAGTCCAGCATTGCCGCTTTGCTTACACAACATGTTTTCTGCTGGAACACTCATGAGGATGACAGTACAGGCATGTGAGCAGGTTTAAGTCAGTAGGTTAAGTACTAACAGAGGGATGCTCTCATTACAAGTATTAACTGGTTCCAGGAAGGAGTGTAGTAATTTATATCATAGAAACAAGGCAGCAAATAAAACTACTCATTTTTCTTACACAATTAAATTGAATTCAATTAAATTGAATTTATAATTAAGGTCATTGTTGATGGCTGAGTGAAAGGCCATTCCAATTTATAATGCAGTCAGGATAAGAAGAAACTTAATTCAGGAAGATTTAGTGTCTCTTCTTCCTCCAGTGTTTTTTCTTGGAAAGGAGCTATGAAAGCTTCTTAGCCTGTATTAGATAGCAACCAAACCATGGGTAAATCAAGATGGTGTCCATTTTCTGGTATCTGTAGTGTCTTCTGCTTTTTCTCATTTTAGTTACTACTCTCCATGACTTCTGTGCTCTCAAGACACTAGCATAATATGGAAAGGTTAAAAATTTATGCTAAACATATTACAAGCTATTCCTGGAAGTTTATTCATTATTCTTTACCTATTCCAAAGTGTGATCTGACCCATGGGCAGCCTGGAGAACTCAGTCTCTCTGAGTCCAGCAGAACATGTAGCTGCTTTGCTTTCAGAGATATTCTAAGACCTTGGGTTTGAAAAGGAACCTTTGATGAGACTACTTACCACGTCACATGTTTTTCCTGAGTTTGACTTTTGCCTGCTTGAAAAGGACGTGGTTGTACTTTATTTCCAAATTCTAGCACCATCTCTACTTATTCTACAAGTTCATTGAATTAGTGAATGAAGGGAGAAAAAATGCTCAATGATTGTCTCAGTCTTTCTTGACCACGTGTGTCAGACTTAGTCCTGAGGATGAAGTTCAGTGCTGTGGGGTTTTGAGGTGCAGCAAGCCTCAGAAAACTGCAGCTTCTCTTGCTGTGTGTCTGGATAGTCTCCTTGTGAATTTTCTTTGTCTGAGGCCATTCCCATCTGCAGCTACTTTTGTGTATATTCTTTCTTTGTTGGCTTAGCTGGTTTTGCATTGCTCTTTATGGTTTGTCTTGGTTCATGGGTTAGTAGAAATCTGTAGGAATTTTGAACAAGAATGCTGATTTGACTTTCTGTAAATGTGACTAAGCTATTAATAGCAAGTCTACTGACTTCAAACACACAAATATAGAAATAGTCATTAAAATTTGACCATGTAAAGTTTTCTAGATTGTTAATTTTATTTCTTTAAGGAAAGTGGGATGCCTTTGTTAAGTACTTTAAATACATCTAGCCTTTTCTCTTAAGGGCCTACATTCTCACAAGGGAACCACTCAGTGCTGTGATTGGATTAATGTAAATTGGATGGGAAGATTGGGCTGGGATAGGAGCAATTGAATTTGGAAAGTTTATGAGAGCTGCTAGTTCAGGGTGAATAATAAAATAAAGACCACAGTTTTGCAATTTTGAAAAGCTCTGTGCTATGTAATAGACTATAATTTAATTCTGAGAGACTTTTTTATTAGATTTTTTCCTAAGTAAAATCACAATTCCTATTGTTCTTTATCATATGTCTCATTACTGCTGCAAGTATTATCCTCTTTATATGATTAGAGTGATTCATACTTAGCTCTCTTTGTTGTTCTGTACACAATTGCAGGTAAATAATGGAAGCAATTTGATGTTTCTGAATAGACCAATAAGTACTTTGTTTTTTTTCAAGCAGGGATATATATTTTAGCAAAGAAGTGATGACAAGCCTTACATTGAGATCATCAACAGATGCATGCCTCTGATAAAATGTCTCAGCATTGGTCAGAGTAATAAGCCTGTGCCAAGCAGTGATTCTGAGGTTCACAATAAACATGTATGAAGTTTATCATCATTTACACTGATAATCCTTTGTAGATACTTCTGGAAAACATGTTTTTTCAGAAAAAACCTTATTAGCATTTGTATATTGGAACATAAAACTGTCATAAAAATGTATCTAATTGACAATCACTCTTTGAGGGAAGTTGGCTCTATGATAGAAGGAACTCTTTTCATTCTCTGCTGAGTACTTCCAAAACCAAACAAAGCCAAAGAGAATTGGAACAGTGAGGTTTCAGTCCACTACATTGTGGAATTGAAGGGGCTGCATTGTTTGGGCAGAAAAAAGTTCTTGCTTCCAGTTCCTGAAGAAGCAATGGTTTAAGAAATCTAAAACCAGGGCAGTGAAAAGAAATGTGTTATTAGTGAAACAGTATGATGAATTGAGTTGTCATTCTGACTCTTGCTCAGAGTTGTGTGTAGCTATAAATTCAGTAGGGGGGCAGTGTCTGTCTGAAGTTTTCTTAGTGTTGATTGCCTGGTTATTTTTTACTTCAAAAATTTTAATTAATGCTTACCTGGGGTAAGAGATCTTGCATTTTGGCTTCTGGATTTTACTTGTGGATCAGAGCACAAGTTTAAATTCTGCTCAAAAACCATAGTTAAACTTTCACAAAATAGATCAAAGGATATTGGGTATTACTTTTTGCATGCCTTAGGGCATCTCGAGAAGTTTGGTTTAGTTACTGCATACCCACATTAATTATTGTGTGGTAGTGCAAGAACATTTTTTATTTATTAGCTTTTCTACCTCTTGAATTTTCAATTTTAAACTGATGATTAAAACTTTACTAGAGCTACTGACTCATATTTTTACATTTCCCTCCCTATTTGCCTTCCTCTTTTCCCCTTTGGATTCAGATAGTAATTAACACAGTAGATGTCATTCAAACTAAGAGGAAAATCAGTTAAAAGTAATATACTGGGAAATGTTCTAGACTCTGCTATAAACAGTATAAGTAAATATTGACAAATAACTGAGAAACTGAGTTGTATAATAAAGGACAAATCCTACTTATATTTTTTTTGTGAAAATACTAATTTTAATTTTTGGAGTATGCAAATAATTCCAAGTGATTCATTGGTCTAAATATCTTGAGAAACCAAATCTTAAATTTGATCTGTGGAAGTCAGTGTCACCTCCTTCTTAATCATGAAATGGTCCAGATGATTGAATCGGCCAGACAGGTTTTCACTCTGAGATCTATTCTCTAGGTCCTGAAATAGGCCCACCAATTCAGCATCAATAATTTGTTGAAGTGCAGGGCTCTGTTAAAGAACTAATGCTCCTTCACTTTGGATTGTTAATTATTTTTTTACTGTTGTTAGCCATGTTGTCAACCAACAACATGTGCAAATACACCAGCATGAATATGTATCATACTTGCTCTGAAAAATTTAGATGCTATTTGTATATTTAAAATCTGAACTATTTTCAAGGTAGAGGTAGAACAAGGTAATTTTTTTTTTATGCTTTATGAAGCATAGGACTCAGACACTGTTGTTGTTTGTGACAGTTTTTCTCCATATCTGCAAACATATGCTTTAAATTTCAAAACACAAGCTACAGTGAAATTTAAGTGGAAATTAAAGGAGACAGTAACAAAGGGAAGATGATAGTTACAGTGAGAGAAGCAAGAGTTTAAGAATCTATATATTTAGGTTCAAGGTACTCTTTGGCATGCAACTAATAATGCATGAAAAATAAATTACTCTCTAACAATTATTTTAATTTATTATATTATGTTAATTTTACTTCATTTCTTATGAAGTACCTTCCAGGAACATTTTTCAGAATATATGTTCATAATGTTTAGGTTTAGGATTGCTTAATATTAAAATAAATATTAATTATTTTTGTTAACCTGGGAAATAAATGCTAATAGCAATAATAGGCTCTAATAATGGAAATAATACCTGTCAGAAACTTAGGGGTCATCCTTTAACATTTGTGTAATGTCGGCTAAATTAATGTGAAAACCATGGATTTGTAAGAATGCAGTGGCATTTCTCCAAGTGGAAGTTATCTTTAAGAGCTTGTCCAAAAATGGTTACAGATGTTTTAAGTGGCATTTAATTATTTTAGCAGGTTTTATTGATGTTTCTGTTAGGTTTTATTAGCATTTCCACTTCTGGACTGTGGCTTTCATTCAAACCCAAGATGTCATAATTTCATGATGTCTATGTTTATGAGACTGCCACAAGTTTCTGTAGAAATTATTAGAAAGTAATAAATAGAAGGCCTACTTCTGCATGAGGTTTTACTCTCTTTGCTTCTCCTTACTTGTAAATATATTTAACTATACACCTACTACAAATATTCAGTATTATTCAGGACACAATTTTGGAAGTATCAGTGCCAAAAGTGCAAGTTATTGACAGAAATTTTAAGAAAAGACTGGAATAATCAATAGGAATTTGCTATCCCTTTTCTACATGAATCCTGATGTTAAAAACAGTTAGATTAATATATTATTTCCAAATGTCTTTTGATTTGTAACAGTTATATTACTTTTACTTGTAAGTGCTTTTCATCTGACTGTTTCTAAGCTTTCTTTCCCTGAAACATTAATTAAATTAATGTTCTGATGAATAGTAGGTTAATTCAATTTTTGTTTTATAGGTGAAGAAACTATATCTAAAAAGGTCACATCTCATGTCAGGGACAGATGGAGGTACGCAGTACTCTTCTGCATTAGCCACTGAGAAAAAATAAATCTTTCTTCAATCTGTGCATTTGCAACTATTACCATAACCAAACATAAATGGACAGAAATTAAACTTTTCACTCTTAGACCACATATTTCCATCAGATGAAGGAGGGGCGTAGGAAATGAAAGCTTTAGGAGGTAGCCAAAGTGGACGAATAGCATCATTCAGGTGGATCAGTCACTAGACATTGGACAAAAATGTGTACATATCATATGTGTTTATGTGAATAGATATGAATGTATGTGTTTAGGAACTTACATATACATAATGTATTTTTAAGCTGATTTTCAAAGAGCTGTGGAAAATATTTCAGGAGATCTGCAGTCTGATGTTATCTTGAGGGGTATATTGGAAAAGATCATATCTTCCAGATATGTCTATTTGCCAAGAATTTGAAAGGAAAGTGCTGCTCAGTACTCCAAACCAAAAACTAATAGGGAAAAAAAAAAAAAATCTATAGTGGAAGGAGCAGCTGGCATTTTCTGCAGAATTGAAATTCTAACAGTTTAATTATAGAAAAAAATGTTTCATTTCAAACTTGTAAGCAGGCTTTTGAAACTCTCTTATTGAAATCCTACACATTCTTAAATCCAAGCTCCTGGGAGTTTTATCTAAAGATCATTTTTGTCAGATTGAAGACCTGACATCTAGGTTTTCAAGGATTTCTAGGTTGTTCCTGAGGTTTTGAGATGTCTGAATTTATTTTTCAGTTGAATTTGAAAGCTTTGATGTCTGTATCTCCTCACCAGGCTAGTTCTCGACTGAAAGAGCTGACGAAGCTGTGAACTTTGGCGTCAGGTTGGTTTTAGATGCAGGAAGGATGTTTTTTAGGTGACTTGGAACAGTTTTCTAAAAGAAAAATTATGATTTTTTTTCATGAGAACTGAAATTTTCCATTGGAAGTTGTGACCCTTGTAGAATACACAATTTCTACTCAAATCATTGACGAAGGAGTATGTTCCAGATAAGAACCTTAGCCAGTTTCCAGTAGGGTTGTTAATGACTACTGAAGACACTGGAGATACGAGCAAAGAAAAACTAGCTTTTATAATTGAATATAACAGGGTATTTTCATATTGTGAGTAATTTGATTACCTAGAAATGCAGTTAGATACATATTTATCCAAAATTCATTTTTAGCGAGACCCTGAGATAACTACCAGTGCTTGTAATTTTTTCTCTCTATCCTGAGTCAATGGCACCACAGGATAACATCTGAATGACTTCATCCTCATGAGCACACATACTGCTGTATTGAAACACTCTGCTTTGGTTGCACTTAGCATTTTGTTGTTCACCTGCATTAATGATATTCTGTCTCAACCATATTTTCATTTATGTTGCCAGGGAAGCAAGTTGTGTTGAGGAACTGTTGAGCAACAGGTGCACAGCACATTACAAGTCTCTCCTCTCCTGTACCTGGTCTTAGACTCTTTACCTTTGCTGAAGGTGACCCCTGGAACCTCCATCTCCCCCCACTGCAGCTCTTGGACCTGTGAGCCCGTGACATCCATGGTCCCACTTCAGCTGCTGGCGCTCAGACCTCATCCTGTGCTTGCAGACTAGTCCAGCTGGAAGTTCACTAGCTCCCGTATGTGCATGCTCAGAGCTATGAGTGTACCCACACATAAGATAGGCTTTAGATAGATAGGAGATGGCATGGGCCATGGTATAGCCCAAGGTTCAGGCAGGCAGGCATGCTGAGCAACCTCTGTGCATGCAACTAACCTCTGTCCTTTTTTTATCTTCCCCCTTTTATGCTTCCCAGATCCATCTTGATCCCTCCTTTTATCTATCTTTGGTCCTTTCCCTAAACACCTCTTTTTAAGCATTACAGAGCATCAAATATTTTCTTTGCTTTATTCACAAATTCTTTCCTAAAAAGTCCTACACCCCGATGACCCTATTTATTGAACATGGCTTCCTGGTGAGAGTTTCCTTGTCTACCTGCTTCAGTGGGTGTCTTCAACGGGGACAATCATCTCATTGTTTTCCTTCAATGGCCTTTGGAGTGGCCAGCAGTGTGCTCCATCTTCCTTTCTTAGGTTACTTAGGGTCCTATACCTATCACTGCTCCTCTGTATTTATGGTTGTCAGCTGTTTTTCAGAAAACCTGGCATCTGCCATAAGAAAAGAGCACTGTTAATTATGTTAGTCTGGAGGCCACATAAAAAGTTACCTCACATTCCTAAAGCAGAGGTTGTGTAGGACTAAGAGTCCTCATGCAAAACTGTGATTTGCTCTACCCCTTTTCACAGCTGCTTTGTGTGAATTCTCATGTCCAGTAGAACTTCAGTCCTAAGGTTTCAGAAATTAAAATTGCCTCCATTTTTACCTTGGGAAAGCTAGATTTATGAGACATGCTCAGGTCACTTTTATTAGATTGAAGCAGAAGTTGCCAATTTCTTCTTGTAGCATAACCACTGTACTATATATATCCTGCCCTAAAGCAATACTTCAGGAAATTAGTGCAGTTCAGAACTTGGTGCAAACTGACCTCACCTGAATGTTGCCTAACCCACAGAGGGAGTGGATTTAAGGAAAAGTTAATCTCTTTTGTCTTTCTGCAAGATATGATCTACAAGATATTTCTGCAAATATGATCAGGTAGCTTCTTGTGTAATAATAACTTGTTTTAGGTTTCTTCTGTACAGAAAATATGTTTATAAGATTGTAAACCCCTCCCCATTTTCTAGAGAAATAGGTCTTTTAGTTAGGACAGTTATTTTTTGTGGGATCAAATGTCTAAAAAATAGAAAATGACAGATAGCCAGAACATCCAAGGAGTTTATTTCTTTATAGAAATAAGGGAAAAAATACATAATCTAAGTTATGGTTTTAAATAAACTTAAGGACAATTATTACTGTCATCTGGGAAAGAATATAGGCAATGATAGGAAAACTGAGATTTTCAACAACTACAGCTTTAAAGACATTAATATACATATTTAATATTTGTGTGTCCTTTTATAGCTGGAGTTTCATTTGGAAAGTGGTGAACTCCTGGAACAGTTGCTTTTCCCCAGAAATTATTTTAATCATAAAAGAAATGGTATTGTTTGGTGAACTTTCTTGATGAAACTTTACTGGAATAAAAGTAGTCATCTGTAATACTCTATTGGTTAAGCTGAACTACATTTCAAGACAAGTAGTTCAAGCTCCTTTTGGAAAACTGTATTAAAATCTACAATGCCTCCCCTGCCTTCCCTTCAAAGTGATTTTTGTATTTTTTTAATTTAAAAAAACATACAGAAAAGTAACAGCAGAGAGATTTTTGCTGCTAGATGAACAATTGTTAATGACAGATATAAGGAGACGTGCCTCAGACAGGTCAGTTATTGAGAGCTTTATTTTGGTTTAAATATTTATGTTTTTTTCTAGAGTTGGAACTCTATCATATCTCACTGGTTTTTTTTCATGTTTCTTCCCTTTGGAGATTAGGAATTCATTTTTCATTTTCTTTTGAATTTCTCTTAGCCAATTTCTGTTGATGTTCTTATAAATGTGTTTTCTTTTTATGTTGTTTTCTTGTCTTGCACTTTTCTTCAGAAGCATTTTGTTTGTCAGGGTAAAATGTTAACCTGGTGTACTAGGTTCACTCCTGCAGAGGTGTAATGTCTTGCCTGTTTCCAAATGATGCAGACATTCCAGATATATGGTAAAGAAACCTCTGAGTCTTATGAAACTGAAATTTTATCTGTGTTCTCTGAATTCACATACAAGAGTAATTATAGTGTCAGATGAGATGGTAGGGTAGAAAAAAGCCCACACAACAAACCAACACAAAAGAACAGCTGATAACCATCTGGTTACTGTAAACTTCAATTTTGTGGCACTTACGGAACCGCTAACTCCTTTCACTGATGTGGTTTTTAAAGATGTGCTGTTTATCTTGTCCCTATAATATGTTACTGCAAGAAAGAAGGGCTGATATGCTTTAATGATATCACTGAGGGAAGGAGAGGTCGCAGAGCTCTTAAGAAATGATTTTACAGTCAAGTTACTAATATCCTTGGATATCAAAAGCACAGTGCTGTTGGTTGCATGGAAATTCGTATTGTACAATTGTTATGTGTTTTTCAGCTCTGTTCCACAGACTATGGTAGGAGTTACATAATACAGTAGAGCATGTCACTGTGGACTCTGAGGAGTAGCATAACGTTTCCTTAAAAGGGTTCCGATGTTTTACGTTAAGTGTATAAATACTGTTTGAATTGAAAGCTACATTTGCATAGCCTTGTGTCATGAGATGGCCCTAACCAGCAGCCAAGTACCCACACAGCCACTCACTCTCCGCACCCAGCAGCCTGGGGGAGAAAAATGAAACTGAAAAACACATTCCTTGGATAAAGGCAAATTAGCAGATGAAGGAAAGGAGGGAACCAATTCAAAGAAATCACCTCCTACAAGCAGGCTGTTGTCCAGCTGTTGACCAAGCATCAGCTGCATTTGGAGGCAATCCCTTGTGCCCTTCTTCCTCTATCTCAGTTCTTCCTGCTGAACATTACGTTACACGCTATGGCTAATTTGGGTCAGCTGTTCCAGGCTGTTTTCCCTCCCAGCTTCTTGCCATCCTATGCTGGGGACAGAGTCAAAGTAGTATGAAGAGAAAACCGTGTTTCTGTGCGAACACTGTTCCGAGAATGGCCAAAACATTGCTGTGTTACTAATATGTTTGGCAGCAAATCCAGAACACAGCACCATGCAGGCTGCAGTGAGGAAAATTAACTTCATCCCAGACAGACAAAGCACACCTTGTTAGAAGATCTAATAAATGGAATATCATGTATCATTTTTAGAATCATATCTGAAATGAATTTACAGCAGTAGGTAGTAAGTAACGGGTTTGGATGGTGTGAACAGAGATGTACATTACATAGAAGTGATGGTGGTCAGAGGTGTATGAAAAAGTTGCAACCCTGCTTTATTTCTGCAGATATCTTTGCTCATTCTGCATGTTTTCCATTATTTCTGTGTGAAGTATTTGCTATTGTTTGTTCATGGCAGCTTACAATGAATGGTTTCATTTGTTTCTCAGTACAGTCAGGCATTAGATCTTGGTGACCTTCAGCATTGCAGTGTTAGCACAGTCATGTTTTAAGTCTGGACTGAGTAAGGCCAAAAGTAACTGGCTTTATATGTTTTGTTTTTTTTTTATTTTCTTTTTCATGCTCAATCTCTTTGAAAATGTACAATTCACTGTATTAGAACTGTTCATTCTTTAGCTTACAAAGGCAGATAAAAATGCAAAGATAAAGGAAAGGAAAAATGAAATACATAGTGAATATGAGATAATTGTGTTGTGCAACAGAAAGAGAAGAAATTAGTTTTATTGTAAAGATTTGAGCTCTGTATTATATTTTATTCCAGTCTGCATTGTTATAATAATTTTGCTTTTTTTGCCCAGCACATTACTGGAGCAGTATTGGGGCAATAATTATTTTGTACATAGGCATACTTGAGATTTGAAGAAGTCCATCGTATTCTTGATATAACAAGTTTTATAAGTCATTAAAAATGTATTTTTTTAATAAATCACCTCCCAAAAACTTCAATACAGAAAATGGGATCTAACACCTACATTTCAACATTTACCACAATAAAAAAGAGAACTGCCCATAAATATTCATATCTCAGAACATGAAGTAACTGAGAACATATATTGTGTATTTTCAGTATAACTGGTAATTTGGAAGGCGATTAAGGTAAACTAAATCCTGAGGAACTGGCAAGGTATACTGCAGGTCTGTGTGGATATTCCTGTATATTTGCAAAAATTAGCTTCACCAAAGTATTTGCTTGGTGCTGTCTTCAGTTACAGATACTTTGTTAATCCTTAAAATGTAGCTTGAAAAATTCCAGTCCTCCTTTTGGACTTTTCTTTTACCTTCCTGTTGGATATTTTCTCTAAATGAAACCTTTTTTTTTTTTTTTTCCCCTAGCAAAATCTTATATAAATACACATTTTTAAGAAGATATTCAAATGTCCATCTGTTCACTGAAACGAATTCTATAAAAAGCTGACAGTAGACACGTTTTTAAACGAATTTCGGATTCAATTCAGAATTTATATTTAAAAATGATTTAATGACAAGGTTAAAGTCCACTTGGGATTTTATAATATTCTTTAAAAAGTTTTTCTTCAAAAAAAAGCCTATGTTTATCTATTTGTTAATAAGATAAATGTAGTATTTTCTGATATCTTTGTTTTCTAGGGAGGATTTGGCTCTCTGAAAAATAACTGGACAAAAGACCAGGGAGTTACCAATTTGTAAAACCTGAGTAAAAATATTTTGACTTCTTTGTGAGACATCTACTGGACTTAAACCCAATTTCTGACTCGTATGTGTAGTTCATTGTTTATAATAACACATATAGAGAGAGTCTGAATCAGAATGTAAATTCTAACGTCACAGTGAGGCTTAGCTTTATTTCAGTTATTAGATTTTTATCCAGTTATGTATGCATGTATATATCAAATTATACTGTTGCTGTATTAGAAATGTACACTTGATTAGAAATGTGTTGTACTTGGTGCATTCTTAGCATGCAATAACACATACTATCAAGTTCAGTACTACAAAAACTGAAAAAAATTATAATTGTTTGAGTAGCACAGTAAAGAAAGTGTTGTTTCCTAAGTAACCAGTCTTGCCCAAAACTACTATCTGTTCTTAAAAATGTCTTGGATGTATGGACTAAATAGTTGATAGCTATGAAAGAATCTTTGTGTATGAGTGTGTAGGAGTTTAGGAGAAGGAAGGAGAAGTAGGTGTTAAACATGACAGTAAGGTGGGAACAACTGACAACGGGGGAATGAGAAATTTAATGCAGAATCGTATCTTGTGCAAGTAATCCTTGACACTTAGGTAATTTTCTGTATGACTGTATCTAAAAGCTATATCTGATTCAATACCACTTTGCTCTTACTCTGCTGTAAGTGTGAGGCAGCTTATTCCTATTTATTTTAAGGCAATTTTCATACATAAATTTTTATGCGTATTGTTTCAAATAAAATAATCTTGGTTACTGTCTTATGTGTCTTAGCAGGATGCTAATAGCCATTGGAATAAGTTGCTTTCCATACAAGACACGTAAGACTCTTCAGTTATGGTTTGGAAGTCCTTGAGTACTTATAATGAACATTTGATGTCATCAAGTGTATCTTTACTTGACAGAATTCGTAGATACTGAAAAGGTGACAGATTTTGTATTTGTAGGGAAAAAATTCTATTTATCATCTACCTGATACTTTATCTTTTAAGCTTACATTCCAGTCAAGTGTTCATGCAGTAATTGAAAAGAATAGTTTTTATATATTGAAATAAAATCAATTTATTTATGATGTATATAGAATGTGGAATATAAGAAAGAAATCATTTACTCTGCTTAGGTTTGGGGAAAAGTTTTCTAACCTTTAACAGCTACTTAATTTAGTTGCTGAGTGATTAAAAGAGCAGTGGATTATATTAAGAAGTTAACAACTCTCAATAATGACCTGTTCCCCATTGGTATGCCTCTAACTTTATTACATCTTGTGATAATTAAATAAAAACAGACGGGTGTAAGCTTCCAGGAAACACAACAAATGCTAAATTATGATCTATCATCTTTGTGTCATGCTGATTTTTGTTGCGTACTTTGTGGTTTTGTTTTCCCTCTGATTGATCACAACAGGTTTTCTTCATTACAAGTGTGTGTTCTAGCATGTGGTACCGGTTTGCATATGGAAGAACTAAAGATAAAAGGTTAGAAAGACTGTGCTAGAAGCTCATTGTCATAAAATAAACTTGACAAGGGATTAAGTTTAGTTTTATCAATAACATAAGATTTTAAAAAGTAACTGTTGTGACTTATTGACACTTTACATTGTTTGGATCAATGGTTTTCTCTCCATTGTATTAACAAAAAAGGGCGACTAAAATAAATGATCAAGCTCAAACTTGTGTATAGATAAGAAAGGATATTTTCAATGTTTCATAGGAAATGCAGGTTGTCTTAATCTAAAAACGTGTCTCTTCTTTAAAACTCTCATTTCTTCAGGCCAGTCTTGAAAATGTGATATTTTCAGTTGTACTGACACATTCCTTGTGTTGATAACCATGTAGAGGAATGGCACAGTGAAGGGTTCCACTGTCTGACTCATAAAGAATGACCTCATAAAGTGAGCTCACAAACCTGAAAGAGCTGGGAGAACCTGTCACCAAGAGCACCAAAGCATCCTGTGTAGGTTTCCAGATCCTTTTACTCAGGGCATGTGCATCCTCCCATAGTTCACTCAATTATCTGACAACCACACACAGAAACAATTTAGACTTTTTAATGTGTATCCACTATGTGCAAGAAAAAAAACTTTTGACCTCGGTTCTTTGTCCCTCTGCTTTATATGTTCCATTGGTGTCCAAGACCTAATCATTTATGAACTTGTAGATGAGAAAAAAGACTTTGAGTCCAGTAAGCAGCCAGTGTGAGGATGTGGTATATTTTCAGTTTCTTGTATTTCTGAGTATGCTCCTTGCTCTCTGGTGAAAGTGTTATATTTTTTGAGTGTTGGTGGCTTCATGCCCATGTGTGTTGCATTTCTGGAGCTAGGATGCGGGAAAGTATACATTATATGCTCTCAGTCTATAATCTCCTAGGATTGAAGCCTCATCCAGCTATAGATAATAGAACACCTTTACATAAAGTATAAACTATCATAGGTCAGTATCCTAAATTCAGGAGCAGTTCTATATTGTAGTCTGTGTCAAACAGTTTATAAATGTAAGCTTTTAAGCAAAGGAGATAACTTTTATTTTATTATCGATAAAATTCTCAACTTATTTTCCTTTGCCAAATACAAGCATATGAACTTTCTCCCAAGCTGTTATCAGCCAAATATTATTCATCCAGCCAAAATATTTAGCTGTAGTGGAGGTTGTTTTGGGTCAATTTGTTTCTGCAGAGAGGTTTTGCAATCATGATATACGCAGCGTGAATATGTAAAGCAATACTTTCTTACCTGATACACAAGGTATCAGGTAAGGGAGGTAGGACCTATTTGAGCTCTTAGTTTGAGCACTAGTGTGCTCACCACTCCTGTGTCTTTGTTGAGCAGTCAGACAGCACTTTGGAGAGGAATAGCTGGTACCTGAAAATCCCTGGAAAGGGTCTTTATGGCTCCTATGTGTCATTCCTATACCGTCAGCACCAGTGTGAATGATGCAAGGTATAAAACCCTCCTATATTGGCATTTGCTTCCTTAAGCCTTTGACCTACTAATAATTAATAACCCTACTTCAGTCTATAACTGCAGCTAAATTTAGTCATCTGTTTTGTATCTTGCATCCTTGGTACACAACCAGGAGTTTGGAGTGAGGGTTAGCTGGGGTGAGAGAGGACTGTAGCTGGGTCTGGAGAAAGAAAAGGCAACAAGTTTGAGATTGTGGTTAGTTATCCCTTGTATTTGTGTATATTTTTTGTACATCATGCAGATATAATTTTTCAGACTTTACAGGTCACTTCCCATGTTCCTCTGTGTGTGAAATAGAACAAGGGTGGTTTCTTTAGAACTCTGAAGTTGAAGAAATTTTAGCCTAGGTGATGATCCCTAGTAGAAAATTTCTGGCTTTTTGCTTAGAGCATTTATATACATTCAGTAAATTGCCACTGCCACTAGTTGGAGTAAGTATGTCACCGGACAATTAAAATTAATGAATTCCCAGCAACCAATGACAGCAAAGGACTGCCTAAAAGTCTTCCAGTTCTGCAGACTGCCCTGAACCTGCATTATGCCCATCTAAAACTGAGCAGGCCTGAAGAACAGGACTTGGTAGATGAGGAGCTGTACATGGGCCAGCGCTGTGCACTCACAGCCCAGAAAACCAGCTGCATCCTGGGCTGCATCAGCCTGTGTGATTAGCAGCGTGAGGGAGGTGGTGATTCTGCCCCTCTGCTCTGCTCTTAGGAGCCCCACCTGGAGTGCTGCATCCAGCTCTGGGGCCTCAAACACAAGAAGGACATTGACCAGCTGGAGCAGGTGTCCGGAGGAGAGCCAAAAAGACAGCTGGGGGCCTTGTAGTGCCTGTCCTATAAAAACCAAATCTGACAGAGTTGGAGTTGTTTAGTCTGCAGAAGAGAAGCTTCAGGAAGATCTCATAGCAGCCTTTTTGTATTCAAAAGGAGATTGCAATAGGGCTTCATGCAGCATAATATGTTTATTTTAGGTCACGTGTCTCTGTGTGTATTAGTTCTTCACAAGGCATAGCAAAGAAAGAGTTAGTCTCATGTTCTTAGGACTCAACTGGCCAAAGTGTGTCATAGAAAAATAACTACTGTTGAGAAAATGGTTTAATGTTTAGGGTGAAGTTCATCTATTTTTGTTTTATGGAATCTGATCCCAGATATTTAGGGAAGACTTTGAAAGTCTGTGAAGAATTGCAGTGTACCTCCTGCAATAAATATAAAATAGCAATATCTCAACAGTAAATCTGAAAATATATGTTTTTATATGTCTAAGAAAAATATAGCAGATTTTAGAGGCCATGAAAAAATAACATAAAACAGTATAGTGGCCTTTCGGGATACAGTTTCCTCTGTTAGCATATTAAAATAAACTGGTATCAGCTATTCATGTTTTCTGACTTCAACAGAAAAGGCAAAATTATCATGTTTCTACAGTTCTAATGCCTTTTCATTGTTTTGAACTTTTATTTCTCAATTGTTATTTACGTTGCAAATTTTCTAGTTTATTAGTCATACAAAAATCAGCTTTCAGTAATAGCCTGGTCTTTTCTACTTTTACGGTTATTACACCATATCACTGATTGATTTGCGTTACCAATGGCAGTGTTGCAGGAAACTAGGCTTGAGTTCAATTAGAAAGCTAAGTCCATAAGCTACTTTTAGCTAAGTCCATATCCCAAACTCAAGTAAAAAGATAAAAGTACTCTCATGTGGATGGATAGGATATTTTGCTACCCAGAAGAAGTGTGTCATCTACTAATTAAGAACTACTTAAGTAGTCTTTAAGAAGTGTATTAGAATATTGTTTTACCTCAGGTACTGCTACAGGAGCAGAAATAAACAATATATGTTATTCAGCTTGAGTTTAATACAAGTCTCTGCTCCTCCATAAAAGGAAAATATAGTATCAATTTCTGGAAGTTCTGCAGTTTATGGCCTATGGAAGGTCAAATGAAATGAGATCCTTTTCAAATTCTAAACATTTAAAAAAGGAGTTTCAGGGACAATGCCTAAGACATTGAAGAGTTTTTGCTTTTGCATGGTTATGTTTATACAATAAGGTATTTTTTACTTCAAAAGGATCAGTTCCTTTTAAATCTAACTTTTTCTTTTTTCTTTTTTTTTTCTTTTTTGTTAGAATTTCAGTACCTATAAATAGAAGCTCTTGACATTTTGCATCATTCTCTACCCTTGCTCTTTATACAGAACTCTCATTGATTTCTGTTCTGTATATTGAATTAGACTAGGGTGGATAGCTTTTCATTTGTAAAAGGTGGGGACAATATTAACCTCTGTGCTCATAGAAAGTCTGTTAATCTCCTTTAATTACAAAATGTTTTAAATAACATCTCAGGATTAAATTTTACAATTTCTAGGCCATAACAAATTGAGATGCTGTGAATTTATGAAGGAGAGTGCAATGAGTTCTGAATATCTTTCTTTAAAATTTGCTGTTCCAAAAGTTGTGTGAAATTCTGGTTGTTTCTGCAATGGACATTTGAAGTCATGGTATCATCCAGTGTCCATGTAAGAGTATTTCAAATTACAAAAGTATTATAAGAATCACCTTCTGTAGTCTCACGAAGATGTTTGCTTTGACTTCCCTCAGAAGCTTTCCCATGGTATTAACCTTGGAGAGGAAAAAAATTGTCCATACAGTCTTGTATGTCAGAGAAAGGATCAATGAATTTTTGTCAATCCAAAATCTCTGCTACTGATCTCTGTTCTATACTGATTTAAAGATGAGTTGAACTATGAAATCTTCCTGGGCATTGATGTTCCCTGAGATTTGTCTTAAGAGGAGGGTGACAGTGAAGGGAAAAAGAACATGGAAATATATAATATTTTGAACTGTAATATTGTTCATTTTTTGTTTACTTCTCTTTAAACAGCTTTTCAGTCTAAGTAAAACTGTCTCTGATACTCTTGGATTGCTGCAAACGTGATCCTTGAATATCTGAAAGTTCAAAAGAATGAAATTTTTGACTTGGGAAATGAAGGATGAGAGTGGAATGGGAAAACCCCCATGAAATTCCAATAAAATGAGTTAATTATTGAGAAATAAAGGGTATTAATTTCTCTTACACTTGTTAGTTCTGCATATACTAAATCTCAGAAGATATCAGGGCAATACATTTTATGCCCAAGCTATTTGATATATCCAAGTTGAAAATATAATAATTTAATTCCCCTAACATGAGTAAGCTAAGTCCTTATGATGCTTCAGTGGACAATTACCATGTTTGTAAATACAGAGACACTATAGAGGGTGGTTTTTATTACATACAGACTTCTGATAACAAAGGTATTAAATGGCTCCTCTGTTGATTGAGTGGATACTGGATGTGCTACATAGACTCTACAAGCAGTAAAGAGAATACGTGACTCAAAATAACTTATACACAGACCACAGAAATTGGCATTTCTATTATATTTGAGTCTCCAAGTTCTGCAAAAGGCAAAGTGACTAGAATACAACCCTTCTGCAGTGTGGAAAAAATTACTCAGCTTTAAAACAAAGCATAACATCCTTTTTACTATTTTGCTATTGATTTTCCTGTTTTATATTTGGCAAGTGGAAAGATATAGCTAGCATCTCTGAAAGCATTGTCTTGAAAGGAGTGAATGTGGTTTTAAATGAAACATTCTTCTCTAGTAAAAAAAGGAGCTGTTGTGAATACGTTTGAGGGATAATGCACAGTACTCCTTCTGAACAGTAATTTAATGTCTCAAGCCTTGATTTTAAGGCTTTGAGTAGCTACAAAATGCTGAAGACCTCTTCTGCCTTAGAAACCTGTTCTTTAGGAGCAGCTCAGTTTTTAGAAACTCTGTTCCTTAGCTACAAACCAAACTGTGTTTCCCTACAGGAGTAATCCAGAATTTTAAAGAGACAAAGTCGAAAATACTGCAAACCAGACACCCAGAAAATGAGGGCCTATATTTGATGTATCTGTATTTCCTTTTGAAAGGTTAGTGTTTTTTAAAATAGAAAACTTTTAAAAATTTTTGTATTAGTTCTTTTTTTTTAAAATACCTTTTTTAAACATTGCCTTGAGAGCTTAGCATCTTCTAAGATTCCTTTCTTTGATGTTTCTGAAAAGCAAACAGATTTATTCCTTGTTACAAGAAAGCCAATTGCATCAAAATACTAATTGGGATTAGTGTTACAAGAAAGAAATCTAACAAGTATATTGCTTAGTAGAGAGAAGTCTTTATAAATTGCACATGCTGTTCAGTTTTTCTGAGATATATTTTTCAAAAAGAGTTTCACAATTAAAAGTGCAGTCGTAAAAGGTCTTGTAAAAGGAATGCCTTAGGTGGATTTTTTTTTCTATTATTCCCATGAACAGAAGTTATGCAAAAAAGAACAAACAAGGGAATTAATAAATGTCCTTATTAAAATGATGTAACCTTATAGTTCAAGTGATTTTAAAAATTGTGGCAGATAGTTAGTCTCTAATTATTTGTGTTCACAGTTTAGGAGGTCATGAACTTTGTTACTCCATTATTTCCTCTGTATTAAGCTTAAATAGATATCAAGTTAGAATAAAATTTGGGGTTTGTATTGGTGGAAAAGGAAAGGCGTGCTATATCTTTCCATGCAGGGAGACAGGATGTCAAGATATTTAATTTAGAAAAGTAGGAAAGATTGATCTCTAGTACACTTGAATTCATAAACTTTCATGGTTCATTATTTTATCCAGGCTTTTGCTTCAGGCTTAAGCTATATTTGCTCCATTTTGTCAAGAGAGTACAGACTGACACCAGACTACCTACTATCTGATGTGTGAATATATTTTTTTAGGAAACAATTGAGCCTGTCTTGAGCATGGGGCCATATGAAACATTGGCCAAACAAATTAAAACTATCCAGCATTTTAGGGTCCCATCTGTTAAAAATATATTTCAAAGCTGTTTTGTCCACTGCTGAAGGAATGTCATCTAACCCAGTATGTAGTTTATATATTTATACTTCAATTTATTATAATTTCATGAGTACTTGCTTTTGCCTTGGGAAAGCAACATAAATTGTTTAGTTTAATCAAAGACTTACCGAGAAATTCAGAAGAGATTGCATGTGATTGGAAATAAATCTGTGATGTTAAAGGGCAGATATAAATATTAATTCAATTTTATTTTAAATTTAGCTAGGCCTGTAGTAAGAATTTTCTTTAAAGAGAAATAAACCTTTCAAACCCCTACAAATACAACTATGAAAGACAAGTGATTATGGTATTATGAACAGCAAAGCAATTGTTATGTTAACTCTGACTGAGTGAAGCAACTCCATTTACCCAGCCTTTTCAGCAGAATCAAAAGTGGGGGCAAATATGAGATTTTTTTTCTCAAACCAAGCCTTCCTTGCAGTCAGTGATGGAAAACTTTGAAAAGGAACAATTAAGTCCAAGTAGCTGGAAAGAGGACACTGAAAAATAAATAAAGTGTGGGAATCAATAAATTAAGTCAAGTAGCACCTGCAAAGAAGTATCAGAACACTGCATTGTATAGACAGATTTTTCATCCATTTTAGTTCATTAGCACTTCCTAGGTTTTCTGACATTTCTCGTTACAAAAATTGATTTTAAATATTTATATGTTATAGTATTTTTTTTTCATACATTTTTTAATATTGCTCAGTCTAGAATTTAGCCCTTATTTTGAATTACTTTTTTCAACATTTTAGGTTCAGCCTTTTGGAAAGCATTGTTGAAGGAAAAACTTGTTCAGCTCCACTGAAACAAAGAAACTGTCATAGATTACTGAGTTTAGGGAGATGTGTCAAAGGCTAATAAAATGAGAAAATCTTTTGGCTTCATATTTTTAGGTGTACATTTGCTACTGGAAGCATTTCTGACAGAAGTGCAGAGGGGTCACAGGTAGACAATCTGAAGTTTGTAGACAACCTTGAAACAAGGAGCTGGAGTGATGAAACAGGAGGATGAAGAGGAATGTCAGCAAGAGGGCTTCTGGGAAGAAGAAGGATAATAAACAGAAAGAAATTGCAGGAAAAAAAAGGAGACCAGGATGCTTTCCCAGTTGAGAGATTAGCACTGGTGTGTAGTAAGCCTTGCTTTGTACCTTGAAGGCTTCAGGAATAAGTTAGATAGAGAAGAAGAATTTTAGTGAGACAAAATCAGGGAGGCTGAAAGTTCAGAGTAGAACACACAGCAGTATAAACCTTTTTTATAATATGTATGCACAGAGATAGGAGTTTAAGATGGCACATGCAGTTTTATTTCTATATAATTACCTAGTTTTTGTTTCTTTGTTTTTTGAGGGTGGGGCAGTATGTCTAAAAGAAATATAGGAGTTTAAAGAGACAGGAAAAATAAAATGTTTTCCTCAGCATGGTGTCATACAGATGCCCACATTGTCCATCAGATAAATATAAAAGTATGGATTCATGTCATGGTGTGCTGCTATTCTAGAAGTAATTTCATTAATGGCAATAGTTAATTGTCATTTACTCATGATAGATGCATTTTTTCTGCCAGAATTTAGAGAACAGATGTGGATTTGAGGAGCAGTAAGTTATCTTCTGTATTTTCAAGGTAATGTTTCTCTGAGATTTTGTATCTGAAAAGACCGTGTGGTATTTATTTGGGTGGTTTTCTTTCCCTATTTCTCTTTTATTTCCTTTCTTGAGGTTAGAAAATTTCTACTAGCACAAACATTCTATGTAGCCTTTATTACTGAGATAACCATTGCTATGAATACAGGTATTAAAAGAAGCAATATAAAAAGATATGAAGGACCTAATATTGCAATGCTCGTAATTGGCATACATCATTTTTTTAGATAATTTTATCTTAGTAAATGGCAGTCCTGTGGATATGGTATTTTATGAGAAAAGAAAGAAATTCAAGAACTGTTCAGAAATGTATGACAGGCTTCAAGAAAATCATGGGAGGGAAAGTATAATATGATTTGAATATTTTTAGAAGATTAACAAGATTTTTTATGCATGGTTATTTTCTAAAGTTTAGATAGTTTCAACAATATAAGTGAACTCTAATCTCTATAAAATTGTCATTCTTAACTAGCATTTGTGAAAAATCAATCATTATACTTATTCCTTCCACCATTCAGTCTGTGGAGGTGGGCGACCCTTGGCATAGTTTGAACTGAGTATCCTTTCATTGGTGTGTGAATATTCTTTCAAATACTGTATATTAAATACAATAACTCTGTTTTATCTGGAGTGTTTGAACTTTCTTGCATAAACAATTCTATTTTTATTATAATTCCTTTTACAGTCATCTTTGAAAACTGAATCACATTTGAACGATACCTCCCAGCCCAGAACTTTCTCTGAAATAATAGTTGAAAAATAAGCAAAATAGTGATACTCATCTGAACATACTTTTTTCTTCTTCATTGTAATATGTTACACTTTGATTATGAAGGGCTGAGGTTATGAGACAAGCATTGTTTCATTAGCTCTGCTTTTATCTTTTTGAAGCTAAGGTGGTCTCTCTATCAGACTTTAGGTTGATTTGGTGTATTGTTCTCTGTAGCTACTCTGTCAGGATTAATAAGGTATGAGTAAAATAAAATGTGTTTCAAAATGAAATTGGATTGCCAGAAATGTAACAAGAGAACTGCTGATATGGAAGAAATGCTCAGTTAATTCGTGTTATTATATAAATAAGTTATACTTTCTCTAGAGAGAAATCTAGCTATGTTTGCTGCTGTAGTTGCATGGTACTGCAGATCATTAGCATATTTTCAGAAGAAGCATTTTCTCTCTTTGCCATTATAAATATTTATGAATTATTTTCTGATTTGTTTTAGAATATATTTTTGTGAAACTTATTTGGCTATAATTAAGTGTATTGCATCCAAGTTACAACCAAGGTTNAGTTTAAAACTTACTGTACCTGTGTATCAGTTCAGGATATTAGAGGGATCAGTTCTCTATAACTGATTCTGAAGGTTCCTTTATAACTAGATGGGTTTTTTTTTAGCTTTATGCAATCTAAAGACATTTCTGTTTAGGCTGTCAATCATGGAGCAGCTGCACTAGTTGGTTACACAGTTCTGTACATGCTTCAGTTATACCTTAAATAACCCTCCTTTGTACTCATCTTTTATAATTTGCAGTTGTGCCATTAGACATTATCCTTTCAAGGTTTCTCCTGTCTTGTGTTACTATTTTGTATCTTTTGATACAGTTCCTGTTTGGTTTTTTTTCAGAAGCCTTTGAGATGCAGCTTCATGATAGCATTATATTTATTATTATTGTGCCATGGTGATATTTCCTTATTATTCTACAGTTAATGTAGGGTCATTCAGTCTCCAGATATAATAGGGTCATTAAGAGATTTGTCATAGATGGGGACAAAGTACATTCATTACTTCTTGTTACTAATATTTATTTGTTATGACATTATCTCTAGTCCTTTATCAAAATTGTGTTGTTTCAGTGATAGAGTGATATAGTTCTTGTGTTGGTGGGTGCTGCTATTTTACAAGAAGTAGCTGATATCTTGTTTACTCTTTCATAATGCTTTTGATACTGTTTCATAAATGAGGTAAACTTACAGAATCCTTCATTCATAAAATGCCAAGTCCACCTCTAAAACACGTCCCTGAGCACCTCATCTAGTCTTTTAAATACCTTCAGGGATGATGATTCAGCTGCTTCTCTGGGCAGCTGGTTCCAGTGCTTCACAACCCTTTTTGGTGAAGAATTTTTTCCTAATATCCAATTTAAACCTTGCCTGATGGGGCCATCTCCTCTCCTCTTATTGTTTATTACTTGGGTAAAGAGACTGATCCTCACCTTGCTTTCAGGTTGGTGTAGAGCGATAAGGTCTCTCTTGATCCTCCTTTTCTCCAGGCTAAATAGCCCCAACTTCCTCTGCTGTTCTGCGTAGGACTTGTCCTCCAGACCCTTCCCCTGCCCCATTGCCCTCCTCTGGATACACTTCAGTATCTCAATGTCTTTGTTGTAGGAAGCAGCCCAAAACTGAACACAGTTTGCAAACAAAGGCAAAGTAGTTCAGGGAACTAAATTATTAAACAATATTTCAGGGAATATGAAACAAATGAAAAGTCCTTGGAATTGTTACGGATCCAAACTCCCAAAGAAGTTCGCTGCTGGCCTAAATGAAGTAGAAAACATGCATATTAGACTTGCAATGCAGTGTGCTACTGCAAACACCTTGAAATGTATGATTAGGATTTGATCAAATTTTGTTAAACTGAAGAGGTATTTTAAACAAATATGAGGAACTGTAACAGAATCAGGTATACAAAAAAATCAAGTGTGCAAGCTTACTTTGAAATAATTGGAGAAAGCAAATACGATTTGATGGCCCTTAACAAAGGTTTGTAATGTAGTCTTTTTAAATTACTGTGAAATCTCTGATATAATGTGAATGTACATTCTGGCATGAACCTGAATGGCAACTTCCCCACTGACCTGGGTTACTAAACCACAGTGGTGACTGAAAAGCTTTACAGCAGTAAATTTTGCTGTCAACTCATAGTATCCTAGGGATTTTGAGAGTAAACGAACAGATTTTATCAAGAAATAGCTTTTTACATATTTTATGCTATAAAGATTTGATAAATATTTAAAATTGCAGTAACAGAGAGCTGAGACCAGCACTTTGGAGTAAGACAGCACAAAAGACCTTTAGGTCATTTGGAAAGTGTGTATTGAAGAATGGTGCATCTTTACTATATTTAATAAAATCTTATTTTAATAGGTATGTGTGAAAGCTAAGTTCTAATTACTCAGAATTAGAATGGTTTGTGGTCCTGTGAAATTGCCCATATGCAGGGAGATAGCAGAGCTCTTCAAACAAATAGCTTTTTTGAAAGGGGTGGTGACACTTCGTATCATTAAAAGTTTAACTGTTTGCCCCTAGGGCTGGGGATGTGGACACTCTGCAAAAATATACAGCAACATACAAGAGCTGGAAAACCACTTGAAAACCAAGGGAGGAGGCGATTTGTCACTAAATGGATCTTTCTCTCTCCGTGTTTCAGTGTTGAAATTTGTACCTCAGAAGACATTCAACCAGTGTGCTGAAGTAGGGTGCCTGATGTATTAGATGAGCATTGGCTCTAGCCAACTTGGAAATGGCTCAGAGCACTTTCAGTCTGGCCTACTGTTCTGGCTTCAAGAGTGTTCTAGTTGCATAGTTTTGGTGCACAGTACAAAGACAACAACAATCCAACTTTTCTGTATCATATAAAGCTGGGTACATAGACTACTTTTCAGTGAAGAGTCCAAATTCAGACTGTATTTTTATCATTTCTAAACAATATAATTCTTCCTTTTTAGCATAAAAATTACTGAATTGAGGAAAAGAATTTAAGACAGAGAGACTGATATAGTGTGTACTGCCAGCACATCTGGAAGACAGTTATTCTCTAATTACCCAAGAGACGGAAGAGAAAACTGGCAGTTTTGCTGCTATTATAAATCCCATCACTTCTAGAGGAGTTAATGGCTGCCCAGCTAATCAGTCTTTGTTATCTTGTAACATTCAGAGACAAAATAAAGGCCATAAAAATAAAAAAGCAAAGAAAACTCACTGGTCTGTTACATTAAAATGTGTGGGTTTGTCTTTCCAATGCAATCCTAACATATCTGTCTTACAGTGTTTAATTTGGTTTTAAAATGTGCAAGCATTTAGTTTTTTGGATTGGTTCTGTAGATAGAATGGCTGTTGTAGTTACTAACTTACCATCTTTCATCTTATCTTTTGAGCTATGTGCCTACCTATGCTTAAAATGGCTCTATCAGTTTTACCACCAGCTGCAGAGCAGGTCTGCCTGTAACAAGCTTGTTACTTTTATTCTAAATTTGACTGTAAAAGAAAAGAGAATATCACATGTGAAACTCGGGAGTATTTGTCTCCCTTTTCTTTGAAGGCTAGAGCCACAGATTACTTACCTATCAGCAGAACTAAATGAAAAAAGATCAAATTCTATTAGTGTACAGTACTCTCATTGGAACAGATAAGCTGAAAGATAAATCTGCTTAATAACATAAATAACAACCCAATTTGGAAAGGGTCCTGAATATCATAAGGGACATTTTAACTTTGCCATAATGTTGCCAAAGTTCGCTTACAGAGTAAGGAGAGAACTTCATAACCCACAAAAGAAAATTCTACTTATCTCACTTTCTCAGTCATAGAGTGCTTAGGAAATAAAAAAAAAAAAAATCTGATACTTAGAGCACATTCCTTTTTACTGATGGATAGAGTGAAAAATAATGTTAGATGGAGATGATCAGTAGGATTCCCTTCTGAAGGTGATAAAACTTAATTATATCTCACCAGACCTGAGACACATTAGATTATCCCATACTTCATAAAAAGACCACTATTTCTGCTCTTCAATGTCCACTGAATAGCTCTCTTCAGGGTTCCCTGTGTCCTGAGCAATAGTGGGTCACAGTAAAGTTCTACTATCTATCTGAATTTTTTAATGTATGAGAAAGAGCTGATGTAAGTAGATGTAGTCACATATCCAGAGTTTAAGGTGATGCAACTGGTTATCTGTTGGAAAACTTCAGTGCCATAACATCAGCTGCAAGCTCATCTTCCTTGGAGTTTTGGATTTTGGACACCCAGCTCCAACCACATGCATTTCAGGTTGTAAGGAAATATTGTAATGTTTTATTATGTATAGAATCTCCTGCTCTGAATTTCACATTCTCAGAGTTCTTGGGTAAGTGCAGCCCTGTGCTGAAGAATTCCCAATCATTTGCTGTAGTTCTTATATTGAGATTTTGGGTTTCTTCCCCAACATATTTTAGCCAACATATAGGAGTCGCCTGATTTAAGATGACAGCTATACCTGGCTCGGACTAAGAATCCCCGCCCTACATCAAGATACTTCTCAGTAATAGATTTTCTCTGCTCAGATACAGCAATGACTGCTTTCTTCTGAGTGGCCTTGCTGCCAAGGCTCTGACAGAACTCTGTTCTGGTGTTTTTATGGGAAGGAGGGACTGTCAGAGCACAGTGGAACAAAGCAGCGTGGCTAGGACCATAACAGATCTGCAAGTGCAGCTGAGGTTTGTCTCCCCTGTTCGCTCCTCACAGGAGTGGGATGTGAGTAATAGCCTCACGCTGCTCTGAGTCATAGCAGGAAACTTCATCAAAACAGAAAACTGCCAGGGTGTTTTCTACTGTGTACCTTGTCATCCCACCTTGTTACTGTCTCGTGAGAAAGCTGGTCTGTGAATAGATGCTTTTTGCTTGTACCCTGAAGTGGCAGGAAACAGTCTCTACAGGACTTCCATAATAGCTGACTGATTTTCAGTTGATCATAAACATAAAATCAGTTGATACTACTCATCCTCACTCAAAAACAGCTAGAAAAAATAGTCCAATTTTATTTCTCTCTGCTTTGCTGTCATGGGATACTTTTTTGTTGAATTGTTTCCGGGAACCACATGGAGAGATTTGTCAAACTGCCAGACTGACTTTGAATGTTCTGTTTTCCATTTTGCAGCATTTTTTAGGTCTCCAAATCAGATTTTATAACAAGTATTATTTATGGCCAACACATGACAAAAAGAAAAGCTTATGTTATTTGAGTTTGTAGTAGAAAACAACTTGAGAAAACGGAGGATCTAACATTTCTTTTTTGCCTCATGCTTAGATCGGGGACTAGCTAGGTAACTACCTGAAATCTTAATTCATGTTAAACACTCTAAATGCCAAAAAGAATTAGAGACTTGTCTTTTGATTGCATTAATTGTCTTAGTTCAAGAATGATTTTCCCAGTTTTGTCTGTCTTAAAAATTCAGAAGTCTCTTCTCTCATCCTGGTTTACTAATCTGGGATATTATAGCCATTGAATTCTTAACAGTTTACTTTAAATGCCTTTGGGAAGGAGAAATTGAAAGAGTTGCAATTCTTTTTTTTTTTTCCTTAATCCACATGGTGTTCCTGTAAGGGTTTTGCATGGCAGTCAGCGCACAGAAAAAATACTGCAAAATAATAGACAATTTTTACATATAATCTGGAATAGCCTTGAAAATTTCAGGTTTTGTCTGTCCTATTTCTACTGCTATGATCATTAAAATCAACATGTCATAACACTATCCCTGTTTTCTTCAATTATATACTAGTCACAAAATCAGAGGCCAAAGTGATCACGGTGGAAGAGGTATCTATGAACTTTACAAAGTTCCTGCTTGTGCATCTGAATCATGTCCTTTCTTCATTTTCTACAGATTCCATTTCTTTATAGAGTCTTGCTTTTGAGCTTTTTGTTTTGTGGCTTAGTATTTTGCAAATACACTCTGAAATATTTTCACACATTTCTTCAGAAAAAAAATTAATAGTTCATTTTAGCAGTATTTTCTTTTAGATGGTTGTCCCAATACATATTGTTGAATTCTAAAACAGCAGAATAGACATATTTGTTAGCAAAACCTCTGTATTCTTTGCTGCTATAAAATAGCCTTCAATACTATGCAAAAGGAAGGGAGATGACTGGGAGGGATCTGATATGGTTGGTAATTAAATGGCTGTGCAGGATTCTGTGGCTGTGGATTGATGATAAAAAAAAAATGGGTCAATGACTTGTTGGTTTTGGTCAGAAAGCCTCCCTGATTTTACACCTTCCCTGTGTTTTCCTCCTCAGCCATTTAGTTGTGCCACCTGAGAGACAGCTGAGGGAACTAATCCTGCTTGAGTAACACATAAATAATAAATAAGTACAGTAGCCCTCCACTTCCTCTTACCAGCCAAAATGATTTATTATAAGGCTTTAAATCTGGTTCCACAAACAAATATTCTTGTATTCTGGCACCAGCTGTGCACTGAGGTAGAGGTCACAAATAAATGGTTGGAGCCAGGGGCACCTAAAACTAGTTTTGTTGCCAAGGGCATCTTAATGTGAAAACACAGCCTTAGAATAATATTAGGAACAGAAATATTTATACTCCCTGCAGGGAGCTGGATCTGTTTTCTCTTGTGTTTGGTTAAAGTATATTTGAAAATAGAAAAATGTATGAAACCATCAATGATTGTCTCCATTTGAAACTAATGAAAGAGAAAACACTATTTCATCATCGTTTTTACAGACTTGAGGCTATCCCAAAGCTATTTTTTTTCTCAGTCTTAATGTTTATGAGGGCTTTTCATTTGAATATTTAAGATTTTAACATCTGCAGTAACTATTTGCTTTGTTAAGACTTTTCTGCTTTACACCCATTCCAAGGTGACCACTGGCCATACTAGAACTGTGGAGCAAGAGCAAGTGAACATACCTTCTTGAAAGTAAATTTCTTTTCTATGAGAAGTTCAGAGCATCCAATTCCTGTCACACTAAGTATTGCATTTTTTTGGCACCTGCTGTGAGAGTAGAGTAAAATCTTATATCAGATTTAATCTCTAGGAGTCACAATATTATCAAATCTGACCAGATTCTCAAAACAAACCCAAAGAGCAGTACTGATGTGATTTTTTCAGATAGTTTGCTTATAGAAGATTTACTTCTTGCCAGCATAGATGCTTTAAGGATTCAATATATTTTCCTCAGAGATACCATTTTAATCCACAGATGTTTATACTCAGGCTTGTTGTAGTTTGAGTAGGAAATGATTTTTTATTGTTATAGCTTGATAAACTAATTAGATATGTCTACGTGAACCTTTAGGGGTTAAATATTGGAGGCTTCTAGGGAACTGGCCTATCCAGTTTCTAACTCCAACTACCCACAAAACATGAAAGGAGTATTATTGACCAGTCAAAAGAATCAAATCATGACTTTTTTCTTCTTATATTCCACGAGGAAAGGAAAGAGCTTCCAATGAAATGCTAGTTCGTGCTTTGTAGAAATGCTTCTGTCTAGATTTCTCTCGCCTCATGAAGGCTTCAAAAGGGACAGAGAGTGAATCACACTCAGTACTTAAAATGAAGCTGAAGTTTCTCGTCCACATTGTAAGACTGAGTCCTCATTCAGAATTTTGGTCTTTTCTGGCCATATTTCTGGATTAGTTCTTAGTATTACCTCTGGTTTCCAGCATGACACTTGTGAAGGCTAACTGATTTCTTTTATTCATATGATACAACAGTTGCGCATAGGAAAATGTTGGTGGAAAATTTCAGTGTAGACATTAGAGTATGAGATTAATGGAAGAAATGTCAATGATTTCTTTTTTACTCAGATTTTCTGCTCAAAATTTCATATAAGAACACAGTCAGATTCCATACTCAAAATCCCTAAGAAGTCAGTGAAGACATTTAAAATTAATATAATGTATTAATGTATTAGAAATGGCTAAATAAAGACCAGAAATGGCAAAGGAAATGGATTTTGGGGAGGGGGGCAGGGGAGGCTGTTCTGGAATGTGCTTTCTGTAATGGCCATACTGTCTCTCCAACTCAAGTGTCCAATGAAATTAGTAGAGAACTGCTATTTTATTAGCAGGAAAACACTGGAGCCAATTCTGAGTGATACTTCATTTTTTAGGTTGTAATATTCAGTGTCTTCTGACCTAAGGAATTAATTAGTAGTGTTATAAGTGCTACTCCCTTATAAGCATGTCCTTTCTGAGTTTGTCTACATTTATATGTGGTACTTATTGCTGGAGCAGTAAGTTCCACAAAGCTATTTTTAAGGATATGGAGAGTGCTTCCTTTATTATTTCATTTACTGAAAAAAAAGTCCTTTCATGCTGCTAATTTTTTGCACCATGAAACAGTGAGGACTTATTCCCTGTCCATTTTTGCCATGGCAGTCGATGATATGTGCTTGAACAATCTCCTCAGGCATGCCTTCTCCAGACTGAGGCATTTCCACTGTCTTAGTCAATGCTATTACAGAATCTGTTATATACTTCCCTTCTCCATACATTTCTACGGCACCATGTCTTTTCTGAGAGCAATCGCACTGGTTCCAAAAGCTACGTTGACATTTCACAATTTTACAATACTTATTCCTTTCCTATTCAGTCTGTTTTTTCTTTTGTTTTTGACTAATCTGAGTGGTATTGTAGCCAAGCTTACTCCTCTGTATTTCCACAGTCCATATCCAGTTGCCTGGAAAAACATTTTTTTGGTTACACTTCCTACATATTGCACGAGTAATAGGGCCAGTTTAAAGGCTAATTCATTCACTTTACTTAATCTTTGGAATTTGCTTTTGAGTTGTTCAGCTCTTGTATAACTGCTGTTGTGCTGTAGTAATCTTTTTTATTCATTTTATTGATTATTTTCCAAAGCCTCTTTTACTAATGCTTTCATTGAGACAGCCACTTATTTGATGCCAGGGAAAACCCAACCAAAACCAAAACAGTGGTTTGAATGTCACTCAAGCTCCTTGGTAGATTGATGCAAAGAATTAACGTAATTGAGTGTTTTATTTTTTCTCTTTCAGCCTTATGTTCTTTGAGCATTTCTTTTACATGCTGGTAATCTTTTGGCCTTGTGGGCCCCCACTGGCACCAGATATTCTTATTTTTCAAGATTTTTATGTCTCAGAATGTTCTTTGGCCTGACTTTACATTTAACATGTTAAAATTTGTACTCATCTCTCTTTTCTTCAGTTGTATATAGCTTTCACTTTTTAAAGAATGCATTATAAAAATTATTTCTCCCAGTTTCTGATTGTTAAAAAGCCAGCTTTCTTTTAGCCCTTCATGTGTCCCATATATTCAATTTTATGTTTTATCATAGTGTTTATGGAAATTTAAGTCATGCTTTAAAAGACTTTAAATATCTCTATTTTATTTCTGTTTACTAATTTAGATAGTTACATATATAGCTGGTCTCTATGGAGTGAATGCTACTGAGTTAATGTTTTAATTTATTAACCTCAATTATTTTGTTTCTTCATTAAAACACCATAGTATCACCTCCTATGTAGTTTTTTCATTTCTATACTAGAATCTGTTCAACTAATTATTTTTAACACAATTTCCAAGTTGCCTAACATGCCAGTGGCCTCATTTGTATTGACTTAATTAATTTGAATTATTTTTAAATGCTGCCACCTCAGAAGTGTCATGTTGAAAGTCTTTGTTTCCTTAAAAAAAAAAAATTAATTATTTTTTACCAAGAAGAGAGATTGCCTGTGATAGGTAAATGTGCTTCTTTTCCTCTTTCCACTGAGACATTGAAAACCCAGCAGAGATTATTGCTCAAAAACCTCCTTTTCAGATAACTTGTGATACTGTTTGCTCAAAGGAGTTCCAATTCCTTAAAACCCAAACAGATCCACTATCCTTTCCCATCTCTCTATTTGCTTTTTACTGGAGACCTAGATCCCACATCTATGTTTCTGCTTTTAATTCTATTACCATTAATGCAGCCTTAGGAGAAATACGAATTCCTGCTTATAGGAAATGCAGATTGAAAACATGGAGATTTCCTAACCTGGACACACCAAGGGCAAAAGGAGAAACCCAGTTTCTGATTTTATGCTGGCTTTTATATATCATACAATCAATTACCTCAATGTCATTAACCTAAAACTACAAAGAATAGGAGTCTTGGGAAGATGAGAGACTAATTTGGAGCAAGGTATAACTCCAAAGACATGAATTCTTCTCTTCAGATGTGGAGTAAGGAATTTTCGAAAATAAAGATATATAAACACTAATGAAATAATTTAGCACTAAATAAGCATGCAAATACATGCTTAGTTTCTGAACTCTTTCAAAGAATGCCAAAGGAAGCTATGACACATTTTTAGCTTTTAGTCTTCCTCCTCTGTATCCTGTGAAAATTAGTAAGATTTGCTGGCCAAACCAAGACAAGCGAAGTCGTCTCCCCCATTGTTGCTGTACTTTCTGTAACAGCAGAAACTAACCTTCTCATAAACAGCCAAAGCTTGCAACATTTTGTTAACAAACAAATTGTTATGTAGACAGTAACAGGTTACCTGTACAGTATCTTGTTTGCTAAAAATAGTCCTAATTGCAGTGAATTTTGTTATATGAATATATGTTTGTTTATCTTACTGGATAATTTCAGCGAACTCATCAAAAGGTAACATTTTGCCTTCATTTCTTGAGAGAAACTCTACATAATATCTCATCGTTTGGAACAGTTGTAATATTTTTTTCCTCTTTTTTTTTTTCCCAAAGAAAGATTTTTGTCATTTCTAATCACTTTTTATTGTGAGTTTTTATTTGTTTTAAATGATCACTATTTTGTTTATGCACTCAGTGGTAACATTCTCAACCCAGTAGAAACAAATACCAAAATGTCAGATTCCTTGCATGAACTTTCCCTCATAATATATGTGTTGCGTATGAAATCTCCTCTTTCAAAAGTCTTGAAATTTCAAATTTGCATGAATCAACAGAATGTTTTGCTTTCCAGGTGACAGAAAACACATTATAAATGATTGAAAGTGTAATTTTTGCTGGTTTTTTTTTGTTTTGGTTTTTTTTTGTTGTTGTTGTTTTTTTGGGTTTTTTTTGTTTGGTTTTGGTTTTGGTTTTGTTTTTTTTTTTACTATGGATAGTTTCTAGGATTGATTGTTGGCAATTTGTATTTTAGGAAGATGCACACCATTGTTTTGGATTTTTTTTCTGTAATTTTCTCCCGAACTTTAAAGTAGTCACACTTCTAGTCACAGTTTTTATGTATCAGCACTATCATTGTTCAAAACAATCTGCATCCATTATAGTATTATACACAGACACACACACACGTATATATATGTATATATGCACTTTGGGTGTTAAGTTAGGAAAATATCCATGAAAATTATTATTCCATTAAAAAAAAAAAAGAGTTTTTTACCTTGTTATTTTTCAATCTTTTTTTTATCACCTTCATGTCACTGGAAAGAGGTTTAAACCATTTATAGGATTCTCTTTCAGGTTATTGTGTAGATAAACAGTAAAGGAATGCCAACTTTCTCCATTAAATACAGTAACAAGAATGAGGTGCTGCTTTACTGCTTTCTTATGAGCTGTCAGCTCACAAATGTTTTATTCCATGTGTTATTACTGATATTTTTTCAGGGTGGTATTGTTAATGGAAATTTGTGACTGGTCACTCATGCTTGTCCTTAACTTTAGCTGTTAGTAATGAAAACTTTCTCAATCAATTCACAAACTACAGTTTGCTGATGCTGCTCATTTTGTGCTATGAATCCCTGCCAACGCTAAGCTTGTGAAGCCCTAAGCTAATTGACTTTCCAATTTCACAATTGAAGTAATATTGTGCCAAATTTCTTGGAACATTATTTTATAGAAGTTCGTGCCTGAAATTGACCCACATGAGTTGTTTGCCATCTGTTAATAAAGCCAGAGCAAACAAACCACAAACCAGAAGTAAGAGAAATTTACAATAGCCTTCATGCAGAAGCTGACAAGTTGGAATACAAGAACACCATTGAAGGTTACATTCAGAATCACACTTTTAATGACAGTTGGCTAACAAAGAAAGAAAAATCTGTAGTAATGGTTATAGAATAAAATGTGCTAGGATATTCTTCCCATTGCACACCTTTTCTTGTCTCCCCACCAAATCAAATATGTCCTGAGGTTTTGTTTCATGGAAGACATACACATCTGCAAAGGTTACAGTGGGTGTAACAAAGTGTTACAAACAATATTTCCAGATGGAATAAAAATAGAGGATGAAGAAATATAATATTTTATCTTGCAAAAACATAAATTCCAATTTTGGTGTTTTTTTTTCAAGTGGTATAGTCTACTGAAGAAGAGTTTGCCACACAGGGAGGCTTACAATTTTCATGTGCACAGTAACATCTACAATAGAGTGATAATTAATAGAAAAAATGACAATCAGATTACTTGCTTTGTTTTCCTGTAAAAATATCCTGTTGATTAATTTTTACTTTGTCCTTTTTCCTTTGACATTTCCAACAAGCACTTAACACTGTTTTTTCTGATTTACAAGGAGATTTTCAAATATGCCTTGCGTCAGATTGTAGCAAGTCAGTATATTTGAATTTGTAAATTAAGATAAAAACTACTACTGTAGCATGTTTTTAAAGGCTAGGTCAGGATTTTTTCTAAACAATGGAAAAGTAGCATTTCAGCTCTAGCTTCTGCAGTGAAATGCCAAATTTTAGAGTTAGTTTCATTGGCTTTCCCTTGAGGGGATTGGATTGCTCAGACTGGGTTCCAAAATATGCTGACTGAGGAGTGGGCATAAGGGCTCAGAAAAGAAAATTGTAGCTTAAGAATAGTCCTTGTCAATTGAAAGGTTATTCAGAAGCCTAGCTTAACGATTTTTAGTTGGAAAAGGCATTTTAAAACCTTTCAAAACATAAATCAGCCTTTTATCTTTAAGAAAAGTCTATAGCTAGGTTTTCTGTGACAGTATCCTGAAGAAAACATTTATTTGAAGATCCAGTCATGTATCATAGGTGTCCCAACATCTACACAATCAAACACAAGAATAGGAAAGAACAATTCCTATATTTTGTTCTCCCTTAATTATAACAAAAAGGTGTAGTTCTGTCCATAGATTTGGAAACTGAAATGGGCTTTGAGGGTTTGTCTTGCCCGTATCTAGTGACTCTGTAGGATAAGGTGTTCCAAGGAATTCCCTAATGTTTCTCTTGTTTAGAAACAGCATTTGAGTCACTGTGTTTTTGTCCTTTATGATCAATTTATTTCTTTTAGGACTGGGAGACTTACAGGATTTTTTAGGTCACAGGTGGGGATGTATGCATTCATTGCATACAAGTTTTTTGGTTGGAAACTAAGTACTTACTTGGATCTGCCTTTTTTTTTTTATGGTATGTTTGTTTACTCATTTGATGTTGCTGATGACGTTTTCTTTTGTTTATTGTGTTGTGATGTTACCTTTTATTTGCTATGCCTTCCAGCTTGTTTTTAAAAGACATATGAATAGATTTGTAAGATGAGGCAGTGTAAGGAATGATAGTTTATTTTTCGATGTCAGAAGAATTTATAACCAAAGCCTTTCACCTACTGGAATGTGATAAAGGGTTGTCACTGACTTTTGGTTGAGAATGCACTTTATGCACAGTGGTATTCCTCAGCAACATTAAAAAGGGAGGCTAGTCAGTGGAGAAATATACTTCTACATCTTTGCATTCTTTCCTTTCAATGTCATTGCCTTCAGTCTTGTCAAATTCTGCAAAAGGTAACATTTATCGCAAGAAGACATTTGAAGAAAAAATAAATGACTGCAGAAAATGGGATGTTGTTTCTTTTGAATTGTCATGGACAGAAAACTCAGCCACAGTTTTGTCAGGAGTTGTGCCACAAATCTTGACTAAATACAAAGCCTGAAGTTTGCATTTTGTTTTAATGTCCCTTTCAAGACTTTTGCCAAGAGCAGAGAAGCAACTGCTTGAGACAGTTTATGAACAGAAGGTGTGTTATGGGTCATAAGAATAAAAAGTGCATCTATCTCAGTTGTTTTTCTCCATCA
Organism: Donacobius atricapilla; assembly: GCA_013397315.1. NCBI lineage: Eukaryota > Metazoa > Chordata > Aves > Passeriformes > Mimidae > Donacobius > Donacobius atricapilla. The sequence continues at coordinate 311,710 of WBMY01013242.1, read as the reverse complement.
GTGCCCATAAGCTGATATACAGTGAGCAGTAAAAGCAAAACAAATTTATGTTTTTCATAACCAGTGTCCTAACTTCCACTGGTTTCTCACCCATGAGCTTTCTACGCTTTCTCTGCTTGACAATTCTTAACAGATCCCTCCTCCAGTGCCTGTCCAGCCTTTCCTTGAATCTACTGCTATATTTGCATCCGCAAAACTCTTTGCCAAAAATACATCCATGGCTTCCTACCCACTCCCAAACAAACCATTTCCTGTGACTCCTTTGAATCTGAATCTTACTCTCTTCATTTCGTACCCTTAGTTCCCCTATTAGAAGAGTGGGTTAATAATTTGCCCCCAGCTCTCTCACACCACATTGCTTTTTGATATGTACTTCATTCACCTTCTCTGCTGGCCTCTCCACCCCTTCTCCAAGCTGAAGAGGCCTTTTTGTTCCTCTGACATGAGCTGTTTCATACTTCTTCCTCTCTGACCCTTCCTATTCCTCCTCTTTGTGAGGAATGAAAGGTGGAATGAGCTCAAGTCTGGGTAAATCATGGTCACAGTGGCACAAAATTGCTCTCTCTTTCTCTCTGTTGCTTTTGTGACCAGCCTTAGCATTTGATTTACTCTTCTGACAGCTACTGAGGACCGAGCAGGTGTTTTTAGAGAACTCTCTATACTGTGCTGAGGCTTGAAGCCCCTCTTTTTCTAAAATAGATGGTCCTGGTTTCCAGATAGATGATCCAAGTTTTGTGTTAACTGGTGTATTTCTGTGCTGCAATTTCCACGTTTCCTTCATAACCAGCATCAAAAGTCTTTTGGAAACCCAAATATATATTAAAAATTATTTAATATGGATAATTATACTTAGGAAAATTGCCCTTGTATTTTATCAGGTGTGTTATCTTCTCCTTGTGTCATAGTGTGAAGTAACAGTATGTGCGCTCTAGTCACGCATCTCTTTTCTTCTGAAATGTAGCTTCATTACGGGGACATTAAAATGCATTAATGATATGAGCTATATACCTATATCAAAGTTCAAACTTCTTATCTCAATTAGAATTTGAAAAAATTGGCAGAAAACTTTACAATTCACATAAATCTTTCTAATTTTTTTAAGTGAATGGGTTGCTACTTTCATCTCCTAGGATCAATGAATTAAATATGGGTTCAGTATAAATTTTGTGCCCTCCTAATCAAATGATATTCATCTGTTGCATAAGAAATTAATGCAAATTCAGTGTCTCAGGTAAAAATAGTAACCATGAATCTGTGCTTTAGATGGATAGAATATTCTTATTTTCTCTAAATGATGATGCAATGAATTAATACTCAACTGTAACAAATGTTGCAGTTGAGTGTTGAGAGAGAGTTTATTTCTTCTAAACAATAGCAAGACTGCTAAAAGTTATTTTAAAAATTTCAGTGATGATACACGTATGTAGTTTCTGATGAAGTAATAACTTTCTTTTATTACATTCTTCTTGAAAAACTCAGTGTTGGAATTTAGCCTCCCTGGTTTTGGAGCATGCAAATTTACTAATGAGAATCTTGGTCCATAGTAAATTACAGCTATGGGCAGCTAAATTACATAAGGAATTTTTAAACATAAATCTTCTGAAATACATGATGCAGAACTTTTTCTTTTTTTTTTTTTTTTTTAAATATCTGCAAAAGGATTTTTGTTTACGTTAAAAAATAGCATCTTTTTTGTAAGTTCTTTGGGGTTTTGTTTTTGGTTTTTTGACTTGATGCCTTAAGTTTTAGCTTTCATATTTTCCAGATTCTGCATTGCATTAGTATATAACTCTGAGTTTCATATGAAGTGTTAGCAAGTTCTCCTCCCAGGGTAGTTAGACAAAACAATCCTTTTCCAGCCTGAGAACCAAGAAAGCATTGCAGCTTCAGCCCCCAAAAGTATAAACAACAGTGAATTCAGGAGAGCAAACTGGGAGGATGGGACTTCATAACCTGAAGCTGTAATTGGACAATTAACCACAATATGTAAATGAACCAAAACTTATAAAAGTGTGAAAGCTCGTGACCGGTAATCCCTCAGCCATCTTGGGTCCATCTTGGGCAGAGCCACGGCTGGGCTCTTGTATTGCCCAAGGTGTATCCTTTGAAGGTCTGTTAATAAATACCTACTTTATTCCTTTAAGTCTGTCTAGCCTCTGTTCCAGGTAGCCTGCGAAGGCATCAGAGTAAACATTTAAATGAGGAAACAGTTTAGAAATTAAAAAGTCCTAGATGTCACTACTGAAAATAGGAATATTTAGGGCATTCTAGAGGACTTGAGATGAAGAATAGATACCTCACCTGAAGAAAATATGGATGAATGAGTCACTTATCTTGTCTCTCTTGCAATTCAGGATGTTTCTTCTTTGTCAGCTCAGAAATTAGCTCAGCAAATATTGCAGTAGTTTCCTTAAATCAAATCCTCACAAAAAGGATTTTTCTTCATGGAAGTGTTTACATGACCAGGGTTTAGAATAGAATAAAGGAGGGAGAAAGCCATTCCACACATAGAGGAAACAACAACAGAGTAAGATACCAGGGGGATGGCAGGGTAGCTGAAAAACTTATGTTTTTATATTGGTCTATTGTGTACTCTTTTCTTCAGATAAAAATGGTAATTATTTTTCCCCCAAGCAGAAATTGTTTTGATAAGAGAAATAGTTTACAGGAATGTACATATTCAGTTAGCTAATAATTGTTATATGAAATATCTATGTAATTCCATTAAAAATTCCTTGCACTCCCAAATTCACTATTGCAATTCAAAATTCAAATTCAGGTGCTGATACCTACACATGAGAATATATTTTATGTATAAATAAAGTAATTGTAACAGACTGCTCAAAAGACAGGAATTTTGTTCCTATTTCTATTGTTCAGTGAAGCAATAAGCAGCAGCAATCATGCTCTCAAGAAAGATAAAACGAGTAAAATCCTGTGTACCTTTAAAATAATTGGCTTTGTGTTTGTGCATGCACAGCAGCCAAGGACTTAATGAAAACTTTTAAATCCTTCATTCATACAACCTCATAGAGTGTAAACAACCAGGTAGAAGATTTTGATAGACTGCCTCATTATAGTGATGCCTGTGCCATTTAATCACAAAGCAAACAGCAAGCCAGTGGCCTCTTAAAATGTAGAATGTAATTTTTCTATTTGAAAACTATTTTGCACCAGCCAAACTCAATTGCTTTAAAAATAAAAGCTGAGGCACCTATTCCAACCTACTTACATTGACCCGTACATATTTTCCATACAACTCAGGATGGATATGCCTGGATGGTACTCAGACCTGTCAAAATATTAGCATACAACACTAAGTTTATTTATCAAAAAAAATTGGCTTTGACTATGAAAGTTCTTCATCATTTCTCTCTCTTTCCTTTTCTTTTTTATTTTATCATAGTGAGCATAAACAAAACCTGCATCTTTGGTGCAGCTGTCAGGATTTCTTTGTAAATTTTCTAGAACTCTGTATTTTTTCAAAATACCAGCCAAAATTCAGGTAAAAATGTGTTAGAATCCGATACAATTTAAAATTCTATATTTAAAGTATTTGGCTTTTGATAAAAACTGTTTTATCATCTGCATTTTAAGAATGAATTCTATTTGAAGATGTTGGTCGAATCCATTGTGTAATGCTGTCTTATCATAGACATAAGTTTTTTTTTTTAATCTTCATTTAAAAGTACCTTGTTTATAGCAATATTTGAATATTTGCTAACTACTAAATTATTTGTGTCTTCTTAATCATGAACGTGCTCTATGTTAATTATAATACTTCATCTTACCAGTATAATTAAACTGTAAGAAAATATGCAATTAAACCTTCCCAGATGGAATACAATTTATAATTGTCCTGGTTTAGCACCAGCCAGCAGCTAAGCCACACACAACCATACACGCACTTTCCCCAGTGGGATGAGGGAGAGAATCAGAAGAGTAAAAGTGCAGAAACCCATGGATTGAGATAAAAATGCTTTAATAGGCAAGGCAAGGGGCTTGTGAGGGCAAGCAAACCAAAACAAAGAATGAATTCACAGCATCCCATGGGCAGGCAGGTTTTCAGCCATCCCCAGGAAACCAGGGCCCCATGACACATAATGGTTACTGGGGAAGACAGAGACACTCCAAACATCTCCCTGTTCCTCTTTCTTCCGCCATCCCTATATGCTGAGCATGACACCATATGATCTGGAATGTCCCTTGCGTCAGCTGGGGTCTCCTGTCCTGGCTGGGCTCTCTCCCAGCTCCTTGTACACCCCGGCTGCCTCACTGGTGGGATGGGGTGAGGAGCAGAAGAGGCCATGGCTCTGTGTAAGTGATGCTGAACATAATAAGAACATCCCTAGGTTGTCAATTGTTTGTAGCACAAATCCAAAACACAGCCCCATACTAGCAACTGTTGAGAACATCAGCTCTGTCCCAATCAAAACCAGCACAGTAATATAATACTCAGCAGATAGAACCTCTCATCAGGTTCTACACCATTTTGTTAGTAGTATAAGTGAACCTCTTCTATGTATTTTGTTATCTTTTGGGTTTTTTTGTTGTTTTGGTTTTTTAAGAAGGATGTAAATACTGGACTAGAAAGTCTACAAAGCCTGTTAAGCATAAATAACTTTATACAAATGTATACAGTTCTTCAGACCAAGAGTGGAATTCTGTCCTAGGAAGAACTGTAATGAACAGCTGTGAAAGAACTTACATTCCAAACAGCCTGTCAAAGTGAGACCAAAGAGTCTTGAACTGTCAGCTTTCTGCATAGAGCTGGATTCTGCCCTACAATTACAGCAGGTTGAAGCATGAATTACTTCTGCCATGACATTTTCTTGCATTTTAGGTGAAAGTTTGAATCAGCAGATATTTGCACAGCTCTAGCTGCTTTTTGCAGTCAATCTCACTGAAGCTAAATGAAGCCTGCTCATGTCTGTCAAGAGATTCTGTATGCAAATGTATGTATATGAGAAGAATGAGGTAGCTAGATAGACTGAGTGATGATATTGACAGGGACCTTCTCTATGGCTTCCTGAGTTCCATTGTCTGAAGTGAAATAGGAAATATTTTTCAGATATTGAAACTGTTTAATGTTATTAACTTGATGCTTAATATATTAATAATCATGTGTCAAGCAGAAAAATAGAGGGGAGAAGCCCTTAATGCAGTTACAGCAGGAGGAACAGTGTTGTGAACACAAAGTGCTGTTGGTGAGAGAAACCTTCTGCTGTAGAGGTGACATGTAAAATATGCAGAAGCTACCCCATGTCAGAATAAATCAAATTGCTCGAGTAATCAGGTTGCCATCTCTACTTTTCATTTTGACTAATTAGATGCCTACCTAAAAGCCACTACAATTTACATAGTCATTTTTCTTTGATGTTGCCTTTGTTTTGCTGATTCTTTAAAAAAAGATGCCCAGTGAACTATAAATTCTGTGTATTCTTCCATATGGCTTGTCTGTCAATATTTTTGTTTCATCTGGACCTAAGCTTCATAGGACAGAGTAAGTAATTTCAAATTCAGGAAGTCAACAGCTCCTTTGCTGTATTTTACTTTCTACATATATACATCACTGTTTTTATGATGTGTATTTTTTATTATTTTTAATTATATTTTAAAAATATGTAGGAAACATGGTGCCAGTTTCTAGATTGGACTCCCAAAGAACTTGGCACAGTCATTCTGTCCTGTCCTGAAAAATCTGCATTTTTCAGTTTTCAGTGGAGAGATTTGTGGCTTATGTCATGATAAACCAGAGTCCTAATAGTTGTCATTTATCATCCAAAGAGGGACATGGATCTGAAGAACAAGATGATTACCATTAATGCTTCAGAAAAATGAAGCTTTGGCTTTTCCTTACTTTTCTTTATGAAAGCACACTCATAAGCTCTATAGACTAAAACTCTTGGAGGGTCCACCTTTCTTAGAAGGTTTCAGGGTTTCCAACCTCTTCTTAGAGGGTTTTCTCTGCCTAAAAACAATAATGTCTTGATTGTGTTCTTTTAGAATAAATGGAAGGTTTTCCATTGATTTAAATGCAGATCATGCAAAAATAAAAATGACATCCTTATGCAAAGAGACCAAAGGAAAACTACTAAATAGTTTGAATGTTTAAAACCTATATGAAAACCCAAGAAGAGCTTCAAATTTAGTACTTGAAAAAAAATTAGATTTCAAATCTGGCTGGTTTTGTTTGTTTCTTTACCTTATTAAGGACTACTGAAATTAAATGTGTCAATGGAGACATTTATGGAACTGACAGATCCAACAATTAGAGGTCAGCTGGAAAGTTTTTGCTAGTATTAATTTTAAAGAAATACAATTCTTATAGGAATTATGTTCATATGAGGAATAAAAGAATGTCTATAAATTCATGTTTCTAATTAAAATTTTGATTTTTTAGTTGCATTTTGTTAGATGTAGAAATAAATACTTAATTTATATTTTTTTTTTCCTGTCCTGTACTTCCTTTCCAAAATTCATCTCCCATAATACGAAGTTCACTTTCACAAATAGATACATGTTTGTGGGGGAGTTACAATGAACAGTGTAGAATTCTGATCTGTGGAGAAAATGGTAGCAGCCTGAAATACAACTTAAATACTGCAGAAGCAGCTCATCACCACTGGGAATTACTTCTAAATCTCTGTGTTTGGAAAGTGAGAGATTTCCAGTTGTTCACTTCAAAATTATCTTTATATAACTTCAAAAACCTAATTTTTTTATCTATTTTGAAACTAAAACACTTTGCTAGCTTGCTTTTTGCATGAGTTAATGCTTATTTCACAAAACAAAGGTATATCTGCAATAACTGGGATAACCAAAGGAAGCAGGACTGTTCATCCAAAGGTTAATGGATAATTTAATTTGTAACTTTCCTTGTTATTGTCTTCCTTCTTATAGTGGTTACCTGCACAGCTCCTCTAGGTGTTATAGAAGCTGCAATAATTTTTGGTACACACCAAAACGGTTCTCTCAGATTCTGAGTACAGCTGTCCTCAGAATAAATAATGAAGTAATAATAAAGTTACTATATTTCAACTGTTAAAATCCCCTTTTAAGATAAGAAAGCATAAGATTTCAGAGTCAAAAAATGGTATTGCCATTTTACTTCCTTGGGATTTTTAGGTCTCGTGAAATTAGAGATTTAAAGTTTTATGCAGGCATGTAATCATCTATACTCAGTGATTTGGCAGGAGCACATTGAAAAGTAGAGGTAATTCCACCATCCTGTCTCTTCTCAAAGCATGGCTTGGGTAGACTGCTTATACCAAATTACATAAGCATCTTTGTTGTATTTTTTTAAATCTTCTGCATCTTTGAGGACATTGCTTAAAGGTGTGCTAATTACTGTCAGTTGCTATAATGCTGGACACCTGTGAGCTTGGAATTAGGCAAAGACAACCAATTCATTTTATGTAGGACACTGAACAGGGACCAGATGGTAATAAGCTTCAGTCAACATCAAGCTGGGGAGGATTCACACCACCAAGCTAGATGTGGAAAACTCAAAATCCCTTGGCTAATCCTATGAGCCAGCCATTCTCCCTAATTGTGTCTTTCCATAAGAAGATGTACTTTACGTGTTCCAGTCTCAGCTGAATGAACAAACATGATTTAATGTACTGACTGTAGGATTTTACTAATCTATTTATTAGTTCCCCTTTGAAGGGAAGTTATAATGATGTGTTTTCACTTAAAGCAATTAGAATGTATTTTTAACAGGGGAAATGACTTAGATTATAATTACAGAGCATTATGCCGCACTTTTAATGATTTTGCTCTTTAGAAAAATGAACAGTGAAGAATCATTTTGCATGAAGTTATTACCTTGCTCTAACAGCCTAATACTAACTTCCTTCCCAGGCTGTTGGGTGACCACAGTTGTTGAATCAGGGGCCTATGTCTTAGGCTGAAATAAAAAAGAAGAAAATGAATGAACATTTACAATTGCAACTGTAGCAGCTGAAATATTTGAGCCTCTGTATAGTTTTGAGGCACAACCAAAGCTAAGTTGCGAAGGGTTTACTGCTGGTTTTTACATTATTGTTCCCAGCGCTGAATGTTTAAAATAGAAAATTAAATCTAGTGCTATAGCAGCAACAAATCTACAAGACAGTAAAAGGAAGCATGCTTTATGCTGTATGCTTATCTTGTATGCTCAACAGCAAAGATAAAAGGAATGACAAATGCAATTCTACCCCTTTGCCATGAAGAAACTATGTGATGCATGGGCTTGGCAAAGAGTTGGTTTAGTCTCATGAGAAAACTGGGCAATCACAAAATAGTAGATATGGAGCACGGCAGGTAGATCTTCAGCCTTTTGCTTCAACTGGTTTGCATGCATTGTGTGATGGGGAAAGTGGCGCAGCTGCTGTGGAGTCTGGACCTGTACCACAAGAAAGTTTCATCCCTTTTCTTCTCAGCTGCAGTATAGACTCTTCTCTTAGAAGGCTATTTGGCTGAGCAGTTTTTGCATTATTGTTTCTCAAAGTACATTAAGGGAGCTACCATATATGTTTTCCTAGCCCAGAGTCTTTCAGCAGGCATAGAAATTACTGAAATAATTCATAGTCAATGAAAGAGAAGTCTCATGTTAGTGAGGTTATCTCAATCAATCCTCTGTACAGAGACCTAACTGAAAAGTGAACTATTATTCTTCTCTTTAATTCTCTGAAATTACCTCACATCAACAAACCTTGCTAGATCCCCTCCTGTAGAAGGTGATTTTCTAAAAGCGTGCAAATAAAAAGCAGCAATGGCACTGTGTTGTAAAAGTGAGACAGAAAACAAAAAAGGTTAGAGATTATGGATTTACAGTCAAATGGTTGGTTACATTAGTCCTTTGACAGTATTGCTGTAATCTCTTAGGTAAATACACTTTTTAGAAATTTTACTGCACAGTGCTACATTAATAAACGGTGCTTGGTGATTTGGGCAGTCTGAAAGGAGGGAGAGTCTATGGTCTTGGTAGTTCAGTAAAGAAACTGGAGACAGCTGCCCATTGCCTTCCTAGAAAGGAAATGCTTTGGAAATAAATGGGGATGAGCTGGTAAAGTTTGGACCTTGAATGCATGCCTGAAATATGAGCCTGAATGTAATGAGAACAAAGTAATGGGATTGAACAAGTTCTTAGTGCACTGAAACTGGAAGAAATAGGAGGCTGAGATGGTGGGGAGAAGGTAGGGCTCAGCAGATAAGGGGAATAAGAAGGGTGTAATAAACAAGTAGATTCATAACACAGCTCAGATCTCTTGCAGACATGTTTCTGGTAAGTTAAAAATTAAGTTTAGCTTCATGTATGGTTTTCATTGAGGTTCCGTCACTATCAGGTAAAATGCAGATTGTAAATTATGACCTCCCTGCATCTCAAATTCTTTCAGCCATCATACCAGTTCTCTTTTTCGCCACACAGATAGATATTTCTCTTTTAAGATACCAGACACTGTCTATCAAAGTACTAGTCAGGAGTTTGTGTGATACGTCATACTAGAAGATGATCCCTGTTGTTCTTTAACCCTCTTCTGACTGACAGAAATATCTTAATTTGGTTATAGATCCATCTTATAATGTAGGTATTTCCTTTAGTCACGGCAGTTTATTTAATTCCTCTAGGTGTGGGATGGCTGTTTAAGATGAACTGGCTGGATGCCACTAGAAGCATTTGGCTCTGGCAAAAGTCTCTCAAGACTCGATATTTTTGTTGTGAATCCCTGAAAGAGTTATGGGTTTTGACAAAAAAACTGATGCTGGCTTTGTGAGTATGTGAGTGAGCTGGAATTTTAAAGATGTGAGTGAAGAACAAGGAAAGCATGGAGGTATCATTCAGAGCAGTTCTGTCAAAGATAGGGAGACTCTGGAAGACAGAGCATGTGTTCAATGTGTTATTAATTTTTCCTCCTTTGGCTTTTTACTTTCCTATCACAAGGCTGCTATTGTGTAGGCAGCTTGTCAATGTACAAAATATTTGAAATTCTCTGGTAGGAACAGAGTGACTAATTTGCTTAGTCTAAAGGCATAACAGTTGTAGTCAAATAATTTTTTTTGTCAGCTTTAAGATCTGTTCTGAGAAGTATAGTCTATGGGACACTCTTGGAAAAAAAAATCCTAAAATTTCATCAGCGTTCTGATGTCTTGCTAAAAAAGACTCTATGAAATGCTTTTTTGTTTGTTTTCTCTTCATGAATTATGATCATTATTAATGTGGTAGCTTTTTTCCAGAGCTTTTTTGTTTATTAACCAATAGTGAAACCTATGCTGTTGTGAATATCAATTTACAGTTAGTATTGTTTAGTAAGTAATGAATGGTGACAGCAGGCAAAAAATTTTAAATCAACTTCATGTCTAAAATGTAGTGTACATTGTATTCTTCTATCCTCTAAGGGCTTTATATTGAGTACAGTGATAAGGCATGTGAAGAGCTCATCCTTTATTTAGATAATTTGTGTTTTCATACAAATGGTATAAGGAATGGGAATGGACATTAAAATCAAGTGTCTGTTTTGAGCTATACATCCATTCACTGTTTGAGATTTCCTTGAAGTAACTAAGGGACTTTGATATCAGAATTGATTTTTTAAAAAAAACAACAGAACCACAATAAAAAACCCAAGGATTTGTTGGTTTTGTTAGGTTTGTTTCTAAGTATTTGTGTTAATATTCTAGCTGAAGATAGTTTGATCCACATTAAGAGGATACTTGAAACTGGCTCCATGTTTGAATGCCTGACAAACATTTCTTCAGCCTTACTTTTCTCTAAGCTTTCAGTAAGAATAGAACCATGATGGGTGCTTGGGAAATTGATGTGTTGCTATGGGAATAGCAACACCAGTTTATGCTTCATTGACAGATCCAACGTGAAGATATAAATGAGGGGGAAATTTCTAAGATACTGTTTCTATACAGGGAAAAAAAATTATTATACGCAAAATATTAATTATGAGTTAATTGAGGTGGTTTTAATACACCATGACATTCAGTTTTTTGGTTGGGTTTTTTTGGGTTTTTTTTCTATAGCTGATCTGTAAAGCACTTGTCTAAATTTTGAGAACTTCAGGTTCTGTGCCTGATTCAAACTGCTCAGACACAAACCTATTTCAATCCAGGAATTAGGGCGCTCAACATTGATGTCAAATTACAGCAGACATTACATAAATACTCTGTTGTTCTACTGTCCTGGTTTCATCTGGGATAGACTTAATTTTCTTCCTAGTAGCTGTACAGTGCTGCATTTTAGATTTAGGATGAGGACAGTGTTAATAATACAGGGATGTTTGGGGTTTTGCTAAGCAGTGTTTACACAATGTTAAGGCCTTTGCTCCTCTCTCCACCCTACCAGCAAGGAGGGTGGGGGTGCAGAAGAATTTGTAAGAGGCACAACCAGGAGAACTGACCCCAACTGACCAGAGGGATATTCCATATTTTATGGCATCATGCTGGGTATATAAGCCAGGGATAAAGCTGGCTGGAGATCACTGCTCGGGAACTAGCTGGACATCGGCCCATGGGCGATGGGTGAGCCATGGCATTGTGCATCACTTGTTTAGTATATTCTAACTAATTTCACAAATTGGTGTTACTGTTGTTGTTTTCTCTTCCATTTCTATCCTCTTAATTTGTTGTTGTCTAAAACCACAAATATTGGGGTTTTTTTCCCCCGATCTTCTCCCCCATCCAGCTGGCAGGGGACAGTGAGTGAGTGGGCAGCTGTGGGGTGTTGGGCTATCTGCTGGGTTAAACCATGACACCTACATTTTCAGTTTCCACGAAAGAGGGTGATTGTTCTCTAGTAAGCTGTAAGCAAAATCTCTTAACTAAATTCAAGAAATTAACAAGGTAATTGATGAAGGAACTGCCAGCAATCATGTTGAAGTTTCTGGTTGGGTATCTGTGTGTACATGCAGGGGAAAAGGTTCTGTCAGACATTTATTTTGCTTGGTTTGGAAGGATTAAGTGAAGAAGCTGGCAGTGGGGTGGTGAAAGTCCAGAAGGGGAGAGAAATGGTCATTTCTGAGACTTTCACACTGCTTGTTTTACTGCAAAACAGAAGTATCTGTCCTATGGGTCTAAGCATGATCATTCATGTGTGAGGTGAGTGATTTCTAGAGGTTGTCCTTTCTTGGACCTCTTTTTCTCTTCCATGTTTTAGTCATTGCTGCTTGAATAGGTGCAAGGTTTCAGGTGCAGAGGTGAAATTCTTGCTCATAAATGAGCAACTGAAGTGCCAGCTTTCAAATCACAGCTGCCATTTTCACTGGTAAAATTCCCTTGTTTTCATATTTTGACTATCCAGGACTCTTCTCTGGAGACTAAATGCTAATTATTTCATTCTATCTGAAAAATGGTTCTTCAGTGACATGAAACAGAAATTTAGTTCTCCTTTCCTTCCAATTCTCAGAAATCAGTTTAACTTTTCCAGTTTGTATTTACTTGCAACTAGTTGCTTCCCTGGGGTATGGTAAATACCACAGCAAGAGAAAAGAAGCAGGGTAACATGAAAAGAAAGATAGTAAATTTCACTTTATTTATATATTTACCACTATCATATTTTCTTCAAGGAATCTACTATTGGGTTTTGAAATGGAAATTTTTTAAAACTTTTTTATTGCTTCTGGTGTATCTGACTACATGTCAGTAGGTTAAAGCAACTTGTTCTGCCTGTCTTCAGAAGTACTTGTACTTGCTTAGATAAGAAGTGAAAGACATAAAGTCTAGTTATTCATCCTAGGCATCATCACGAAGAAGTTTTTGCCCTGTTCATTGAGCTAGCATTAATTGCAGATGATGTACAGAAAATCAGATTTATGGAATGCTTAGAAGTAAATTCTATTTACTATTTAAGCAGTAATTTATATCTGTGGAATTACACCAGTATCAGACACTTAGAACTCCTGGACTGGTAATGAAAATGTCTAAAATATAACAGAGGAAGATTTTAAGATCAATGAAATTTCAAGAATGTCCCTTGTAGTTTGCAAGGTGTTAAATATGCTTTTGAAATTGTTAGAAGGCAGTTGATTTGAATCTGTGGTCCCCCTAGCCTAGTTTGTGATGTAATTTCATGATGGATGCTGCCATCAAAACCACTGCTACAGCAGTGGCAGGACTTAATACCTGATGTGGAAAAGAGGAGCCGCATACCATTACAGGAAAAAACCCACCTTAATTTAAAATCCCATATATTAGCCATATGGTATTTCTTCTCTAAAATTTAACAAAATGGTCATACTTAATCTGTGCAGGATACTGGTTAACATAGACTGGTAGTAAAAGGTACAAATTTTGAACTTTCCCTAAAACATCTTGATATGAATGTCTTGATGACGTGATCAAAACTTCTAAAACTTGTGAACAAAGACTATATTCTGTAATGGAAAGAAAAAGCAGACATTTTTATAATAGTGTGATCCCAGATACAGAGTTATTTCTGTCCCTTCATAATATCAGAAGAATGGAAACCACCATCCCAATGTTTACAGTCTAGTTTCTATTCAGCTTTTGTTCAGAGCCTGACATCTGCATGCATGTTTTGATCTGTGCTATGTTTTGACTGAAGGGATGAGGGCAGAGAATTATGCAACTCAGAGACATAAAGCCTGATGAATTAAAAGAAAATGCATATTTTCACTCTAGACAAAGCAACACTGAGCTTTTCTCTAGAAATTGCTGAATCTTGATCCTGAGACGTAATCATATTTTACCTCTATATAGTGAGACAAAACCATTATTAAAAGACCCTTGCTTTTGTTATAGTTAACAATACGTAAGCTTTTTAGGAAATCCTTTATTTGGAAGGAAGAAAGTTGAGTTTCAGCTTGGGAGGAGAAAGAGCTCCCATCCTAAATTACTTTTTCAAAAATATGATTAAAAGTTTTGTTGCTGAGAAGAAGGTAGCAATATAAAAATTGGGGAGGGGAAATGGGAAGATAAGACTAAGGAAGTGGAAAGAGAAAATTAGGGGAAAAGCACAGAGTTTCAGAAGTAGTCCTTGACAGACAGTTGCCTTTGCTTGAGAATCCTGCTTTCAGGGTGTACAAGTGGAAAACCCTCTTGTGGGCTCTGTGGACCAATTTTGCTTCACCTCATTGAGTTCCAGTTTTAAAGGTAACAGAGAGCAGAACTGAGAAGAATAAAAAGGCTGTATATTTAGAGAAAGAGATCTCCAGTTTTCTTTCTCTCAGAAATTCCTCACAGAGAAAATTATAACTCTAAGAGAAAAATTGAGTATTTAAGGTTGAATTTAGTCACCAATTCACTTATTCATAGGATCATGGAGGTCATCTAGTCCAACATCCCAGAGTGGAACTGTTAAACTACTGCTATGTGATTTTCAAATAATCTCAGCCATCATATCAAGTTGTGCTGTTCACTGTTTGCAGGAATTCTCTGCAGCAGTAATGAAAAGGATACTAAAATAGATTTCTTAATGTAAGTACTCTCTTAAAACACATGCACCATCTCTTATGACAGTTCCAAGGAATTCTAATCACCTGTAGCAAAATCAGGGAGCACTGCTCTAGAAATTAAAAACTTCAACCAGCAATGCTTTATGTTATATTTCTAGTAACATACACTTTGTTTAAATTCTCTGTGCTAATTAATTTTCCTCTTGAAGTGCCTATAAATGAGTTAAATTAGTAAAATTTTGACATCTTCTGTACTTTCATTTTGAGGATACACATTCCCCCCAGTAAAGCTTCTGAGTAGAGGTGTACACACACACACACACTGAGAGAGACATTTAATCATGGGTGTATTTTTAGAACAAACACCCACTCATATAATTGGCTTGGATCTCTGGAGAAGTGGTGCAGTGTTGTTAAAAAGATCAGTGACAAGTAGAATGACACAATATGCACGACCTTAAATGAATTAAATATGCGTTGTGTTGTGTTACTGAATGAGTTTATGGTCACTGAGGGATTTTTTTTTTTATGGTTTGCCTTGCTTTTCCTGAAAAAAACATCAAAGACTTATACTTCAACAAATTAAACTATTCTTTTCTGTTTTATAGGCGTGTGGGAAAGGGAGAGAACTTATAGTTTCTCTTTTAAAATAATCCCATTGTAAATAAGCAGTAAGACTCTCAAAACAAAGCTGAGAACATGGTCAAAAGTTTGTGCTGGGCAAAATAAAATTATTATTTTAACCAATTAAAAATATTCTACTTAGTCCTAGACAAAATTATTTGGTTAGTCCTAGGCAGATTATACACCTTCAATTTTATTTGTATGTGATTTAAGGCCTTCTAGANAAAAAAAAAAAAAATTAAAAAAAAAAAAAAAAAAAAAAAAAAAGTGGCCTTCTCACAATCTCTGGGTGCTGAAGACCACCGAAAGACAAGCTGAATATAAGTGAACTACTTGGTATAAATTCTTTCAGGGCAATTCTGATGCTTCTAAAGTAATGATACTGTATTAATACTTTCCTGTAGCAAGAATTTGTCCCAAAGATCATCTCTAGTATTGATCTGTATAGGTATACCTTGTAAAAACATTTTTTCCTAATTTTCTGCTATGTTTTGATTGGTGATTTTTTGTTAGCAGTGATCAAAATAGAAAAATCTGAAAAGAAACCAGGAAAATATTTACGTAGACCTGTTAAGAGTAATTCTGACAACCCAATTTAATGACAGTATTTTGAAGCCAAGCTGGGCTCAGTTTTGTGAAATAGACCATCGCTCTCTTTTCTTCTTGTTTCTGCCTGTGGTCAGTGGGAATATTTCTCTCACTCCCTTTTGAGCAAGCCCTTCATCTGCAAAAGATGTCTGGAAAATTTTTATGTAAATAAGACATGAAAACCACGTAGTTAACTCTGCTGTTACTTTCCACAAAGACCAAGTTTTGGAAAAAGGAAAACCCCCATAGACTTCCTTCTTCCAATGTTTGTACCATTGAAAACTACATTTTAGGTTCTGCAGCCTTCAGAAACAAGGATAGGAGCATCAAAAAGATCTACAAAATACTTTAAAGCCTGTTACACTAAAGCAAGTATTGTAAGATGATGTTTGCTAATGATTAAGTATAGGAAATTTCAGCTGTGTGTGTTGAAAGAATCAGACAGACTCCTCTATGGCATTGCACAGTGTATCTGGTGGAACATATCCTAGGAGGCAATTACTAATGCTAATAATATTCTTCAGTTGCTGTGCTGCTAATAATAAAAGAATGGGGACAGTTCACAGAAGAAAGGAATTCCTGTTGTATGCAATAGAAATAGCAGCAGCAAAGTAACCATAGAGAGAGGTAGAATTCTGTGAACAAGTTAAAAAAAATCACTGTAAATAGGGCTGATCTTCCATTATAAGCCTTCTCCATTCATGTAATATTTTATTAATTTATGGAGTCTTCGAGCTTAAATCTATCATAAACCAAGACTGTACTAATTTAAAGTGATTATTGAAAGATATTTAAAAGTCCAGCAGGGTAGACTTAAGGAGACCATAGGGAAAACAGTAGGAACCAGGGACTTATTAATTTGAAAGGTAGATGAGCCGAAGGAGGAATTACATACTGTGAGCTGAAAAGAACAGAGCTAGATCCTCCTAAACAAAACTAGAACAAGAGCCTCTGCCATCAAAAAATAAGATGGTGCAGCATCCTCAGTGGCTGAGTGTCACAGTGGCTGTCTTGCTGCAACCTGATGCTGTGAGTTCACTGGTGAATGCTGCATTGAACTAACACATCTTCACCTGAACAGCTCTCTGCTGATAGATTCCTTACATTTTATGTTAAAAATACAAAAGCCAGTAGTGAATGTACTGTAACCAGTGATTTCAAGTAAAAGGCAAAAATCCTTTCATGCAGATGATAGCTGCAAGAATTAGAATTTGCTCTGGGACAAGGCTCGTAAATTAAGTCACAATAAAAACTCTCTCCAAAGCACAGTGGCTATGTATTAGCCACTGAACATCTATGAAAAAGAACCATGAATGTGGAATGTCCAATATTTTCTCTCCCTGTGACTCCTCAGAAAGGAAATTATTTTGATACTAGTGACCCAGTACCGTAAGGGCAAGAAGAAAAACTGTGGCACTTCAAATATCTCCTTAGATATGAATTGTGTGATGAGTACAGGAGCAGCAGGCTCCTCTTACATGGCTTTCTGCAGCTGAAGGAGGCAGGGCTCAGTGACTTGCACATTTTCTCTCATTCATCTATGCCCAACCCTTACCTAACTCTTTTTCAGTTCATATGCAAGCTGGGTCATTTAAGTGTACACTTTAAAGCAAAAAGGAATCTGTAGCAATTGATGCTTTGCAGTGCTGGACTGTCTATATCGAGGAAAGAATTTTAATGACCACATTGAAAGAGTTGCTTGAATTAATTTCTGAGATACTAGAAATATAACTGTGATTTTAGAAACCTATTTATGATATATATCTATTGGAGAATGGCCCTGGCAGGTGTTGATTAACATGCAGAGACAGAATTTATCTGCTACTGTCAGCATGTATTATCTGAAATATAGATAATGTAAATATATACCTGATATAAAACCCTTCTTAAACTCTGAATTTTTCAGTGAGGATGACTGAGATTTCCAGTGTTATATTATTCGATTTTACACTGAAAACTTTCTTGTCTCTCCTCCCTACCCCACCTCCAAAGCAGAAACTTTAATTCTAAGGTATTGAAAATCATTTGGAGGCTCTCACCATGACTTTGTTCTAAATAAAATCAGTCAAGAGGGTGCACTTTCTGTGGACTCTCGATGTGTAAGACAGGAACTGTGGTGACCAAGTCAAAAGCAACCACAGACATAAATTCTTGAAGATGCTAAGGGCTGGTCATAATACTTTGCTCATTTAGCTGTTCTAATAAAAAAAAAAATATAATAATGTTGTTAGTCCATTTTCTCACAGTATCTGAATTTACAGAATTCTGTATCATACAGAATTTGGCAAATTTTTTTGTAGTTCATGATTCATAGCATGTTCTTACTCAGAGTGGTTATTAATAAAGATAATCATTCTATTAAACCTACTGGGTATTTTCCATAAAATCTGCATATTTTGTATTGTAACTATAGTTTTCTGCTGACTTTTTACATGAAAAGGTTGCTTATCAAGAAGCTAACTTGCTGTGGTTTGGGAGTTTGCTCATTGCTGTCACTATATAATAAAGCTGTATCTGTAACAAGCTACCTACGTTTTCAGTCTTAAACTCTTACTAAGACTTCATCACTAAGATAGAAATTATTACTGCAAAACTAGATGTAGCTTCTGGTAGAACTAATATTATTGAGCACACAGCATTACCACCCTGCTTCTCTTTTGTATTAGACTGCACCTTACAGCTTCATATCTTATATCTGAGACCATCTCTGCAGAGTCAGAAAGTGAAAAGAGAGCAGTAGAACTTTCTGCTGTTGTCCTATATGCACTTTTAATACTGTGAGTGAGAAAAGTGTGTTAGCTACACTTGAACCAACATGCTAGATGTTTGTACTCTGTTAAATTTGACCAGAAATGCTGCAACTTTTTTTTTTCTCTTCTTCCACCCACTCATGCCCTCAGGTGGTCCTCAGAGCACAAAAAATCAATGTGCTTCCTATTTCTAAGCAGCTGATGAGACTATAAAATATATGGCATTAGTTTGGTAGACTAATAATTTTCTTCTGTCCATGGAAAAGAGTTGTAAAAGGACAATCTTAATTCTTGCAAGTTCTGGAATGCTGGTGATAGTTAGGGAAAATAGGAGGAAAGGTAGGAAAGTTGTTCTGAGAGGGCTTTCCCCTCTTAGATAATGATATTAGCTTAGTGGGATGATCATAATTCCTTTAAAAAAGAAATTAATTTTTGATCTATGAGGCCTTGAGTGTTACCAGTTTGGGTCTGAGCCAAAGCACACTAAAGCATAGCTTTTGTGGGTTCACCTGAATACATTTTGGGTGAATCTATCAAACAATTCAGGGCAGATTTTTTGGAGATCTATGGCAGATACAGAACAGGGAATTCATAGTGGCCTTTTGGACTTAGGAAGTTTAGGTTTGGAAACCATCTGCTTTTCCTGTGCTTTAATTCCCTGGGGTCATAAGAACGTGGTTCCTAATCCCCTGTAGTAGCTATTTCTCCTCAGGACATACTGTCTGGGAATGTAACATACCAGCTGCATTTGTGTTCTGAGGGAAGCTATTTCATGCTATTTTTCTTTGAATAAAAGCTGTCTTTATCTGCTAAAAATTTGCTGTTGCAACAGAAGCTGAACAGAACTGGTGTTGGTAGTTACAAGAGCTAAGGGCTATAGCTTTTTCTTCTAAATCCTCTTAGTTGTGTGTAAAAGCATTTGTTTTCTCATCCTTTTCTTGCTTTGGATTATGTCGTTATTGGTTACAATACTGATGCATTGTAATAGCAGTCTGGTAACATCTTTAAGCAGAGATTTTCTGGAAATAATAAGTAAAATAAGTAGCACAAGTGTGGCAGAATGGAAATCACTTATACAAATGAAGCAGAGTTTGAAATATATATGTCTGCATTTGTCTGAAAGTTACAACACTCAGAGCGAGTGCTATTTGGGGTTTTCTTGGGTGTTTGATTTGATTTCTGTTTTTTATTTATTTTGTTTTACTTCAAAGTAATTCTGTGCATAAATATTGCAGGAAATTTCAGCAAATTACTCCCTTTTGGTATCCATTTAATTACTATGACAGTGGATTCTTGCTAACTCTGAGCTTTTAACTATTTCCACTTACCAAAAGATGTGAATTCGTCTTCCTCCCCTTCAGTTAATTTAAACATAAAAAGTAATGAAGGTCTTTGGGGCATGGTAACATCTCTTACAACTATGATTCTTTGTCAGGAGGAGATGTAACCTATAGATTACAGTAATGCAGGTGATCAAATGCCAGAAAAACAGTGCTGAAATTAGACATTGTCTTGAACATTACTATTTGTATGGTCCTGCTCAAACCATGCTGCATCCTGCATTTTGCAAAACACCTCATTCTCTATGGAAGATTATTTTCTCCATAAAATCTAGTGGCCATGTCATAATACTTAAAGGGGATTCAAAGTGGAATATCTAACTACATTAAAAAAAAAAAAAAAGATTAATTTGGTTTGTAGGAAACCAGCATGACTGAGTCATGCAATCTGATATTTCAGAGGTTTATTGAACATGCCATAGAGAAATGCCATTTTAAAAATATGTTCCTGTTCTGTGGTACAGTGAATCAAAATATTTTAGAAGAGCTTTTCTTCTATACTGGCACTTCTATACTGTACATCCTTTAATCTCACTGTATAAATGTGATGCACACACTTCATGCATGCCTGTGTGTCAGGGGGAGTGACCAGGCATTTAATAGAGTCATTTACAGATTACAGTGGGCTTTTACCCATTAACATCAGTGTGGCTGGATTTGCAAGGTTTTCTAAATATATGCTGAAATGTCAAAATGTGTCAAAGAATAAAAGGCTTTAACTTTCCTATTCTACTCTGAGGATCATTTGCTGTTAGAAATTATACTCCTACATAAATATACGGAGGCGCTTACAGTCAGCTCGCATTGTTTCTTTTTTACAAAAAAATTCTTTAGACTTAGTGCTGTGTTCAGCTATGTTAAATCCCATGCAAAGCAAACTTTTCACTTATTTTATCAGTCAAAACAACATCATCCTTAGGACTTTGATGCCTTTGCTAAGATGGGTTTCACTGCAATAATGTAGAGAAAATATAAATGATCAGAAGGTTGGAACAACCTCCTATGGAGACAGGCTGAGAGTTCAGGTTATTCAGCCTGAAGGAAAAAAGGCTCTGGGGAGACCTTAGAGAACCTTCCAGTACCTAAAGAGGGCAAGAGGGCCTTCAAGAGAGATGGAGCAGGACTTCTTACACGGACATGTAATACTAGGAAAAGGGAGAGTGGCTTTAAACTGAAAGAGAGAAGGTTATATTAGATATTAGAAAGAATTTCTTTACTGTGAGGATGGTGAGGCACAGGGAGAGAAAAGTTGTGGGTACTCCATCCCTGGAAGTGTTCAAGGCCAGGTTGGTTGGGGCTTTGAGAAAGCTGGTCTAGTCAGAGGGGTCCCTGCCCATCGAGGGGTGTGTGTGGGGAGTGGGTTGGAACTAGATGATCTTTAAGGTCCCTTTCAACCCAAACTGCTCTATGATTCCATGGTATGTTAGAAAATCTAGTTGATGTAAACCTGAGGAATAATTTTGGATTCTGAAGATAAATTTGAGCTTGTAACCCTCTAAACTGGAGCAGTAAAAATTATTTGAGTTTTTCCTCTCGGTAGTATGGAACAGATGTCTGTGACTACTGGTTTTTTTCTGAAGCTCTGCTTCATTTTAAGGTGCTGTGTTGCATGTGTTTGATTTTTTAACACTTACTTTCACAAATCCCTTCCTTCCTAACATTAAGTGCTAAGGATCTGAGCTGATCAATACTATCTTTCAGTGTGTGGTATTTCAGCTTGTGTGTAACAGTCTGAATTTTGTTGTCTACAGACATAAATAAGAATTATATTTCAATAACTTGTTTGTTTCTCAGCATTAGGTTCCCTTGTAGGTATAATAAATACCTTTAATTTTTTCAAGAACTGATGACTGTCTACAAAATATGCATAAAAGTTACCATGTTTCAGCTTAATAAGCTCATCTGTGGAAGAAACATAGCGATATTTCCATTATCTATATGTGTATTTGTAGTATTAAAAATAAAGGAGTCCTAGTTTTCTTCTCTAAGTATTGCTTTCCATTGCAGTATATCAAACCATCCCTGTGGTTTTTCAAATTCAAGTGGACTACGTTTACTTGTAAGTAATTAGGTAAAACATTTTTTAAAAAGTGGAATTTCCACTAAAAGAGCCCCTTCAGACGAATCAAATAAGGTAGTTACTCCAGCTCAGTTTTAGAACTTACTCAAATTTAATATTAAAATATTGCAAAACCATAACTTTATCTGCTGGGGTTTTTTTCTGATTACATTGAGAAAAGTATGTGCAGGAGGAGATATCAACATACATGGATAGATAATTTTTCTTAAGTAGGTGCTGCACATCCAGCTTAAGCTCAGTGAAATGCTTGGGATTTCTTGAGCATGATAATTTCTTTTAAAAATATTGCAAGCTCTGGGATTTTTCTGCTGGATGTGTGCTACAACTGTTGAAATCAAATTTTTCTTCTGGTTTTGAGGGAGTTTTTTTGTCATCAGCTCTGAGGCCAGACATGAAGTGAGCAGTATTAGTTTTCCTCCAACAGGAGCACTGCAGTTAGTCTTGCCAAAACTGAGTCAGAGATGCAGGAAGCCAAAAGAAATGGCTACTGAAACTGATTTTGTTGAATAACTGTAAGATCAATTCAGATGTTAGTTATACATTCTGCTGACCTGCCGACTGCTGTGGAGTCAGAGTGTGTTATTTGTGTAGGCTGTCCTTTTGCCCTTGAATTGCCCTGATGGTACTTCAAAACAAAGCAACAGTGGTGAGGTTTTAAACTATGGGTGGTTAAGGAATGATGAACTCGTATAACACTTTTCACAGGAATACAAGATGCAGATCCCTTCAGATATTTATCCTCCACTTTCTTTTTACACATAAAAATAAAAAGCCTTCTGATTCCATAACTAAAGTGTTTGCTTGATGCACAGAGTAGTTAAGCTAGTAGAGGAATAGTTGGAAAATTGCTATGGTGTACTTTGATTTCACATAAATCCCTAATAATAAAATAAATCCTTTTATGGACTACATGTATAGCCTGTAACACCATAAATTATAGTATATTATAAGCATCTATATGAATCTATAATGGCATGTTATGGCAGCAAAAAGATGACGTGTGTATACTATAACTGGGTGAATTGTCCCTAATCATCTCTCTCTAACCATCCTAATTGTCAGACTGCAATCAAGCCCACAAGGATTGATCTAATCTTAGATGAAACAGTTTGAAGCAGATGTTTCTTTATTTGTTCAATTCCTAACTTTAAATGCCAGCAGATTTGCAATGTGCGAAGTATTAGTAATAAAAATGCTATCAGAAATTTTAGGATTTGAGCTATGATACTAAAATAATCTAACACTTAATTGTGTTGTTGCAGAAGGTCATGCTCCAAGCTCTGTAAAGTAGAAGTTTAACCTTGCTCCCTAATTTGGATGATGAAATGAAGCTCAAGGGTACATGCAAGGTTATCATATATGAGGAATGTTTTCCTGCTGGATAGCATTCATAGCACACCTTCAGACAATATTTCTCATTAAATACACTACTAGTAATTTTTTTGGTATATATTTGTGGGATTTCTTTAATCCTGGCTTTACAGCTTAAACAGCTTTGCTTTTCTTGTGGTTGCTTTGTGGTAGATAGTTTGGTAACATTTGAAGAAAATACATTGAAATAGGCAAAAGCAGGTGGAGAGTTAAACTCTATTAAAGAAAACCCTGAAACTACCCAGGCTTATTGTATCTTGTGGTAAAGTGTCAGCCCCACGCCCCAGAGCAGCTGACAGGAGCAGGTATGCTCTTGCTCCTGAGCAGGGTTATGGATTCATTTTGCCTCTTCTGTTTGGGTGCTGGATATCAGATGGCTGTGGAGTATCTCTGCCCTGCTGCTGGGAGATGAGTTCCCAGCAGTGTGGTAAAGGAGCAGGAGCTGGCCTCAATTCCCTGCCACTCTGCACCCTCTGTGCTAATTTGGGAGCTCGGTGCAGTGCAGCAGTGTTCCGCCTCTCTTGCTTCTTCATAGGAATCTGAATTTGGCACCCAAAATGCACCCAATTAGTGCAGTGGGAAATGTATTTCATTTCTATTGTCAAAAAGGTAGATGGCAAAATCAGAGCTGTTCAAGTGTTGGTAGCTCAGGTGAGTGGATTGCAACGATGAGGTGTTTTGGTTTGTAGGGCTTTTGTTTTCTGTTGAATTGACTCAGCAGTAGCTTAGATCCTGTAACTTGCTCTTTAGGCTGAGGTATGGATCCCTGTTTTCCTCCTGGGCCTTTTCACAGATAATAACTGTGTTACAGTTTCTCCTGGGTTTTACTTGACTGTATGACAAGTGTAGTTTCACTGCAGCAGTAAGGTGTCACCTCTTGTCTCTTCTCACTTAGCGAAATTATGCGCAGAATCAAAAAATGGTGGGTGTCAAAACAATAATTAAATATGACTTTACTGTGACAACTGTTTTTATTTTTCTCACTATGAATGCTATATTTTTAAGAAGAGACTACATTTTTTAATCTCACAACAAACTACATTTCTCTCACATACCCCATAGAAATATCCATTTTTAGTGGAGATAACTAGTGAGGAAAACCTGAACACATTCATATTTTAGTGTTTTTAATGCATATACTGCAGATGTTGTCATGTCAAACAGGAGAGCAATGCACATGGCAAGTTGGGGATGAGAAATCAACTAGCCTTGAGATGTAAATATAATGAGATGCGGAACTGAATATTATTATGTCATTGTCTTCCTGTGAGAAAATTTGATGGGTTATGCTAGCAAAAAGCTCCATGAGTGATGCTTCAGTGCCTGTCCTGGTCAGTGATGGTTTCTGTTGGTAATTAGGAGCTGACTCATTGCTGTTTCTCTCAAGAGACAAATGTTTCTACAGCTAGTGGCAGAAAATTAGATGGTTTTCCAATATACCCAAGAAAGCTGCCATTTGTACTGTCTTTTCGATAGGTGCAGGGAGATTTCAGAGCATCTAAAGTGATTTAGAAAAAAAAGATTACAGTGTTGTAACTTTATTAAAAAAAAAAAAGCATGAGGGATTTTTTTGTTGTTTCTGATTTCTATTGGGTTCTTCAAGTGTGAAATTTCTGGATAATTTCAATAAAAATTCCTTTATTTAAATATTAGTGATGACTGGGAAAGCTTTATTTGCTACAGCTGTGGATAAAAAGAAATGTGAATCTCAAAAACGTTTATTGTAAATGACTAGGAAAAGACCTTAGAAATATCTGGAAATTGGAAAATCATACCTAAGATTTCCACTGTAAACCAATTATTTTAAATTATTTTAGAAAAGGGGAAAATATTTTCTTCTTTCTGAAAAAAAAATCTAGCCAGTGGATTTCCTGCAATATGTATTTTAATGGATTTGTTATGAACAGCCATGGCAACAATAAAACAGATTTGTATGATGTGAGCATAAAAAGTAATGGCCCATTCAGAGGCCAAATTTTTGCATATATTAGTCAAGAATATTAAAAAATATGATCCTGATGGAAATGTGAGCTGGGCAGTTTACTGTATTAAGAGATAAAAAGCAAAAGATATCAAAATAAGATCATGCAGTGATGATTTCATAAGTAATTGATCTGTTGCAGTGTTTCAAGTAAAATATAAAAAAGGAAGGATCTCTGAAGATTAATAGAAATGTATCAGCATTCGAAGTCAAATTTCTGACTGGAAATATTTCATAAATCATTTGGGGGGGCAGTGGCGGGGGGGAGGGGGATGCTGATCAGGTTATATTGTTCCAGGTTCTGGAATCTTCTCAGTAACGAGATGAGGCTGCTCAGGGTCCATCTTGAGGAAAGAGGCTTCTCTCCCCCTCAAGCTCATACATTGTAATCACAATCATTCCCGTGTGCTATCGCAAGGGGCAACCTAATCAGCTCTCACCAGACCACAAAGTGTGCTGAGTTATTGCCATGGCTTACTGATACATAATTGCACGACATCCTGGGTAATAGAAGCTGGAGGAATATTTCTTTTGTGCTTTGCCCACCTTGTAAAACTGAGATAGCAAGGGTGTTGTTTAAAGAGGTTCTGCTATGCCTAAGGCTCTTTAGGTAATTTCAATAGAATCTTTCCCGAGATTGTAATGAGCGAGTTTTTTCCTTCTAATTGATACAGTAATAAAAGAAAACCTAAACTCAGCATGTACTTAATGCCATTTTCCTGAATTTCTCTGGTAAAAAATGCAGTGGCATGGGGTAGACTTTGTGGGTTTTGCCCCTGACACAAAATTTTCAAATCATATCTTTTGAACAGTGAGTGCTTATCCAAGGATGTAACCCTGATTAAATGGTCAAATATTTGGCATTTCTTCAGCTAAGCACGTGTGGAAAACAGTCTCACAGGAAATACTAAGTATTATGGAGACAACATGGTGAGTGGTCTAATTCTCTCAGTTCTGAAAGGGCTGATGCTGATTTCTCTCACAATGGCTTCCCCAATTATCTGAGGAATTTAGAAGTCTTTCAGAAGTTTTGATTACAGCCAATGGCATCCTAAAGTAGGCCAGGGATAAAAGAGTATCTCACAGTTCGTGAATAATTGAGTAGGCTTCTGTATAACAATGAGGTGCCTTATGAAAGGCAAATGTTTGTTTGCTGTGTGCTCGCATCTGCACCTATTTATTCATATTTATAGGTAAATTCATATGCTAATGCTTTTTCAAACACTAAGATACAAAGTGTCTGTTGGCATAAAATGGTAAAATGCTGCTGAAATGCAATGGAACTATATGTTTATATCAGCTTTAAAACTGGGTTGCAAAAATAAAATCCAAATGCAAGGATGTATCTTGGCATATGTACATAGAATATCAGGAGTCCTCTTTGGGCCATTTCATTCTTCAGATCTCTCCTCTTCTTAAAGATCTGGAAAAAACATATGCAAATAAATTGAAGCAGTTGCAGGTACAGTCTAAAGGACAAACTTATGTTTCTCTCCTCTTGCTATTCAGTGTTCTTTAAAAGCTAAGGCTGCTCATTCCTGCAGTCTGTGTTGAAGCCTTTGAATTCATCTCAGTTCTGAAATGTGTGAGAAGGCCTGATGAGGAGCATCCTTAAAGATAACTAGCATCGAGCCCTGGTATTTGATGGTACTTCCCTGTAATAAGGAGGTCAAACCCTTCCTCTAGAATTTCATCAGCTTATCTGCAAGACCTCAAACTCACTTTCACACTGTCCCAAATTGATATCCAGTGAAAAAAAGACTGAAGCCATCATTTGTCTGAACCTGCTCATTTGTCACTAAAGGAAATGCTTTGGAGTATGCCTTAGATGACCTTTGATCTAGAAAATGTTCACATCCTCACAGGGAGAAATCTGACTCCATTACTGTGATGTCTAGTTTGCCTTTTTTTAGGGATACTTCTAATGTATTGGATCTAACCGATACTTATTGCAACAAAATATGACTCTCCCATATATACATATATACACATATAAAATATATATATTTTAAAAACCACAACAACACAAATAAAGAAATATCCCAAAACCTCCTCCACCAACCTTTGAAAAGCATCTGTTAATCAACACAAATTATTAGTTTCATTGTCACCAGCTGTCAAAAATTCAGGTCATCTGTAAAATACAGATTCCATGGCTATGCTAAAACCCACCGCTACAGATGATGACTTCGGTCGGTCTAGCTTTTCTAAAGAGAATTTTTTGAGGTCTGTAAGACATTAAAGGCACATAATGAAAATAAGGAAACTCAGAAAACACTTGAAATTTAGGTAGCGGTTTTTGCCTTGATAAAGAACTTCCTAGAAAAAAACTTTCCTCAGAGGAAGAGAAATGAACTGAAACTACACATAGACTAAAAAAACCACCCAAGATCCCAGAAGAGCCGGGAGTATTATTAAAAGCGACGTTTTTATTAAATGAATAAATATGTCCCTTTCAGACCGTTGGTGCTGCTGTTTTTCAGTAAGGTGAAAATAGTGTGAATATTCTATATCTTTATGAGTGGAGGTTTTCACACTACAAAATTGTGTAGAGTTAATATGTTTAATCAAGAAATAACTGTGGGAGCAGTGCTGTAGTTTTGGTAAAGTCAAGTTGCAACACTGCCAAGATGTGATTTGAAGAAAGTACTATCTAATAAAGATGGTTTATGATGTCCCAAAGTGTAATGTCATTTTTTCTCTGGAAATATGATATTGTCTTTGCTTTCCCTCAGGATAGGTGAAGTAATTTCTGAGATAGAAAGTACGGTTATACAGTTGCCACTTTACAACCTTAGTAGAAAAAGCCTAAAAGTTGTACACTTTGTAGAAGTATACTTGCAGAGGATTTAATTAAAACCCATGTTTTCTTCTAAAAGTCTTCATAATTAAACATATTGATACTGTAGCCCAATGATAGGGCTTTAAAAGAAAACACTTATTTTGACTGATAATTTTCATCTTAGATAGTGGCAACAGAATAGTGTCAGTACTATTATATCATATATGGTTAATTAAGCTTAATTATTTTAATGACACTTCATTTCTGCTTGTACTCAGTTTAGACAGCAGACTGAGGGAAAACTCTACCTGCTCTAATTTCCTTGGTTTAATTATTTTGTTTTTTGGTTATGGGAGGTATGGTTGATCCAAATTTAATAGTACTGTGTACTATGCACATTTTATTCTGCTGTGTCATTAAATTTTACAGAATTTGTACAGAATTAAGGCATGTGTGGCCAGTGGAATCATTAAGTAGTGTTGGGTTTGGGACTTTTTTCAATGTATCCTTGAATTAATAACATAAAATTACATATGGTATTGTTTATAGAGCTGTCCAAGTACTGGAGAGAAGAATGAAGTAAACTGCTGTCATAGATTATAAAACTAGATTGATATCTAATCTCTTAGTTGCATAATATAGTCTAGAGGATTATCATTAATCAGCTTTTCTTCGAACTGCAAATGTAAGATTATTTGATAATTCAATTCTTGTTTTAAAATTCTGGTTATGGCAATATGATCAGAATGCTTGGTAGGTAGTCAAATAAAGTCCTCTTGTTGTTTAAATATGCTTTTAAAGCAAAATCCGGTGTGTTTCCTGTTAAATTTTTGAAGAGGATTTTATTTTTCACTATGTGTTCCCAAAGTTTATTGATCTGCATGCTATTTCCTTAGAAAGTTTGTCATTGAACTGAGAGAACAAGATGTTGTTGTCCAGAAATGGTCACATTAGTTCTTATTTCAACCTTGTGTTTTCTGTATACACTATGATGCTGAAGGTGATTACTGTGTTCTGTTAAAAGCTGCAATTAATGTTTCTCAATAGTATGAATCCTCTCATAGAACAAGAGGACAGATAAATGTGAAGGCTAAAAATGCATGGAATGATTTCTGAAAGAAACTTCTCTAATGACAGTCTTACAATACTTTCATATTCAAATTTCATGGATTTACTTGCACCTCAGGAATTGTGAATTTGGATAGTAATGACAGAAATTGAAGCAAAAAAGGTTACAAATGGTTGGAAACCAATAGATATAAATTGATAAATTGGTATACTTGTAGAGAAATAATTGATTTTTTTTTTCTCCCAGGATTTTCCAGACTCTTAAAGTAAAATACTGTCATTTTAAAATTTCTTCCTAAATTCTGTAATTGTTTCAGTTCTGTAACTCAATACACTTGCAATAATGTCCACCTTTAAAGAAAAACTTATAAAATCCATTGGTTTTGTTCACAGATTTTTAGGCGTTGTTGGTTGGTTTTCAAGAAGGCTTCCAGTAAAGGACCCAGGAGGCTAGAAAAATTTCCAGATGAGAAGGCAGCATATTTCAGGAACTTTCACAAGGTAAGTCATGCCTTTCTTGTGTACTGAATCATTGCCTGTTTACCATTCTTCCTTGGGAAGAGTGTGTTCTTGCTATGTGTGGTTTGCAAACAATACAATGAAATCCTTTTCTGAAAACCTAACCCTGGCAATAAAAGCAGAGTAAAACATTCGTAAGTCTCAGTGGTGCAGGTGAGATATTACACTGTTTTCTTTCCAGATGAGCACAAAACCTTCAATGTATGTGAAGCAGCAGAAGGATTTTTTTTAGTTAAACGCATGTAGTTTGGAAATGTGTAAAATTCATGCTGCCTATTCAAATGTTTAATCAGTAGTTGTTAGCTAAGTATTAAACAAATTCTGAAAATGCTAAAGGCCTCAGTTGTAATGGTGACACTCTTCAAATGTGTAAGGTTTTCCACAGAACTCAAGATTTACAAGCCCCTTTAACAAAAAAGGGTTTTAGCAATAAATAATCAGGACTCACTGAATGAGATACTCCCTGCTTTTCTATCATTTGCAGTTCTGTGATGGGAAACAAGATATTTGAGCATGAGTTCTTCTAGCTGTCTCATAAGTTACTGTTATCAGTCTGTGAGTAGACTTCATGTTGCCTAATCCTTAAACAGGGAGGGGATCTGTGCTTGTACTCTTATCTTCCATCAAGTCACTGTTAGCTTTATGACATATCAGTGTTAGATATTCCATTAAACCTTCAACCAAGTTGAAGCACAAAGATGACTTAACCAAGGGCCATGCAACAAGTAGTGAAAAAGTGTGAACGTAAGCATAGATCTCTTGAAGGCAGGTGTCCTGTTTTTACCATAAAACTACAAATTGGCCTTCAAGTTCCAGTAGCCAGGCTGCTCTGCCATGGGTCCCCTGTGAGGACACAAGTCCTGCCAGCAAACCATCTCCAGCATTAGCTCCTCTCTCCATGTGTCCACAGGCCAGGAGCCTGCTCCAACATGGGCTTCTGATGCGGCTACCGTTCTTTTGCAAGGCTTTGGGGAAGTTTTTATGTTGTTATCTTTTAATTCTTTTTTGAGCCTTTTATGCCTGTAGCTTACTTAATGTGTTAAAGGACTCATTCAGAAAGAATTTATATGTTGCTTGTCAACTGTCATCATTGTAGAAAAATAATATGAAATGCAGGAATTGTTTGAGAAGCTAAGAAAGTAACATAGATACTGATGCAGCTCATGTTGTAGTATTGATGGAAGAGTCAATGGAAGACCCTTTGCAAATGGAAAGGAGGGGTGTTACTCTTTGCCGTCTGTTTTTCCCCTCTTATTCTCCTCTGTGAGGATAGGAAGAAAAGAGAAAGAAATGGATACCCTTACCTATTTAAAAAGATAATGTGGTTTTGGCTGTAGAGAAAGAGGAAATGTATCTGTTCACTTGGAATATATCCATTTTTCAAATAAAGCCATGAAATCTTTTCTGAAGGTATATTATCACAAAATAGAAACCCAGAATCTTATTCTCTGGCTTGATTTTTTTCCCAAGGATATTTTATTATTTCATAGTGATTATTCTCCTCAATTGCTTCCATTCTGATAAAATAGCAGTGAAGTAGATGTGCATGAGTTGTGAATAGTCATCGAGCATGACTATTGAGGGAACAGTGCAGGTTGTTATAGAATCAAATATAGCTATTTGATTGCTAGTGTTGGATGAAAATACCCTGATTTTCTTTCTATTTTTTCTAGAGCTGTTTATTGGTTCATTATATTTTGAAGTTGTTAAAAATGCTCATTTTTCTCTAGTCAGTGCAAACTATTAGCCCTATCTTGAAAGTCTCCATTTCCTTTCTCACTCACAAAATTTAAAGCGGGCATATGATATGAAAAGTTGAAGATTAACTCTGGATGCTGAGAATCAGTGAAAAAAAGTATTAAATATTGAAGAACTGAGACTTTTTGCTTTTAAAGAAAGATTCAAATATAAGTTGCAAACCTGACTCCTAATGAAAGGACAACATGCATAAAGGGACAAAAGGCACTGTTTACTTGCTAAAATTCATGTAGGACTATATATATGAATCCTGAGATCCTTTTTCCTATACAACTTTCTTTGTAACTATCAGAAGAGGTTGGTGTAGAGGGGTACTCAGAATGCACTGTGTTTCTCTAGCAACTTATGTCCTTCAGACTTTCAGATCAGTCTAGGCTGCCTTGGGAGAAGGCCTAGGAGTAGCACAGAGTTAGATTGTAATGTGCAATTTTTTTAGCTCTCTTTTTACATAGATATAGAAGAAAATTTCACATCTCAAGTGAAAATATACCAAAAATTCATATTTTTGATTTATCTGTGTTCAAATCAATATTCAGGATCACAAACAGTACCCCACTATAAGTAACTCATCAGGGTTTCCACTTTTCCATGTTTGGGCTTGAAATGAGGCTCAAATGAAATTCCTCTTTAAAGTAATTTACCAAGATGACTATATATCTGTCGCCCTGATTTTTTCAGCCTTCTCTTCTGTTTCACAGTTTCATGTTTTGGGTTCTTTCTCACACTCTGGTCTGTAAACACTGGCCAATGTTATTGTAGTTTCAAGGAAAGTTTTCATTCTTGTTCTTAGAGATACGGACAGCTGACAGACAGTTGTCTTGACCAATGGGATGGGGAGAGGTGTCAACCTTCTCCCCCAATCCCTGGCCTTTGTAGAAATACTATATAATGGAGTCAGATCCTTTTAAGTAAACAGAGTATTAGTTCATGCCTTCTGATCAAAGTGTGAGTATGTGTTTGTGTGTGTGTGTGACGAACTGCATCATCTATCTCCTATACTTTTGTAATAAACTTGTGTACTGGGCAATATGATTTATAGAAGGGGCTAAACAAAGGAAAAAAACCAGAACTGATAAAACAAATCTAAGATAATTAAAAATAGAGATTTTTCTGCTTTACATATGCTAAATAAATAGTCATTAATGATTAAAAAAGCTGTTCTCTTTAGAAAATTTATTCCCCTCCCCCCACCCAGTATCCAGACTATGTATGGGTTTATTTGCTATTCTGTAATTCTGTAAATTGCTGTTTTGCATTGCTTTGGTGTTGGGTTTTTTCACTACTAATTTTCTTACTATAAATAACAGTAATGGCATTAGTCCTAGACAAGTGCCTCCTAACAGCAACAGTGCATATTATATTCATTAGCCAAAATGTGACCTCATCTCTTCCTTGCAGTTTCTGCTATCAAATTAAAACTTCTCATTGCTGTAAATTTAGACCATTGCACTCTTTTCTCAGGTAAGTTTATAGCTTAGCTGTTCTGTTTTCCCTTGAACATTCATTTTGGAGGTTGTGCACAACAGCTGTGTTGACTCCCATTGCTCCCTCCAAAGAAGGGATAAAATAGCAATAGCCCTGCATCCATGCCAGGGGCAGGTATGTTTTTGGTAGCCACCCGTGCACAGGCAGAAAAGACCAAAAAGAGATACCACAGATTTACCAACTTAAAAGAGAGTATAAATAAACAAGATTTCTTATTTCTGTAATCGAAGATGTAAGGTATATAAAAAAGTGAATTTTTCATGCTTTGGAGACATACTGATCAGGCAGTAACAGTGCCTGTAACCATTAGAAGAGGCATTCAGGAGCATTACAGCAAGTCAACATGGTTAAGTGGCAACATGAAGATTACTAGAAATGAGAGATCAAATGTCCAAACCTGGACTGTATCCAAATGACGTAGAGAAAAAAGCATTACACTGTTGGTCAATTAATTGTTAAAGCAGAATTAGAAAGAGCAAAGTAGAGCTTGAAGAGCAACTAACCAGAATAGATTCTGACCATCAGGATCAAAAATGTTGCCAAAGACCCCAGTATGAAGCAAATGTGCAAGAAAGAGAGTAGAAATAAGTACTTTTGCATTGGGGTATACTGTGGAGAAGAGTGACATGCTCTGGTGTGGGTATGCAAGGGGGGGTTCTGTAGACATATCTTTGTGTTATAAACTCGATCATATTAATCGTAGTCTATAAATACCAAATAGGAATCAACGAATAAAGATTATTACATTCCCTGTAAAATTTCTAGTTCCATTCACACATGCTTCCTCTTCACTTATAAGTTAAATAGCCCTCACTTAAGGTGAAGGTGTTGGGATCTGGATCTGTCCCTGACAAGATATAACTGTCTTCGAGCAAGACAAGCCTGAATCTGTCAGTATTAGTGTGCTTATCCTTCAAATAAATAAATAGCTGACATCTGGCACAGAGATCAAACTTACTGACTTAATCCCCCCAATCTAAGAGATTGTTTTCTTAAGATTGCATAAACAACAGCTATCTCTAAGGTTTTGAGTTTTAAGTTAGCAAGATTAAAGTAGGATAAGAGTTTTAGATTTATGTTATTTGTTTTTCCTGTCATTATGTTAGATTATGATGTGCTTTATATAAATCTGCAAGTGCAAAAGGAAATAAATTGCAAAACATTTTAGCAATGACTTCTGATAGTCAAAAATGTATATGGGACAGATGGTGTTAAGCACATTATATAATGTGTCCATAAAAATAGATAATAATCAAGTAAAAGAACAGCAGTAGCCTTCTAACTGTAGTTTACTGGATTAAATTTGTGACGAGGGCCACACAATGGTAGATTCCTTACAATTTTATTTCATAGCTTGATTGTCCTGAAGAAACTTTGGAATGCAATCCCAGTGATTTATGGCAAGTTCTTCTATCAGCTGCAGCAGCTTCTTGAACACTTCTTGGCACATGTGCACACAAACGCACACCCAAATACTCCTGTTTGGTAAGAGGAAGGAGGGGACAGGTTCTCTTCGTGCAGTAACACACAGTGTGCAGGAACAATAAGATACTTATTCTTCTACAGCACAGTCTCTAATTGAGATAGCCTTAAACCATGATGTGCTTATTCAGGATAAGTGAATTCCTGGTAGCTTTGAAAACCACTGAATTTTGCCATAGTCGTATATGTGCTAGCTCCCACAATTCTCAAATGTAATTACAACCCTGAAATGAAAATAAAAATACTAATATATGGTAGCATTATCATAATCATAATCATAAGAACTTCTCTGTCATTGATTCCACTTAGTTACCTTTGGGTTTTTCTGGTTTGTTGTTTTCCTTCATGTCCTCTAGCCATTGCCAAGTTGCCCAAATAAAGATTCTTATTGCTAAAGCAATGTGTACTAGCCTACTGTTTATTCTAGATTAGTCCAAGAGTTCTGCTTTACTCTGGAGAATTTCAGATTCTTATGTTACTCATGTTCACTACAAAGCAGAAGTTGTGCATGTTTCCTTATGGACTTCTAATCTGGCATGTTACTGTTATTTCTCATGATATTACATTGTTTCTCAGCTGCAAAGGTGTTCTTAAAAAGAAAGGTGAACAGCGACCAAAATCTAAGTGTTAGGCCTAATTCTTGTGCTTTTTGTGATAAGATATATTAAAACACTTGATTTACCTCTAAATTTAAATATTATTTGAATTCCCCTTCTGCAGTTTTTTTTCTCGGTTTAGCTGTTATGCTGTCTGTTTTTCAAAATCTCAGATTAAAACCTGCCTGGTTTTGCTCTGCTGACCAGTCTGCTTCTATTATTTGTTAGCTGATCTATGGTTCCTCAAGAAGTCTTTATTTTCTCATCTGGTTAAATTCATTTAAAAAATCATATGTGAGGAAAGCTAAATAGGAATATCTTATGAAGATCTGGTCACATTCACAGATGTTGTTTGCTTTGAAAACCATCACAGATTTAGAACACTTTTTTCCTTTCTCTCTTCTCCACTTGTTAAGTATGACAATTTTTTTTTTCTCAGAACTTCTTTCAAAAAAATTCAGAATAGTGATCTCAGTGTAGCATTTTCCAATGAACCCAATGAGTGTATGTGTGTGACTGTTAGTTTTGAATAATATATTTCAAGTTTTTTATCTGCAAGTAATTACTAATTTAAGAAATTTTTTTGTAATTCTTTGCTCTTTGAGGTTGAAAGAGGTGCCCAAATGTACTTTGTGTGGTTTTTATATCCCTATTTTGCCAAGTATTCCAATCAGAGATAGCTAAATCTTCCTGAAAACTATATCCTTATTTTTCCTCATTTTGACATGTAATTATCTTCAAATATTTGTTTATAGCACTTTCAAGTAATATCTTGTAGCAAAATCGTGTGGCTGGTATGGGAAGGTTATGAAGGACATTGCTTCCATAGGCTGCTATTACTCAGCCAACGAAATTAAAATGAAACCTATTTAAATGAATAACTGTTAGCAAAATAGCTACAGTTCTGTCACCAAACGAAAAGATTTACAGTAATTATCAGATGCCTCTTAAAATATAGAAGTATTTGAACAACATGGTTGTTCAAAGCAAGCATTCCATGTACCAGAAAGCAAATTGCAGAAATAATTGGAGCTGTGCTGGTAATAAAGCTGTTAATGGAGTCTGAGCACATCAAAGGGCAGCATGCAAACTAATAAAACAAAATCTTTTTCAACAAATATTGTATCGAGGCAATAACGTCTTATTTCCTTAACAATCTGATGAAGGAATCTACAAGTTGAGCATGCTGAAAGGACTTTGAAGTCCTACAAATATGAACCTAAAATGCATAAGTGATCCTATGAGTTCCTTCCTGTATCCATTCATCCATCTGAACCTTTAAGTCACAAGGTATTAATTTGAAGTGCAAATTCACGGGTTAGAAAACAAAACAGTGTCAATGTGTGGTGTTGAATTCCTCAAAAGTGGTATCAGTGGCTGAATCTAAGTATCAAGGAGGGAAATAATAGTAAGAAAATTTATCTTTACTTGTAACACAAAGCAACAGCAAAACCTGTTAGTAGTGGTTCTTATAAGAAGATTCATGTACAATTTAGTATGGTAAATTTGTAGTAGTTGTTGAGTATGTGTACAGTTTGGCAGCCAAAGGGACACTCTGCTCTTAAAAATCAGCTGTTTGAACAGAAGAATATATTCCCATTATATTAAGTATTAAAATAAGCTAGAAGACCAATCCTTTTTTGGGGGAAAAGTAATACTGAATAGGGGAGCAGTGTTTAAACATTTCAGCAGGAGGAGAAAAAAAAAGAATGTAAAATTTACAAAATATCATTGAACCACAGAACAATTCAGGACCTCTGGAGCCCATCTAGTTCAATCCCCTGCTCAAAGCAGCATCAGTCAGATCACATTGCTCGTGGTCATGTCCAGTTGTGTATTGAATATCTCCAGGACTGGAGGCTCCATGACCTCTAGAAATCTAAACAAGAAGTCCCGCAGCGGCAGCCTGATAACCAAAGCAGTAAAAGCAGCTGGGAACTGAATGTGTGGAGTGCAGCTCTGCTGCAAAGGCCCCGAGGATCCCACTGGGCAGTGAGCTGAGCTGAGCCAGCTGTGTGGCAGCAGTGAAGGCAAACCATGTCCTGGAAAACCTCAGGAGTATGGGCAGCAGCCTGAGGACTCAGCCTGAAAGGCTTCTCCATACTGAGCCAGACCTGTAATATTGTGTCTTATTCTGGTCCCCTCACTGCTCTATTCAGGACAGGAAAAAAACTCCAGGGAGTGCCAGTGAGGAAGTTGGAGGTTGGAGAACCTGAGGCAAGACTGAAGGAGTGAAGTTTGCACTCGTGAGGAAAGAAGGCCTGGGGGCAGCTAATCACAGCCTTCCAGTTTTGGTAAAGTGGCTGAGGTGTTCTGAAGGATCCTCAGGGGAAGGACAAGAGGCAATGGGCAGAGGTTGCTTCAGGGGAAATTAGCTTGATACAAGGCATAAAAAAAGAATAGCCAACTGATGTTTAGAACAATAAACATGAGACCAGGCTAAGCAGAGAGGTCAGTATTTCCTCACTGGAAATCTTGAAGACCTAGCTTGGCAAGGCCCTTTGTAACCTAGTTGAAGAGCCTTCTTTCAAGATGGACCAGATGATCTCCAGGGTTTCCATCCAACACAAGACTTTTCTGTGAACTATGAAGTTTATGTCACTAAGTCCCTACTATAGCTCTTGGTATAATTCTGTGCTTCATGTATTGTGTCAAACTGGTCTTGCCCTCTCCTGGATATATTTCAGTGGTGGAAAAAATATACTTAATCTTCCTAGTGTCTCTTAAAACAGAGTCAGGAGAGCTTTTCTTTGAACTGCTCTAGTGTTAATGCTTTACAGTAGAGGATATGATTGTCTATGTGTCGGTTATGTGTATTCTGCTTTTGCCATGGAAATCTAGCCATGTTTCGACAAATTTCAAAGCCTTACAAATCTGCATTTTGTGCATATTTTTTGGAAGCACTTCTCACTTTGACAGCTAAAATGTTTCATGTAATCTGTAAAGCTTTCAATATAATGGAAATTCAGATATTTTTCTCTCTTGAGTAACGGAATATGTTTCCCCCAGTTCATTCAGGGCTGAAGACTGGTATTCATTGTAAGAACTACTTATCATTTTTACAGACTAGTTCAGGGACAGGTGTTTGAGGTGAGATCATGGAGCCATAGTCTGTATGTATATCCTCTGGCAGTTGGTCACATGGTAAGGAAAACTGTTGAATTATAACTTAAGAGAAGAAATAGACTAAATGTTTAGAGCATGGGAGAAAAAGTAATAAATGTTCTGGCACTCTATGAAGCACCTCATCCTTTGGATAGCTGTGAGAAACACCAAGGTCAATGTAAAGCTGGCTGCTGAAATAATTGCTGTGAGAAATGCTGAGGCAAAGAATGGGATGGGGAGATTTTGAAGAAAATATATATTACTAAAAGTAATAAATCTATTTTAATTGACTGCCCAAAGCCAGGGAGACTGGTGCAGAGATAACAATCCCAACAATGAGAGGGAGGTGAACAAACAAGCAAACAGGATGGCCATGGTCTGTCACTTCAGCTCAACTATACCTGGTAAAAAAAGTCTGTGCAGCAGGACAGGTGCACATTAACAGAAAGCAAGGAGAGAATGTTCAGGATTTTACACCCAAGTAAATTGCTCTCCAATAACACTACCTCATTTGTTCCAGCAGCTGGGAGATATTCACTTCTCAGACATGGCGCAGGAGAGGCCAGTTCCAAAATAAGAAGAGCATGTGTTTGGAAGAGAGGATATCAGTAGCAGGGACCCTAATGAAGCTGGGGGATAGGCACTTAGAAGGAGAGAGACTGGTATTGAGGTCTCTGAAGCAGATCCGTATTGGTCCTTGGGGGGGAAATCAAGAAGAAAGAATTGAGCTAGAATATAAAACAGCTGGGCTTGCTGTGGAGATTTGCACTAACCAAACTCCCCTTTTTCATGCAAATGAAAAGAGAAATCTGGATATCTTAAATTCAAATCAAAAATTTAAAGGACTTTTTTTTACTTTCTTTTGTTTTCACTATGCAATTCCTTGTTTCTTCCCTGCCAATATAATCCACATGCCTCAGAAGCAAGGAAAGTATAAACGAAATTAATATTTGTGAAACCATCTGTGTGAAATATACTTGTGTGATGACCAGTACAGAAGAACCTTGAGAAGTTATGTCATACCGTGAAGTCAGAAAAACATTATGAATTTATGACAGTCAAACAAATTTATAAAACCTCTACTTAGTAGAATGGTATTCATCATTTATTCTGACTGTGGTGAGAAATAGTTCTGGAAAATTAAATGCAATCATATATTTATGGCAATGTGTATCATAATATGTGTAGAATAGGTGCCAATAAGCATAAAGGTATTTATTTGTCATAAGATACAGGGTAGGAAGGCTGTCAATCAGACACAATGGGGCCCGTTGCCATAAACAACAGAAAATGGTAAACTAGGCCTATGGAACTAACAGTCAAAGTAATATTGTGATCTTCCTTTCCTAGCTTTCAGCACTTGACTCTGCATTTTTAATTTTTTCCAATATGTTGTGTGTCTATTTTCACTATTCAGGTGTAGAAAATGTGTTATATATGCTACATAAATAATAAAAGTTCATGATGAAAGTTAAAGACCTAATTATCTAGACTACAGTTTATAACACTAGGAAAAAAATATGTTATGTGAGGATTTTTTTTTTCCTAATGACAGTGTTTTCCCTTGAAGCCACTCTGAATTATGTGTCTATTTTGCTGGGTGGTATTTACCATGTTGCTGTGGAAATGGGAAGAGGTGTGGACCCTTCTACAGTCACTAAAAAAGGAAGCAGACATGTGCAAAGAGCAGGTTATGGTGTATGAGGGAAGGCCAACAGGTGTGACTCTGTAATTTGTTTTCTTTTAATAAAGAGAGATAAAATATAATGTCTTATGAGTACTAAGTTTCATTGGAGGCTTTGATTTACTTGGAGTAAGACAAGCTTTGCAATGTAAATAAAGAGCAATTTATTATGAAAATTAGCACAAAACTATCTGATTTTTACTTCTTCATAGAGGGAAATTTGAAATTCAAATCAGTGGCTGATGAAGGTTATTAAAAATGCATTAGAGTTGAAAATGTAGCTGTATGTAATTGTCATAATAGATACTCAAAATTAATTTATCCCCAATGACAATTAAGCTAAAAGAATTTTCAAATTATCAGCTAACTAACTTCAGTTAATTTTAGAAACAAATAAAATGAAAACATTTCATAAAAGTCTGTAAAAAATCAAAACTTTTTAAATAATCCTAAAAGAAGGGTTAGATATCTGTTTAGAAACATTCCTTTTCTTCTCTTGCAAATTACTTAATTCTTGCAATTTTCTTTGAACTCAGTTTCTCTCTGTTGCATTTTTCTGGCTTTCACCTTTTTCTCAAAGAGAAGTATGGACCACTTTGAATGTCTGTGTACACACACATGTACAGGCATGGGCTGAATTTAGATGAAACTAAACTCATTCATTTTCCCTCTGTACCTGGTACAGTTTTTCATCTAGTTGATGCATTTTCCTGATGAGCGTCCAGGAATCTCATAGGTAGTCTGGTGCTATTAATACTTCCTCAAGTGTATCTTAAGTGCATATAATATATAGGTTTGTATTTAACGACAGCATGAAAATGACACTTTTGGCATTGTTGGATTGGGATGGAAGTTATTTTTAAAGACACTGAGGCATATTTACGGCCTTTAAAAATCAATGGAGGGGAAAGTTTTTCTAAATAATACTACTTGTGTGGTGGATGTGTAAGTACTATTGTTTTCTGAAAACAAGACAAACCAGAAACTGTCAGCTAGTGGATCTGTCTGTGGCTGTGGTTGTAGATGCGTGCACATGGGCTTGCACCACTTGCTGTTGTCCATGGCCAGCAGTGTGCCCAAGCCCCCAGCTGCGTCCTGCGCTTTATGTGCATTCCTCCCCTTTGTCATGAGGTGAGAAAGCCAAGAATAAGGAATGCGAGACAAAGATATCTCTTCTCTTCTCCTGGCTAATGTAGTTTATTTTTTTTTTTCTGAATATACCTCTTGATAGTACAGCAGATATTCAGCATCTGAGAGGTCCTTAAAATCTGCATCATGAGTTTGTTCTCAACTGTGATATTTTCCCCTGTGAGAGTTATATTAGAGGTAAGCCAGCCTTTGTCACCTGCTTCTGACCCCAGCCTCCCGCATGGCTTCAAGATCTGGCTGAAGGGAGCTACAGCTGAAATTAAAGGCTTTCACAGATTGAAACAGATAGGATGAGGAATTACACCCAGGGCTTGGCCACTGCCGTCATGTACAGCATAGATACAGACATAATCATTTATGTGCATTGAAAGCTTGTGGTTACGTGGATCCTCTAACGCTCCTGACCCAGTTTGTCAATGCAGTGAGAGATTTCCTGGTTAGGGTTTTAACTTGCAGTTTAGCAGGGAGAATTATATATACATATCTCTTACTGCGTTCAAGTGATTACTGCATGTAAGTGATTTGTTTTCAAATTTAGTCTGTTAATAAACGCTTATTTTTAATTGAGCTGATCTAAAAAGATAATTTTGGAAACTAACGCAGATCAGCTGATTTAAGTAAATCGAGAGGAAAATTGAAAGGAAGTTTTGGAAAAGTATGTTTCTCCTTTTCTTTCTACTCAAAGACCAGCAGCATATTCCTTTTAATTAACCAATACTTTTGGGTCAAAAATAGAACAGATCTGGATATAATCATGTACTTTGGGAACATGAAAAGTTAAAACTCTGAAAACTGGAAACGGTTTCTAACTGTCCAGTGTATTTTAGTTGCCTCACAAAGATATTAACACTCATCTAATGATCTAATGTTCATAGTGAAATATTGTATATTGTTTGCATGCCTACAGACTCGAGCAGGAAGCTTGATATTGAAAGCATTTTTTTTTAATTGCAGCTGAAATTTGAAAGGATAATTGTGAAACCTATTTTATTTCAGTCGTGAATCATCTTCCCCCTCTGCCATCTCTCTCTAGTATGATGTTATTTTTCAAGTGTGCACCTAGGTTGCAAATTAGAAAATTTCTGTTGTTTTAGTATTAAGACATTAGTTTAAATTTTGTTAACACTCACTTTTACAGAAGGCTGCATTTTTTTCCCTTTTATTTTAATGCATACATAGTAGCCTGGTAGTCAGATTGCTCTTCAAAATTAATGGTTAGACTGGAAAACATATTTCAAAGGATCTTTAGGATAGCAAGGAAATGGGATTGAGGAGAACTGGGATTTTTGTTCTGCAAATGACTGTCTGTACAAATACCCCATGAAGTGTGAGTGCATTTTTTTCAGTATGTATTTAAAAGTCCTAATTAAAATGTTTGTTAAGGGAATAGGTCCATGTACACATGAACTGATCATATTTTAACTATCGCTTTCAAACGCCAGGCTACCAGCCAGAACCAGAATAATCCCAGTGGGCTGGTTGATTTTATGGGGTAGCAGCAGCTCAATCCTGACAGTATTACAGCAGGACACTTTGAGAGAAAGTAATTTGGCCTGGAAAAATCCCTACATCTTTGTCTAGTAAAGGCAGCTGATATAACTTTAATATGCTTACTCTACCCTGGTAGGTTTGATTTACCAACACTGTCAAAACAGTTTAGCATTTAAAGTGGCATAACAAAAGCAAGTCAGGGGAGATTGTTTTCCGTCCTTAATGTTTAGATTTCATTGTGACAAAATTAGGAGTTTGTAACTGCTTATGTGATAAACTACCAGTTATAGAGCACCATGAAACTGGGTACCCAGGTTGTAGCCCATATGAAAGTCAGATGTTCTAATACTTAGAAATAGTAAAGGCTTAAAGAGAAGTTTTCTTTGTACCCTTTAAAATTTGGAGCCTGCTTTGCCTTTCTCCTAATCCTAGTCTCAACCCCATGAGCTTTATTTTAATTGGATTTTTCCCCTCCTCTGCTCCAATTACAACAGAGGAAGATGAATAGATGACTTTTGGGAGTGCACTGGCATTTTACAGTTGTAAATAGTTACAATTTTTCTTTCTCTTACATTTATTTAAATTTTGAGAAATTAAAATCATTAATTTATTTTGTATTCAGTCAAAACCTGCATAATGTCATCTAGGTTTTCTAAAAATGCTGGAATATTCAAGCATTCATTTTTTTAAATCTCAGTTTTATCTGGAGTATAAGAAGGATTTATTCATTATCCTTCTACTATCAGATCTACACATATTTCTTCCCATCAAAGTTTTCTTTTTTGCCCTGACATTACTGCCTTGTACTTAGCCTGATTTATTTTAAATATATTTATTAATTCTGCTGAGTTGGTTTTTTTTATTATTTTTTATGATGTACTTTGTCAGTTAACAAGCAAGATTCTTACTCTTGTTATAGGTGTGGTTTCCTTTCAGTACTTAGAGGAATAAACATTTACTTAGTTTCTTAACTTCTGGTTAAGAAGTTTCTTAAACATTTACTCCTCTGAAATAGCAGCTGGAGACCTGCCCTAGAGGCGTAATGTGGAGGTTGATATGCCACTCCTTGGCAAAAGTCCTGGAGAGTGTTGTTGCCGTAACAACTCATATTCCAAGGGTAAATACGCGTGCAGAGATGGGGGAAACTCTTCTGTTCTCTTTCTGAATTGTTTTTGCTCTTTAATGATCCATTCTTTCACTTCTCTGATCTTGGGATTTCTCTTCTCCCTTATTATGTTCTTGTAATCTTGTGGTTTAGGATTTGCTATTCTTTTATGAAATAGGGTGGGTTTTTTTCCTTGTTTTTCTGCCCCTTAGTACATTTTAACCTTAAGTCCTGCTCTCCAGTCTCTTGCATCTCCTTGTCCTATTGCTGGTTTTGTGCAATATAAGCTGATGTCATGGCAATATGTTTCATCTTAAATACTCTGCAGTCTGAACATCTCTCGTCTCAGGTTATGCCCATTGTCCATCTTCCTCCTCCCAGGCACAGCGGAGTGAGGAGTCTGGCTCCATCTCCTCCACAACCTCCCTGCTGGCACTGGGGGGACTGCAGTTAGATACCCCCAAAACCACCCCTGCTACAGGATGGAGCAGCTACTGCCTTCTACCTCTCCCTGCGACAGGGCTAGTGGTCCAGCTCTGACTGTCCTGGGGACCCTCTGCTGAACTCTGTCATATCAATTTCATTTCAATTTTCATTGTAGTCCCAAAACTGGGCAGAGTATTATAGATGTGATCTAATGAATACTGAGTTTAAAAAAA
>WBMY01013242.1:250246-264350 GCA_013397315.1 Donacobius atricapilla | reverse complement strand
TTTTTTATTAAATTAGTCTTTTAAAGCCTTCTTAAAATCTGCAAAGTGATGTTTTAAATTATATCAAAGTAGTATGATTTTTATAAATTCTTCTTCTGTGCCTTTTCAGTAGCTTTGATATTTTTATCCCTTTTAAAAATGCTTATTTATTTTTGTGGGTTTAAAAAAAAACAAAAAAGGAAAAAATTGAAGCCACAGTTTTAATAGTCCCTGAGATAAAGCAATCTGGTTGCCAAAGTAAAGTTCATTTTTTTCCTTCATATAAGATAATATACTCTCAGGCATTTATTTTTTAATTGCACATGCTTAGCAAGTAGAGAAATGACTCATGCTTAATTGGCATTAAATCTAGAATTCAGAATTTCATTAACTTAATTTTCTATCAATGGGAGGGTAGACTTTCACCATTTTGCCTCTGTCTTTCTACTCTGATCCTGGAGGGAAGCATATGGTACAATTTAAAAGATGAACATTGAAGCAAATATTCATCTCTATTTGATATTGAAAATTACATAACCAATATAAATACTGAGGGCCTTATTTGATAATATGACCTTTCTAGTTGTTAGTGTAAATTTGTGTTCCTGAAGTGTTCTCATTTCTTTTTGTGTTAGCTTGCCCAGTAAAATTATACTTCCTAAGATCTTTATAAATTTCCTTTGTCCTCAAAATGTTATAGCTAAAATTATTTCCTTCAGTTCTCATAAGGCAAAGCATTCCAATGAGAAAGATATGATTTTTGAAAAAAAAAAAAAGCTTAACTGGCAAAAATGCTTTGGCCACCCATGTTAAACCACTAAAGTATTTGACAAGGAAATAAGTGTCTCACAATATCTTACAGTAGTTTCAAATAGGTCCATTTTTAATGGAAAGATGTACATAAGAGGGATATGATTTCTGTGTGAGACTACAAATTGCTCAAACAACTTTGTCTTAAAGAAAGA
Organism: Donacobius atricapilla; assembly: GCA_013397315.1. Classification (NCBI taxonomy): domain Eukaryota; kingdom Metazoa; phylum Chordata; class Aves; order Passeriformes; family Mimidae; genus Donacobius; species Donacobius atricapilla. The sequence continues at coordinate 263,406 of WBMY01013242.1, read as the reverse complement.
TAGTAAAAGTCAGGGAGTTTGGACGAGGGAATTCATGTAACTTTGTCTGTCACATTGGAGTTATGAGAAGTTTTGTGCTGTCTACGGAGGTCTTATGATTCCAGAGACAAAGGAAAATCGAAATGTGTTTATAGCAAATACCCTTTTTTCCTGCATGGAAACTATTTTTCTTCACTTGCCCTGCATGTTGTTTAACTTAATCTCTCATATGGGTACCAAAAAGCAGCTCATAAGAATTCAGCAGTGTTTTTGTTGTCTCTTTCGGACATTAAATTCCCACCAGCAAATAAAATAAAATCCTGTTGTATGTACATTTTGTGCTGACAATATTCCTAAGAGTGTGATGGATGTTGCACATGTGATGATATTAAACAAGGCAGGATTAATGTACTGATCAATAAGATGATTCAAAAAATCATCTTTACAGATGGCCATGTATGTGTGTTCAGGTATGTCTGTATTTATGTTTCAAACAAAAATTACTATCAAAATTTTCTAGCTTTAGTGCCAGGAATGTAATATTTTTTGGCTCTATTATCACTATTATCTTATAAGCATTGCAGGATCTTTCAGTAATCTGTAACACTCAAATATTAAGAAAAAAATCATAGATCTCTACTATAAGAGACTAGGAGAAGGCTGCTTATGCCTTGTTGTCACTATTCAAGGCAATTCTATTTCCTTTTCTGCTATTCCAGAAAGAGAAATTTTCCCTTTTAAGTACAGCAGGACTTAAAGCACTTTTTTCTGCATGGTGTGCACTGTCACACATGCACACACAATGAAAATGTCACTTTCTGTATCAATTGCTTGTGTAAGAATCACTGGAGCTTTTCCCTCCAATCAGTGTTTTCCCTTTCCTATTGCACTACCACCTATATTTTTAATTCTCTTTAATAATAACCTGAACTTTTTTGTGTTCCACATCCTTCTAAATATTTTGCTCTTATATCTTCCTTTTTAGCAGGACTTGTAGATCTGTACGCTGTCTGATTTTGGGGCCTTCTGTGTCTTCAAAATTCAGTAATGACTTATGCATTTGGTATTGTTCCCTCAGGTTTTGGATTCTAGAGTTTGCCCTCTCCTCTGTCTACTAATGCTTTCTTTCCCCCTTTGGGGGATTTCCTTGAGAGTAGTGCTTTCAGTGAGTCATAAGAGCCCTCTCACACATTAGTTCATTTACCATTCATAGATCAAGGAAAATCAACAGATATTTCAGTAGCTGCTTTAATGGGACAGGGATGTTTGTGGTATTCAGCCCTCCTCTTTCCCCCAAGCCAAAAATAGTGAAATAGATGGATTCTTACAAGGCCCTGAAAATGCTTGATGAAAGTAAAAATTTTAAGGGATTAGCAACCAAATGATAAGGCAGATGTTGCACCTGTGTCCAAAAAAAGACCAAAAGGTGAACCTGGGGAATACAGTGAATTCTGGCAGTCAGCCAAAGGTCACCTGGAGAACTTCTGGCAGTCTTATTCAGCTCATAGGAAGAACTGTGGAGAGAATCATATTAAAATATATTTCCAGACCTGTGAAGGAAAAGATAGTATTTGGGAAAGGCAGCATGGCTTTACCAAGTGTAAATCGTGCCTGACCAGTATGATTGCCACCTATGATATATGATGAGAAGAGCTTTAAGCAAGGTTTTTCACATTTTCTCCCATGATATTCTCAAACTGAAGTTGGGACATTATTATTTATGCCGATGGATGTCTAGATAATGTAAAGCTGGTCAGCTAGTCAGACCCGGAAAGTCGTGTTAATGGGTTATAACCTACTTGGAGGTGCTACTCTGTGGCAAGTGTAGAACTGCTTTAGTCTGTTCTGGGGCCTCTCTTTATACTGTTATCAGGGACCTGGAGGAAATAAGGGAGCTGCGCCAAATGTGCAGAAAGCAAACTGGGAAGGATCAGTTGATATGCTTTTGGTAGTCCGGTTACCTTTTCAGCACCCTGAACAGGCTGGATGAGTGGGCTGACATGGACTTTGTTAAACCGAATAAGGGCAAAAAAAAAAAGATGCCAGGCTGTGGATAGAGGAGCTCCTGCAATGGCACAGATTTGGGATTGATGCAAGCTGGGAGCAGGCCTGCAGGTAGAGCCCTGGATCTTGGTGCCTCAGCCACCAAAGCTCCATGGGCTGTATGGACAGATCCATGGCCAGTCAGTACAGAGAATGATTATTCTCCTCAGTTTATCACACGTTAGACCATATTTATAGTACCACATCCATTCTTGGCCCACCTTACGACAAAGATATTGACAAACTGGAGTGAGTTTTGGTGAAAGCTGTCAAGACAGACCCTAGAGCAGTCTTCAGTTCTGGTCTCAAGTTCATCAGCACATAATACATTCCACTTCATGCTTTGTCTCAGTTTCTTTTGTTGGCTTGATGCCTCTCACAGCTCATCTGCTATCAATATTTTATTGAAATGTTTTTGCCCCAACATGTTCCATTTCTTTACTGCACCATATAAAATCTCTTCTGCTTTAAAAACATTATTTTCAGCATGTGAAAAGGAATGCTGGAACTGTACATTAGGAGCATAACAATTACAAAGCAAAAAAACCCCACCTACATTCAGTCCATATTTTTTGTAGTCATAGATGTCCAAACTCATATGGATGAAATTTTTCTAGAAATTAATTCTGCCTGAGGCAAATGTCCTGCCTGAAAAAAACTAACTCTAAACAGATAAAGTTTGCCCAGGGTTCCAAGAAATTGAGAAAAAAGATTTTATAACATGAAGTGTTAATCAGTTTAATGTAGCCTGGGCCACCAGCTCTGGTTGGAATAACATATTTTTCTTTCAGTTGTGTTAATTGGAGTTATATACATACACCAAAAGAAAATGGAAATAGATTGATTTTTTTATGTTATAAATTTGCTGCAAGAGTGTTTTATTGTTGGTGTTCTAAATTTTTGCATTTTATTGTTGATATTTCTAAATATTGCAAATATTTAGAAAATAAAATAAAATTTTAAGTTCTTTTGAGGATGACAGATACATTTTAAAGACACCTGAAGATCTATCCTTTCAAATGTAGTGATACTAATTGACATATTAGTTAAGTAACCTCTCTTAACTAATGAAACATTCTTCCAAGATTAGGTTTTCTATTTGATACAGATTCTGAAACTGATCCAAGTTGTATGAGTATAGAAATTGAAAAAAAGATTATACAAATTCCCAAGGCTTAGTTGATGTCATTTTAAACTGTTTTCATGTAGGACTTTATTAAGGAAACAGAGTTTTGTGGAAATTTATTAGAGAAATAGAGTTATTATAGTTTAGTTTTGCAACTTGCGACTCTACCTATTTTATGTGGGTTTTTTATCAATTGCAAAGCTTATAAATAAGGGTTTAGGAATGGTACTCCCGAGTTAGTTCTTCCACAGGGATTCAAAACCACACTGCTGCTCACTTGGTCCCCTTTCCCCTCCCCTTCCCACTGCATTGGGATAGAGTTGAGAGTTGGAAGCACAAAAGCTAAAAATCATGGGTTGAGGTAAGAATGAATTACTAGAAACAGAAATGAGACAAGAAAATGAACAGTAACAGCAGCAATATAAGCAGCATAACGTATAAGACAAAGAAACAATTCACACAGAAAAGCCTGCAACAATATCCAGCTCTTCCCCACCATGCTTTCTCCCCGCTGGAAGAAGAGAGAGTTCCTTACTCCAGCTCCTGGCAAGGACTGAGGTGGAATAGAATAACATCTGGGCCTTGCTACCCAACTCTCCTGCTTCCTGTAAAAAATTAACCCTGTCCTGGCTGAAGCAAGGACAGGGGGAAAACAATTTACGGTAAAAATTGAGACGTTAAGGTTAATATTTTTATTTGTACTATTTATACACCGGTCTAAAATACTCTTCTTCATTTTAAGGTAACTGAGCTGCACAATATCAAAAACATAACCAGATTGCCTCGAGAGACAAAGAAGCATGCAGTGGCAATTATCTTTCATGATGAGACATCAAAGACATTTGCGTGTGAGTCAGGTAAGCAATTGGTGCTTCATCTCTAGCTTGAAGAAATCAAGTTACACATAAAAGTCTGGCTCAGATGAATTAACTCACAATGCCAGATAGAAATTCTTAGCTTAAAGAAATGTGTGGTAAACAATAAAACTTTGGAGTTTGGGGTTCAGGGCTTTTGGGGTTTGGTAGGGTTTTCTTTTAATATATGTTGAGAGGTGCTGGTGGTGTTACAGAGCTCTTTTTTTTCCATTATTTTTCTTTGCATGAAGATGCTCCAAAGACTGGAGGTTTCCAGCTAAACTTGTAAATCCTAGTAAAAAATAACCTGTAAGATGTTATTAAGTCAAGATGTGAAACATTCTTTTTTTAACAAGCTTTGCTATAGGCACTTACTAAACTAATAATTATCATGCCATTGAAAATAAGTGGCAAATACCAGCTAAAACCTTAGGATATTTTTAAGCAGGGTGTCAAGCAGTCTGTGGTTTGAATGACTCCATAGCATAATTACTAGACTAGCATGGAACAAGACTTGGGCATTATGGTACATAATGGCAGGTAGTTACTTGCAAGACATTGAACACTGCATGATTAAACTGCACTATTTTCTTGTTTGAAAGTACAATTGTACACTTCTGTGTCCTAGGGTATATTTTAACAGAAAAAAAAGTTTTTAAAAATAGTAGGAAATTCTTTAATGATAAAGTTTATGCTTTTTTAGTGACATACTTGACATTGTACATTTTAAAAGTTTATATAGATAATACTATATATATGTTGGTTTGGGTTTTTTTTTTAATATATATATATAACATTATGTATATAAGGTGAAGGGCCTAGAGGGAAAGCCATATGAGGAGTGACTAAAGTTACTTGGTCTGGAGGAGACTGAGGGGAGACCTCACTGCAGTCTCAACTTCCTCATGACGGGAAGAGGAGGAGCAGGCACTGATCTCTGCTCTGTGGTGACCACTGACAGGACTGAGGAAATGGCCTGAAGTTATGGCAGAGGAGGTTTAGGCAGGATATTAGGAAAAGGTTCTTCATCCAGAGGGTGGTTGAGCACTGGAACAGGGTCCCCAGGGAAGCAATCACAGCACCAAGCCTGACAGAGTTCAAGAAGCGTTTGGAAAATACTCTCAGGCACATGGTGTGACTCTTGGCACTGTCCTGTGCAGGGCCAGGAGTTGGACTCAATGATCCTCGTGGATCTCTTCCAACTCTGGAAAGTCTATGATTCTATCTCAATATTATCATATAGACATTGCATAATGTATAGTCTAAATAATAAATTAAATACACTGAAACAAAATCTGAGAAATGTGAAGGAAGTTAAAAGTGTGCAAGGTCATGAATTATGTAGATTTTAGATCAAATATTGCGAACAGTGATATGTAGATTCTGTTATGAAAGACTGACATCTTTGTTTGTTAATTAATTTAATTTTAAAGACACACAGAAAATATGTCTGTCTACAATTGGTTTAAGAGATCACTAGATAAGTAGTTCACATTAAAGATTTTGAATTCTAATGTGTAGAATTAATAGTGATTCTATATTATGATTACTAATACAATAAAAAACATTTTATTATATTCCAGCAGCACTGAAGTCAGTTCTGTGGAAACTTTTACATTTGCCTACACATGCATTCCCCTTCTTTCCTAATGAGAAGGTCTTGTTCCTTCCCTAGAATTACAATGGTTCGGGTATATTTGAAAAGAGTGGCAGCAAGTCATAACTTCAGAATTCTTTCACCAAAGAAGGAACAAACTTAAGGAAGTTCAGCATGTCTGGCCCACTCATCCCTTTCTTCTTAACTTTGAGCCGAGTTGTAAATACAAGGCATATGTACCTTAAGGTGCTAACAGGGTGTCAGTATGTGATGCTCTCCCTTTAGGCTCTATACAGAGGTGTGTTTTGAGTGGACAGAACCCTGGGCGAAGTGGCAAACAAGTGGAGAGCTTGTGGACAGAGGTCAAAGTTCCGACCAAGACAGGTGATGCAGTATGTGTCTGCTCTAGACCTTCTCATCAATAAGAGAATACAGATGAAGCAATCTTAGGGCAGGTGGAAAAAGCCTCATAGTCCCAGTCGTTGGTATTCTTGGGTGACTTTAACCTCAGCAGTAACTACTGGAAGGCCAATAAAGCTGAACACAAGCAATTCAGATTTCTGAAACAGATTGAAGACAATTTCTTGATACAGATGATCAATAGTGTGATGAGGGGGGATGTTTGTTCAGGGACGTACTTGGCAGGATCCTGTGGATCCTTGAAGGGCAAAGGAGCCCAAGAGAGCTATCCAATCTGCAAAGACAGCATCCTCTGAGCACAGGAACTGTTCTCCCCATTCTTAGAAAACAAACTTTACAGAAGGACGAGTATGAATGGACATGGAGCTCCTGACTCAGCTCAAACAACAAAAAAATCCCTACAATGAGGCAGAGACAGACTACTTGGGAGGCATACAGAGGCACTGTCTATTTATATAGGAATGGAGCTGAGCAAGCTCCAGCTCGGGGAAGTGCAAGATAGAAAAGGTTTCTTAAAGTACATCAGAAGTAAAATAAAGGCTAAGTAAACGTGGCCCTATTGATTGCTGAAATAGTCGATGTAGTGGCAAGGGTCATGAGAGAAGCTAAGGTATCTTTTGTACTGTGGTTTTCATCTGCAAGACTTGTCCTCAGGCCTTCCAGGTCCCTGAGCCCCTGAACATGATCCCCAGCACAGGAAGGCATAGTCAGGCATAACTTAAATCACTTGGATTTCATATATAACTTAGTGGAATTTGATTGTCAGGAATGACAAAAAGGAGGATCCAGATAACTGTGCTCCAGTCAGCCTCACCTCAGTCCCTGAGAACACTGATGGAGCAAATCACATGTAAACACCTGAAGGACAGCAAGGTGAATGGGAGTAGAAAAAGACACTTCCCATATGCAAATCATAGTTGCCATGATGAGGTGTCTGGCAAAAGAAAAGCAGTGGTTCTTATATACCTTGGTTTTAATAGTCTTTGACACCCTCTGTTCCTTCCTTCATAGCCCCCAGAACTGGTGGGGCACAAGATGGATAAAGACACTATAAAGTGGACAGAAAATAGGCTGGACTTAAAAAATCAAGGTTGTGAAGCCAAGCTTGCAGCCAGGAGTTAGTGGATCCCTCAGGAATCAGTGCTGGGATCAATACCATTCAATGCCTTCATTGACAATCTACGTGATGAGGTGGAGGGTACTCTCAACTGGTTTGCAGGTGACACCAGGTGGGGGTGACCCAAATTGGGAAGGTGGGGCTGCTGTCAGAGGGACCGACAGGCTGGAGAAATGGCCTTATATAAACCTTATGAAGTTCAGCAAGAACAAAAGCTCTTTCTCATGGTTTGTGGCGATCCCAGCCACAAGACAGGCTTGGTGCCAGCTGTTGGGAAGCAGCTCTGCAGAAAAAGCTCTGGGGTTGTGATGCACAACACACCCTGGACACCATGAGTAAGGGTCTTCACAACAGGTACTAGAAAGTGATCCTTCCCTTTTATTCACCACTTGTAGGACCACATCTGGACAGTTGTGTCCAGTTTTGTGCACTCAGCACTATAGTGACATACAGGAGTGAACCCAGGGGAGGGCACCAAGAGTCAGGAGAACGTGACTTGTGAGGAGAGACTGAGGGCTTTTTCAGCCTGGAGAAAAAGTAGTTCAGAGGATCTTATTGCTTACATGATCTGAGAATACAGAGAAAATGGAGCTATGGAAGTGTCCCGGTTTGGAAAAATAGGTGTCTGCTAAAGAAGGCAGGAGCCTCCCTTGAAATAGAGAATGTAAGCCCCCTTCCTCCGAATTATTATAAATTTGAAATTAAGGGGCTCTCAGGCAAAGATATGGGAATAGGAATAACAGTTCTCTACTAGGATAATTAAAATAAAAAATGTAGTAGTAGAAAAAAAACAAACAAACAGAAAACTCTGACAGAGTCAGAATACAACCTGACACCCTGTTGGTCAGGGTGTTGGTAGCAGTCTAATCAAGTCTTCAATGAGTGACAGATATGATTCTGTTGAAGCAATGATCCTGTAGAAGGCTGTAGTTTTCCTCTGAAAGTCAAGTGGCCGTGAGATGGGTCCAGTCTTCCTCTGGGAATCCAGTGGAAAACAGGCTACCTTGGTGTTCTGACTCTCAGATTTTTATCCAGGTAGGAATGCTTGGCTCCTCCTCCTGGGTGGAGCATCTCACAATGGGATGATGTAATTTTATCAGTCACGCAGTGAGACTCCATGGCCTAGCACAGAGGATATCTCCCTGGAGGGAGGATGGGTTGTGGAAGAGATAAAGAACACCACCCCACCTGATTTTAACAGCTGGCCCATTTACAGAAGATCCCCCCTGGAGTTATGAGGAATGGGTCATGGAAGAGACAAAAAGCACTGCCCCACCTGGTTTTAACAGATGGTAATAGAATTCATACTTTTGGTTACATCTTGCACTGCAACCTAAGACAAAAAGCATCAGGTATCTTGCAGTTTCTGAAAGACTACATATCTTAGCCATGAGTATGGTGGAGTTTCAATCAGTTTACCTTTCTCCATGCCTTCAGTCTATCTGTGCAGTTTAGATTGCATCATATCTATCAGATGAGAAAGATAAACAGTTTTGTTTCACTAAAATCTTCTTTCTCTTTAAATCTTTTGTGTTTTCTGAACTAGGAATATACGGTCAAAAAAATATTTCCCAAGTCATTTCCACAGTAAATTCTGTCTTCTCACAAGGAACTGTTACAATTTTTACTGCTGTTGAAACGTGCCAAGTACTTGGCTTTCCTGTGTGAAACTTAACAAAATTTAAGGAATATTTGGAGAACTTGGTTCTTATTTAAAATGGGTTCTATTCTCCTATTGTTTAGTGGCACTGGTTCATATGGGAAAAGGCATAGACTTTTAACAGCCTCACAGTGTATAGTGATGTACACACAATGGTGTTTATTTTGGCAAATCTTCTTGCCACTTCTTTGGTTAACACCATGACATTGCTAATCCTTCTTCTTTCCTGTGGCTTCAGTGTCAAAAAACCCGTCACATGGTGTTGACTCAAGGCAAAAATCTTCTACATAACAGCTTGACTTTGAATTTTTTAGGACCCCAGAGTTTCATAATGCGGACATTTTTCCACCATGAAGCCTCTGAATACACAGAAGCAGATACATTTTTTCCTATCGTCTTGACTTTCAGAGGCAGATGGAAGGACAATAACATTAAACCCACTGGAAAAGGTCTGCTGGGCATAGAGTCAACCATTTTTTGGAGACAGGGAGAAAGGAATACGCAAAGCTGACTTGATTTTAGGGACTGAACAATGTGAGGTATGGGTTTTGTCAGCGTTGTACTAGAAAATTATTTTAAATAATGGCATCATGTTGGTTTTGATATTATGAGCTGATATCTTCTCCTCTGCACCGTGCCAAAAAAGCAGCACATTTTTCTGGCACATAGCTTTCTTAATTAAGCACAATAAAATACTATTCTGTTTTAAAATAGGTCTCTAAAGATGCAGAACACTTTGGTTCTCCCCAGAATGCCTGAGAGCTGTGATACCAGCCCACTGGGTGTGCTGGCTCAGAGCCTGTGTTTTTTTCCTAAGCTCCTGCAGCTTTTAGTCCCACATCTTGCTGATTGTCTTCAAGGCAGCTACTGGCAAGTCTAAGCTCTGGGTGGGCTGTAACCCCTATATTTCCATTAAAATTTCAGGAAATTAGTAATCTAAAATGCATCTAATAGTTGGTAATCTTCATTTGCTAATGAAAACATTCTACAGAGAAACAAATCAGAATCGTCCATAAGCTTTTGTTATCACCTACCCATCACTACCACCAGTGCTCCCAACATCTACAGCAGCTGTAGAAATGTGGTCCATTCTGAAGCCTTATTGAAATATTTTGAAGAGCAAATCAATATTACAGTTCCCTGAACAAAAGCATGGAATAACAAGTCTTTAAAGAAGAATTATCCCTCTTCAGGAAGAAAGGGAAGCGTCTTGCTGTCACTATATCTCTTTCTGACATCTGCTCTAGTGGGCAGAAACTTGTGACTTTGGTGATTAGCAAGCAACATTTTAAAATTCTCTGTCACCATGAGAATTGTTGCAGTGGAAGTAAACTAATGAGAAGTCAGGGCTGATTAACTAAGCTGAAAAGTAGTCTATAATTCAGTGAACCTACAGCAGACTTAAAAGCGTGGGAATTCTTTTTCAAACCATGGGAAGTTGCTGCTGCCCTAACAAGGAACATGCTATGATCACAATTTGAGCCTTCCTGAAAATTATTGTGTGGAAGTTATTGACATTAAGAGAATTATTTGTGATTTTTTTTTTTTTTAATTAAGAATAATGAAATTCTGGGTGTGTTCTTTTTTTTTCTTCACTATGAAGTGTATAATCAAGCCAATGGAGAAGGTCTTTTAGTTCTGGATTTCAGCTGCTGGGTTTGAGTTTCTGACTTTCCCTGATGCCTTTGATAAAAAGTTTGTTAGGGTGGGTCTTATTTGGTTGGGGACTTTTTGTTGTTGTTGAATTTTTTTCTTCAGGTAGGTAACTACACTTTTTGTGTCGTTACAGCCATGCCTGGATGCATGTATCTGCAAGCCTGATATCTGTAATATGATTATAAGACAAGTGTCTGAACTGAGACAGGTGTTCTGAAATGCCCTTTAAACTCTCACAAGATTGGTAGATGTGATGCAGTGAGCAATGGTGGCTGTGCAGGACCAGCAATAAAATGAAATTGGAGGGCATGAGTACCGATTTTAATCTAGACTATTATGGTGCTGTTTTGGAAGTTGCTAGCAAGATGAGGATTGTGCCTGAATAATAGCTAGCTTTCAAGAAATGCTGTTTCTGGTTTGCACCAGTCTGGGACAGACCATATGGGGGCTTGATTTTCCCTTTAGTGATGACAGCAAAATACTGAGCAATACCAAACCCTGGGCATTTTACGCTTAGTGGCCCCTCCAGCATGCATTTGTGTAAAATGTATTTTGATTTCTAAATGACAGAATGTGATGAAAACTGATAAACTTTTAAACTTAGTGCTTAAAAAAAAAGTAAAATAAAATGAGAGAAGTTGAAAATATTATGGAGACAGAGGTAAGAGAGACAAATTAGAGCTGAGAGGTGATTTTGGTGATCTGAGAATAGAGTGAGTTGTAACATAGGAGGCAAAATCACAGAGAAATCTTAAAACTGCCACTGTTAAACAAATGCAGACACCCCCCAGGATCCTGATATTTTTCTGTGTTCCCTTCAGTACAATGCCCCACTCTGTATAAAAGCAGATGAATTGAAGGGGTTTCTTCTTTCCAGGCATGTGTGAACTGCAGCTCTAGAGTCATTACAACCAAGAAACATCTTCATTATTTTTAAGAGGTTATACTTTGGCTTGTCCTTAAAACTTTCATCATTCAAGTCCTGGGGAAAATAGGTTATTGCACAGTGTCTATCAGCTACTCTATTTGAAACTTCTGGTTTAGGGGTTTTATCCATTCTTGTGGTTGTTGTGATTCAATTCACCAAATTTATTTCTTTAGTGTCTTGCTTCTGTGATGGTTACCTTGATAAAACTCTTTTATACACCTGCAGCATAAACAGGCTTTTTCTTTTATATTCTTGTGTTTCAGCTTCTTTTGAGTGCAAACTGTGATAATCAAGTTTTGTCATAACTCTCAAAAAAAGTTTTACTTTGTTGAAATTGAAAGTCTGTTGGTGTCAAGTGACAGTGTGGGTTTCTTCTAGATTCGTACATATTTTTCTTTTTAAATCTGTTTTCACCATTTGTTGGTGTTGCTTTCTTTTCTTAAAAAAAAACCCTACAGTGGTGGTATCATTTGCAAAGGCATAAGTTCCTTTCATGTTTGTACTGAAAAAGTTTTTGGCCTATTGGCAAATTACTATGAGTAAATTATCATGAGTTGGGCTTTTTCTGCTTGATAGTTTTCACAAGCAAAATCAGTATGTGCTGAAAGGGTTTGACAGATATCAGTGGAGTATTAGATGCAATTCATATTACTGTATCCTTTGACAGTTAAGAAGCCTGGAGGTTTTGCATTAAAATTACTGTGAAACTGTGAGGCTTTGAGATGAAGCATCAGTGCTCATATTTGCTGTTATGACTAACAATACAAATGGCTATATAAGCTTTAAAAAGAAAGCTTAAAAATATTAATATTGATAGTTTAAAATAACCAGATTGAAAATCCAGTTTTTGCTGTTATTTTTGTGATGTTGAACCTCCAGGATCATAGAGGTGGTGAAAGTGAAGAACAGCTTCCTAAATACTGTTTGGGCACTGGAAAGAAGAATACAAAGTCCACATTTTGGATGCAGAAAAATAAACCTTAGCAGTTGAAACTATTTTAAAACATGGTATATTTCAATGTTAAGGTGTCAGGGATTGTTATATGAAAATTTATGACCTTTGCTTTTCTATTTTCTGGGTTTGTTTGTTTACATATAGAGAGAAAGGAACCTGCCCTCTCCATAAAGCATATGGCTTATTGGAGAGCAGATGCATGCTCTCACTTCCATATGCAACACAATGTCTGAGATCTAAAAAAGAGTGAAAAGACAGGCATTACATGAAGTTAAAGATGTTGCTCTTGTTCCTTAGGTTTTCCTTTTTTAATCACAGTTTTTGAAACACTATCCACTTTCACGGCAAAGTTCAGTCTGAGTCATGGTAACGGTAACATTTACTTGGAATGTATATTCTTTTTGTTCTGGGCAAAAAGTTTTCATTAATAATGACTTTTAGTTTGGTTTTTTGGGTTGTTTTTTTTTTTTTTTTTTCATTTTGTCTATAAATAGGTATCTCTGTTCTGATTTTAACATATATAAAGTGGAAGTATTTTAGTTCTGCCTCTCATTGCTCTTGGTTGCCAGTTTTCTTGGTTATTTGTCTGAACTACAGTGTTACAATTTTCTGGCACATACCGGTAGTATGTATTCCTGGCAAATGGAATGAATGCAGAAAGTGATGCTCCATCTTCAGGACATAGCTGTTGATGGAAGAGGTTCTCCACTGTTGCTTTTCATCATTTCAAGTAATTTCTAGGTTATTAATTGACCGAAAACTTAGTTCGAAAATTATTTAGTATTTAAAAGATGTTTTAGGTAGACAAACTTTTTTTTTTTTTTT
>WBMY01013242.1:123281-250241 GCA_013397315.1 Donacobius atricapilla | reverse complement strand
TTTTTTTTTTTTTTTTTTTACTAGAATGCTTAATTTGAAAACAGTAGACACACAAAATGGTCGCCATCGTTTCAGCACTTCTTCCAGGCAGCTCCCTGAGCTAGGAACACTCCTGCATTCTCAGTTTATAGGGCAAATGTGCGACAGGAAGGAAATAAGGTTAACTTCCAGCAGGAGCGTGCACAGGTGCTGTGACAAAATAAGGAGGAAAGCTGTAACATTTCTAAATGCAGGATAGGTAAACTTGCTCTAAGACTGCAATATTGGAAATCTTAAAGTTCAGACTTTGAAAGTCAAAACCTTTGGATGCTAAAATTTGTTTTTGCTCCCTAAATTTTGATTATGTAGTTGTGTAAATTGCAGAGGTGATAAGGATTCAGTTGCCCTTGCTGTTCACATACTGCGGACTTGTCTGGAGATTCTTTAATAATGTCTAACATAGTGGATCTAGATAGGTGCTCTCCATGATATTTGGAAAGTCATGGCAGTTGAGTCAAGTCCCAGGTGACTGGGGGAGAAAAGAAACCTCGTCTCCATCTTTCAAAAAGGTAGAAATGAGGACCCTGGTAACTACTGAGCACCCAAACGATTCTATGATCCTAAGTAGAGAAGTATTATTCATTCGTCCTGGACAAATATATTGAAGTGTGGACACTATAAGTGCTTTCCTTATCACAGTTTTACTTCAAGATATTGAAATTTATGTGAAATATAAACTGTTCCTATAAGAACAAAAGCCAAAGAAGATAGCTAAGATAATGATGAATTATCTATTTTAGAATGCATGTACAACTTCTTGAGAGTAAAAGATTAGGAAAAAAAGAATCGTCCTGCCTGCAGAAACTGAACAAGTTCAGAAGACAAAGAGAAAAGATCAAGAAGATTTCAACTTCATCTGGTAGATGGTGCAAGGTCAGCACCATCTTGAATACTGAATTTAGATTGACTAGGAGAAATGCCTGGATCTCAAAGCCTCTGCCCTAGGAGTTCAACATACACTTGCCTTTCCAAGTGAGCATGGAGTGGAGGTGGGTTAGTGATGCTGGAGTCTAGGATTTCAGGCATGTGAAGTTACGTAATTGTTTGTTGGACTTTAATAGAAAGTGTCTTAGTTGCTCACTTGTTGGTTTGGATTTTGGTACTGGGGGAGGGGGTTGTAAGCTGCTAAGAATCAGTGAACATCTTCAAGCTCTATGTTTTATACTAGAACAAGGCATGTGTCAGTGAGATGACAGAAGCCCATAAAAATGCAGAACTAACAACATGGTCTAACGTCTGGGTAAAAAAAAAAAAAAAAAAAAAAGTTTTCCTTAGCCCCTGACTGTTTACCTTAAACTGAAATCTGAAATTACTAGTATGTTGTGCATCTCTGTACAACAGGATTTCTTTCTGATCTCATTTTGAGATTCTTAGTGGTTTTGATAAAAGTACTGTGCCATAAATAGCTTCTAACCCTATGAAACAAAGATACGGAGATCTTTTTGTATAGTTCATGCCATAAATTAAGTTAGAATAATTTTTAATCATACTGTAAGTGTGAAAGACCATATGTACTTCCTCTCTTGTAAACGCATTTTATTAGAAGGTAAAGCAATAAGACACGATCTATTTTAACATGCCTTCATGCTCTCTACACCTGGTTTTTAAAAATTTTGGCCTGCTCCACACTGCCAAAAGGCATTCAGATGCAATAATTAAAGGATTACAGAAAACAGTCAGAGAATCTTGATGAGTTTTGTGCATAAAATTTCCTCATATTTTGAATTGTAATTGGTAGATTGGAGATGAAGGACTGGGATAACTTCATTAACTGGATGATAAATGAATGTATCAAAGTCTGGAAAAAAAATCTCAGGCAAAGGACTTTTCTCTATATTAAACATATATATATGTGGATATAGAATATAATTTTACTAATATCCATGTATGGAGTTGTAATATGGACTCATGCCATGAAACAACACATTGTGCTTGAAAAGGATGAAGTTTGCAAGCAAACTTTGTCTTCATTTTAAAATTACTTTTTAAGCATGCATGTTACTAAACACTTTGATGTTTGTAGAACAGACCACAATAATTATTTGTTTCTGTACCCTAAGCAAGGTAATTTCTTACTTTCTTTTCACAACAAAAAAGCCTGTGGGATTTTCTAAAAGACTTTTTGCCATCATCATTGTATTTAAGGTTGCTATTTCCAAATGCTGTTCAGATTTTTAGGTTTCTTACTCTGATTTTATTAGGCTAATCATAGAAGTGAATTCTTAACAATCACCACATCTGAACTTCCAGGAATGGTGATTCCACCATTTCCCTGGGTAGCCTATTCCACTGCTCGACCACCATTTCGGTGAAGATATGTTTTCTAATATCTAATCTGTACCTCCTCTGTTGCAATTTGAGGCCATTTCCTGGTGGATTGTGTCTCCTCCCTTTAGGTTTTTTTAACATAATTAAAAGAAACAAGAGTATACCGTGACTTCTATATCAGGTTGGAAACAGAATGGCATAGTATATATAGCTGAAGCTAGAACAAAAGCCTGTCTTTTCCATCTTGGTTAGTCTGCTACATTATGCATGTAGTGTTCTTTAATTGAGTAATTTGTTAAAAGGACCTATGTTGTGGTAGGTGCTTGGGGAAAAAAGCGAATGAGACTTAGTATTTTAAGTTTTTTAGGGTTTTATATTTTTGTAAAGCCAGGAGAAATGGATTCAATTTCTTTCCTAGATTGATACTTTCTAGCACGCAGAACTACAAAATGTAATGGTGTATATTTGTATGCTTTCAAATCTATAACTTCCTGTGTTCTAAAGATTGCAATTTAAAAATAGATTTTTAAAATGTTCTTGTAGAAGGGAAATTCAAACAAAATTTCCTTCAAAATTCAGGCAAGATTGCAAAGCCTGATCATCCAAGTAGTTATTCTTCCCCAGCCTTTAGACTGCTGACCCCCGTCAACGTGATACAACTGCACCTGATGCTGAAGTTGTGGATTCTTCAGCAGTCTGCCAAGCAGACAGGCAGCAAGATGGGTAGTTTTCTGACAGTGCCTTTAGGTCTTGATGCATCTGGATTAACTCAGAAAAATCTCAGCCAGCTCTAAGAATAGCACATTTTAGAGAAAATCATCACTTGTCTTGAGACTTATCCCTTAAAACTGTGCAGAAATGTCAGCCCCTTGTTAAGGGGTGTCATCTGCAAAGGGTTGTAGTTTTCATTACTTGATGATAAGAAGTGTCAATAATTATTTTTTGGTTATGTCTTCATGCCTAGATATAACCAGTCTTGGCTGCAAGCCAGCTCTAGTCTGCAAATAGTGCAGCTTTGTGTTAGGAAAGCATCATCTCTTTGCAAATTCCCTATGCTTCTCATCTGGTTTGCAGTAATCAATATAAAAACATGATTGCCTGCTCTTACTGGGAAACATGCTGACATAGCTGCAAGGAGACAGGGCATGTTCAGGGGCAATATCCAGGCTGCATTGTTAGGTAAAAGAAATCTGCACTACCTCTGTTTCCAATGTTCATATCTAGAACACAGAGAATATGTGGTTATGTTGTAGTGATTTGACCTTGGCTGGCTGAGAGGTGCCCACTAGGCTGCTCTCTCAATTCCACTACTCAGCAGGACAGGAGGATAAGACACAATAAAAAGTTAATGAGTCAAGGTAAGTACAGGGAGTTGTTTGTGAAGTACCAAAACAGGCAAAACAGACTTGGGCTAACTAGCAATGGAGTGGGACAGTGAGAAGCAAAAAAAAAATCTGAAAATGCTTTTCCCTCGTCTCTTCCTTCACAGGCTCTTCCCCTGAGCAACTCAAGGGGATGGAGAATGAAGGTTTCAGTCAACTCATAATATTTTGTCTCTGTTTCTCCTTCCTCATGTTTTTTCCCTGCTCCAGCATGGGATTGTTCCCATTGTATACAGTCCTTTGCAAACCTGCTCCTGCCTGGGTTCCTCTCCATGGGCTGCAGCTTCTCCACAGGCTGCAGCTCCCTTAGCACATGTGCCCCTCCTCTAGCACGGGGTTGTCCATGGGCTGCAGGTGGATCTCTGCTCTGTGGTGGTCCTCCATGGGCTGCAGGGGCACAGACTGCATCACCATGGTCTTCACCCCAGACTGCAGGGGTCTGCTCTGGCACCTCGAGTACATCCTCCCCCTCCTTCTTTCACACAGGTGTCTGCAGGGCTGTTTCTCTCATGTTTTCCTTCCTATCATATATTACCATACCTTAAATGTCTTTTCACAGAGGCACTACCAACAGTGCTGATGGGCTCAGCTTTAGCTGGAAGCAAGTCTGCCTTGGAGCAGGCTGGAATTGTCTCTGTTCAACATTAGGGCAGCTTCTGCTGTTTTGTTACAGAAACCACTTCTCCTACACACCTAACTACCAAAACCTTGTCATGTAAACCCCATACATATATTAAAAAATATTAGCATATCAAGGAATTGTTACCAAGCTTAAGATAATCCTATATGATTGTGTATCAATTTCTGTCTCTTCTTTGTTTTTCTCTTTCATTCTTTCTTTCTTTCTTTCTCTCTTTTTCTCTTTCTCCCTTTCTCCCCTTTTCACTCCCTTCCTTTCTTTCTCCCTCCCTCCCTCCTTCCCTCCCTTCCTTCCTTCCTTCTTTTCCTTCCTTCCTTTCCTTCCTTTATTTCCTTCCTTTCTTCCTTCCTTTCCTTCATTCTTTCCTTTCCTTCCTTTCCATCCTTTCTTTCCTTCCTTTGCTTCCTTCCTTCCTTTCCTTCCTTTCTTTCCTTCCTTTCTCCTTCCTGCCTTCTGCCACTCGTTTTTTTCATTATTGGGACTAGCAGTACTAATGCTGTCATGGTTTTAGCATATGTGTTTACTTTGATTACCACTCACTCAAACTGCTAATCCTTTCAGTCTTCTCTCTGGGAAGTATTGTTATGGGAGATTACTGACATGGTACTAGTACGCCAGTGGAGATGTACATAGGTGGTGAAATTCTAGACTTTTCTTTTTTCCACTTTTTTTTTCCATTTTAAAATTTTCTCTAAAGATAATAGAAGATACAATTACCTAACTCATAGCTATTGTGTTTGGGTATATTTCTACTTCCTTTCCCTTCAGGATTAATGTAAAACCCCATTTGATATCCACAAGTTTGCTAACACTGGACTGGAATCCAGGAATCAGCTGAGATAAAAAGGCTTCTGATCATCTACATGGAATATAGGTCAGATCTCCTGGGATTTGTGAATATATATCACCTCATAAAATTAGATGATTTCTACAGTTCCTGACCTCTCCTGAGAACAGAATTCATTTAGTGACAGCACAAAAATCATAGCATTAATTTATAGATTGAATTTGGAGTATTGACAAATGATGTATGGTTGGCTGAGCCTGGGGAGAGTTCAGTGAAGAACATGATAATTTACTGCTCCAAACCTAAAACACACAATCTATTTTTCATTCTCTGTCACTATTCAGCCTGCATTACATTTGGCTACTTATGGTGTGTAAGGTATATGGGACTGTTGGCAGGTTAACTGTTTCAAGTCTTTTAAAACACTTTTGTCACTGAATGAAAGCAACCTGAGAAGAGTAGTGTGTGTAAAACAGCACAGAAACGTTTGTGAGCTACTAATGTGCACTTGACCATGCATTCAGCATTGGGTATTCTACTACATGTAGAGTCTAGGCATGGAAACCTTGGACAAATTTGTACACATCCAAAAAAATTAAACCAGACCATAGATGAACAAACTAAAGGTAAGCACTTGGTGTTCACTGTCCATCCATTTTCATAACATTTTGAGAGGTTGCCACAGCCTCTAGTGGTATCATCATTAGCACAGCCCCTTGGGCTGTTGAGCAATCAGAATAGCTGCTGCAGCCAGGGTGATCAGTAAAGCTTCTACAATGGCGTTTCATTGTTGTCTAGTGTTGAGAACCAAAGCAATGTTAAGATTGAACCATGTGTTGGAGTGCTGCAGCTATGTAGTGATAGGCAAAGACAAGTTTTTATGTGACTCTTGTAAGATTTTTCTAGAGCTGTCCCAGTTTTTATACCTGCAGAGCAAAGCTGCTTAATGCATTGTCACAGCCCATTCAGTTTCTTAATCTCTCAACCAATATATAAGGGGAAAACATATTAAACTATGACTTACCTTTAAGAACATAAGTAAATAAATTTCAGGTAGAAATAACTCTGAATTTCAATAATTCAAGTTGTTCACTTTTCCTGTGTATTTTAAAAGGCTGCCACAGATATGATAGAGATGCAAATGAATCACTAGTATACCAGTTGCAGATATTCCAGTTACTAACTAGTGTATTCCCAGAGAGCTGAGATTCCTCTGTTTACAATAATTGATGATCCTGGGTGTAAGTTCCAAGCAAGGCATCAATAAATGTCTCCTACAGAAGTTGTCTTTTTCTCTGGTAAATAATTTCAGAATGGTACATGCTCAGTGACAGTGTGAATTTGGCTGTCTCTTACAAAGTTTTTCACTGGGCAAACCTCTCAGTATTTTAGCATTTGGTTTCAGTTTTAAGGGAGGAAAAATTAACCCTGTATCTGAAGTTTATATTCCATAAATAAAACAAGTCAATATTACATCTGTTACTGATAATTTTGACTGGACCTAGAAATTGAAATAATCAAATCAGAGAATTTGCTGTGGGCATATAAAATAAATATGTCTAATAAATGTAAAATAAAAGATAACTTGAATGTGCTAATAGACAAGCCTCTAGATAATTAAGTTAACCTGTCTAGGAAAGACAGACGTGTGTTAAGTATGTTCCTATAAAAATGAATCCAGTAAGAATGACAAAATATCTTACTGTGTAGCTTCTGCTTTATATTTTAAACATCAACAATTTTACCGTGGTAAGTTTGTTTAAGGAGGTTAGCCTAAACCTTGCTATAGCTTACAATCACCTTACTGAAAAAATAAGGGAATTAAATAGACAGCCTGACATTTATCTCTGCATTTCTCTGTAGTGATGGAAATGAATTAATGCAGGAAGCTCAAAAAAACAATGTAATTTCAAAATGTTTCTCCTCAGCGACAGTATGAATCTTTTCCAAGTTTAGTACAACATCCATGACATCTGTGTGATGCAAGAAGCAGTGCTCCCAGCATGTGTCACTGGATATAGCAGCATAGATGGTGTCCTTGCTGCTGGTACTCATCAGCAATAAAGTAGAAATCAGCAATATTCAGACATGTATGCAACCTCTACCTTATGTTTGTCTTACAATATTTCCAGTGTGTGCTGGGTATAAATAGTTTTCTTCTCATATGGCATTTCATAATGACAATCAAACTTTCTTTTTTCTGGGAAGAGTTTACTGTTTCTGGGAACTGTTTATTATTTGTCTACACAAATATGATTTAGATGAAGATATAGTTTGATAGGGTTAAGAACCAGCTGAAAAGAAACTCTAAAGATCATACATGCCATTAACTAGTCCTTCAAATGCAATGTCCTGCTATGCATTTCTTGATGACTGGATCTATCCTTGGGTTCATATCCTATCAATATGCATAATTTAAATTAAAATGTGGATATGATTATAATAAAAAATAATATTGTAAGACAGCAATCAAAGTGGAAAGGACTAGTATCTTAATATCTAAAGTTTTATTTATAAAATCTATGATCATAGTAGGAGAAATGTGAGGAGGAAGAAGGTGGAAGGAGAGTTGTATGTTTCTGCATGTGATTATGTCAATCTACTTTATATGTAGTTTGTAACTGCGTGCCTGCTAAGTTAAGGAAATAGTGGTAGCTCATGAATTATGAGATTTTAAGTAATTTTATTTTTTAAGGTTATCACAGTTATAATTTTAATCTCCTTTGTGAATCAGATAGCTGACAGCATGTGAAAAATTGTATGTATGCTGAGGCAAGCTATTACAAATTCTAATGGGTATTATGAATGCTTTCTTTAATGGAGATCATGATGAAAAACTACAGATTAATAACTCTAACTAGCATATTTGTAAAAATCTTCATTCAGATTTGTGAGTTTGTACTTATATATGTATTTATTGATATAAACCTTGGGCTTCATGAGGGGTCAAATCAAGGGTGCAACTGGAGTTGTCAAATTTTTCTGATACAAAAAGAAAAGGTTTCTCTCTTTCTAGCTCAGTAAGACGTTACTTCTCCCAAATGTCACTGTCATTTGTATAACAAGTTCAATCCTGCTTCATTTGTAATGCTAGTTTTGGGCATGGAAACTGATTCCTTAATTATATATGTTATTGTGATTCTATGCAAAGGCATATGTTAGGGTTTATTGTGAAAATGTGAGGAATAATAATTGTCTCCCTACACTTGTCCAATTCCAAAAAAAAACAAAAAGAAGAATTATGTTTACAGTTGCTCTTTATTACTTGTTTGTTTTTATGATTCATTGCAACACTGTCATCCAGGAAAAAAGACCTAATGTCATACTTATTTTTTTATGACTAAATTAATAAACCCCTGCTTACCTTCACTTACCACAAAATCAAGAGGGACTCTTTTTCCATTTTTTTTAAGGCAGTGGAACTTAGGAGGAGGCCACTCCAAGCAGAAGGAAGAGCAACATTTAAGTCCCATTTTCTGGTTTAAAATCGTTAATGCAGAAAGTATGGCACCATAAGAATTGTACTTTTGCCCATTAGTTGAGTATGCTGATGGTGCTGAATAACTCCTTTTTAAAGGAGTGATCAATTTTCTCATCCCTACTGTTAAAACTCATTTCTCTGTAGAATTTGTTTCCTAGATTGTTTTTTCCATTAAAAGGTATCAGACATGGATTTGAATTTAGCTTAAGTCATGAGAAATTGGGATCTTTTGCCAAGAGTCTCAGTAAGGAACACAGAAGACCAGTCTTTGCCAGTATATGACTTCAACTCTTCCAAAAAGGAAAGCATATCCTTCCCCTCCCCTCTAGTTGTGTGTGTGACTAAAATTCACTTTACAAGTAAGCTGTTAGTGGGCAGTTGAACACCAGTGTGCATTAATTACAGCTACATCTTCTGTAGATAACTGTTTCTCACTGTAATCAACCCCTCTGATTTACAGACCTAGATCTGAATCCTTTGCTGCAGTTCTTGCTTTATATGGTTCAAAATATTAAATTCAAACATTCTTTATACTTTCATGGTGAGTTTTTTAAAGATTTGAAATAAAACAATCTTTCATCAGTGAGTCTTCAGTTAATGTGCCTTAAACCATTTCAGCAGAGCTCTTGAAGTTTCCAATGATTTAATCTTGATATGTCCTGTAAGATTGCATTCATCACGATTTATTTTCTTGGATGAAAATTACACATAATTGAAGATGGATCTACTTACTGTTTTCCTGGTTCATAAAAGGACATAGTTGTACTCTTCTGAGTTATAGAAGTCTACTGAATTTAAAAAAAATAAAAAATTAAAAGAAAAAATGTCCTATTAATGAAAGTATGGATTATGAGTTTCAGCTTTAAGCAACTATATCTTCTCAGGTAGTCATATGTGTCTCTTGCTTATTGATCATGATGTAGAGATCTCAGTGGTATATAGTAAAAACCATGGAATCTAAAATTTTATATTTTAGATACAATGTTTTTTTAGAAGACTGTTTTTTACAGGAGGTTTTTTTTCTGATTGGAAAGCATCTATTTTCATAGACATTCAAATAATGTCTTTTCATGAAATATTTTCAAATTTAAATAATGTTTATGTGTATCAAATATAAAAATCTACTTTATACTGGGAATAAAAGATACAAGTTTAAAATGAGAGTAAGAAATTGATAATGAAAAAGTAATTCCCTTTGGGTTTAAATTCTGTAGATGTGAAATTTGAGAAAGACTTTTCTAATTATATTTCCTTTGATACTAACTCTAGACTATGAACTTTTAAGATTTATTTCTTTGCACCACATTAAAAAAAACCCCAAGAATAAAGTGGAAGACAGAGTCATTTCGAGCTAATACTTTGTTCTGCCTCAGAGTAAAGTTTTATGCAACTGAGAATCAAGTAGAGCACATACTGCATTATGATCTTACAGATGATTTCAGTCAAAAGTTCTCTGTAATTGCTTTGAATGAGTTTCTTTACACTTCCAGTGCCATAAAAACCTTCTTAACTCTCATAGCAGCAAGGACTCACATCTTCAAAGCAATAGTTTTAGAGACTGGGGGGAAATTTTTCATTTATTGGACAGTGGAAACACAGAAAGAAAAAAGATGTATTCTTTCAGGAGGTTTGTTATTATGAAAATCATGTATAATACCATGCAGAAAAAATTTCCCAGCCTCTTTACATCAGAAGAGGGCAACAATAACACTGCTCTCTGTGCTCAGCCAAAATTGCACAACTTTTCATAAATCTTAAGTATTCATAGCTTGAAGTCTTGTTTTAATTAGGCATGTTTAGCCAAAGAAAAGAAGGGAGATTGCAAAAACATCCGCGTGTGCTAGTTACTGTCTGCTCCTACTGATTTAGAGCAGAAGATATTCAGATGGCTTGAGTGAAAGTCATATGTTCAAAGGCATAAGAGCAAAGAAGCCCTTATAGTGGCAATAGTATGCAGTTTTTCTTCTTGAAACCAGTCCTTTTCACCTTGATTTTGTAAAGGAAACTAGTATTTTTAAAATTATTTATCTTATTATTTGTCTTATCTAACAATATTATCTTCAAGTGGCAAGATTTGTCAATACTTCAAAGATAAAACTGAATATTTAACATATTGAAAAAGAAAAGTGAAATGAACCCTAGGATTTGCACCAGTTTATTTGGCTTTTGGGTTCTCTTACAAGACCATAACTTAAACACTTGAAAATGGAAAGGAGGCATACTTTACGTTTGCACAGAAGGTATTAAATTTCCCATACGTTTAAAAAACAGCATCATAACTTTCCCAAGAGGAATAAAACTGTTGTGAGAGTAGACTAAATCTGAAATACTACCGATTTTTAAGATAGAGAAATGCTTTTACTGACTGCCAGTCATGGGGTAGCAGCAAAAGTTGATGTAACATCCTCTGTGTGTTATGTTCCTGGTGACAGACCTTTTTTTGACACTTGACTGATGGTGTTTATGCCATTCCCACTACAGACACGCTGCCTGAGGTTATTTTACTTTCATGCCATTGCAATTTAACATTAATAGCAGTTGAAACAGGTATGAATTGACAGTCCTGGGGAACTTTATAATTCCCATGTCAGATTCTTGTTGCTGGCCCATTAGTTTCAGACAAAATGTAAATGTTTCTTCTATATTTAGGCAGGTTTTCATAATTCTTTTTTTGCACTTTAAAGAAATTTTGAATTGAGAATGAAATTTTGCCGGGTATATTTTTGGGTAATGATGTCAGCTCTCTGTTGATCCATTGGACATACTAAGACTTGATAAACATTTGTGGAATGAGAGCTGCTAGTCCCCAGCATGAAGTAGAAGACATAATTTTTAAAAATACCTATAAATCTACCCTCAAGGACTACTTTATCCACTAAATCACATTTTCTTCCTGGAATGGCATTGTCCATTTCTGTAGGACTAATCACAGACTAAGGTGATATGCACTTCTTTTTAATAGAAGAAATTGCCATTTTCATAAATAAAAAAAAGGAAAACAAATATCCTATAGTTACATTAGTAGTAGTACCAAACAAAGGAAATTACTTCCTTGTAGGTTATTCATTTTCCCATACACTCTCCATTCTTCAAAGAAATAGTCTGAGTTCTGTTTCTGTATGAAAACTACATTCTCAAGCAGCACTGCATATGGGGAACTTCGCTTCTTGCTGCTTTAATGGACAAGAGTTTAATGGACAGAAACATCAATATGATAAATCTTTTAAAATACTTTTCTTGCCTTCAAAATGACTGACCTAACATTGTACATGTTTATATTGTAGACAAGACAATAGACAGACTGGTAGCTGAATGCTGGTTATTCAAGCTGAAACTTCTTATCAGACCTGCAGAAGCAAATGGGGTATTTTCATGAAAATGTCATCTTTGATATACCTCAATAAATACAGACATATATAGCTGACTATTTGCAAACACAGGTACATAATTAGATTTAATTATCAGAACCCTATTCTTGATAAATCTTGCATTTCCAGATAAGTGAGGCAGAACTAACAGTTTTAAAAGCTAATAAATTCCTTTGGTAATTACTGCAATTAACTGTACTGCCCTTATGCCAATTCAAATTTAAAATAGCAAATAATTGGTAAATGAAAGTTTCTTTTTGTATATTTGTTGTAGAAGACTTAGATTATATCTTCCCTCCCTTAAAAAAAGTGCATTAGCAAAATATACCAGTGGATAAAGTTACAGAGTATGTGTTCATATTCTGTAACTTTCATTTATCTTTATTGCTGCATTATTCAGTATTTAAGGAAAAAAAATATAATGCTCAAATGAAAGGTATGTATGTCTAAACTCATTGTACAGTCAAAAATATATGTGACTTTTCATAGGTGTTACTAGTTCAACAGTAAGGGCGTTATTGTATTAAAAAGTAGAAATAACAAGTTTTTGAGGAACTTGACTCACCAGCAGTATTTTCAAAGAATATTTTTTAGGTTTCCTTTAGCACATTTTACCACTGCTAGAATATGTAACATTTTTAGTAAATTAATATGATTTAACAGTATATGTAGTTTTCCCTCATGACTTTCCTTTGTCTTTTGGTTCAATGATTTACAGTTAAGAGCAGAACACTTTACTCCAGGTGAAATATTCACAAGTCATCATACAAGAAAAATACTAGAAAGTTTCCTTAGAAGTAATATTATTTGAAAAACAAGGAAAAATCCTATATATAAGTCCCACATGTCATAAAATATCTTCAAATATAGTTGGTCAATAAAAAAGTAATTTTAATAAACAGTTGCTGTTGGAGTTGCAGCCAATTATCTGTTCCTTTCTGCTTGAAAGCAAGTTTTAGCCTACATACAGACTGATTTTCTGTTCTTTTACAATAAATAAAATTTACGTCCCCTTCATTGCTTCACATCTATCATTTAATGAAAATTTGCCAAATTCGTGTATAAGCAGTGTTAATCAGTAATACATTATTACACAAAATAAGCTCTATCCCTCTGTTCCCCCGAGCAAAGATATGAAATAGCCACATTGCTTTTGATTTTTATCTGTGTTTGAGTGCATGTGATGTGCTCTGGAAAAAGTACACAAAGTAACAGAGACATAGTTAGATAACATATTTTAAGTATTTATAAAATCAAAGTATTTTCAAATCATCAAAGGATGATATATCTCCTGATAAAGGATAGGTGTTTTTAAGGTATTATTGATTTTGATAAGAAATTGCATGCCTGCAGGCAATAGTATTATTTGCTAGAGAAAAAAAAAATTAAGTTGGTTCATATGTTTTATGTGATGCGGTTTAATAGCACATGAGTCCTGTGGGAATTCTATAGTATTTTTTCTTATTAACTTCTAATTAAGCCTGAGTGATTTTTAGAAGAGATAAGCTGGCACATTTTTTAGTATTATCTTTCTTTCTTGGTAGAGAATATCAAGGCTAAATCCTACTAATCTGAACAGGAAACATCTTCCAGTTTCATTCAGTGTAACAATATTTAGTTGGATTTGTTCCTCTTACAGGCATCATTTAGAAGGAAGAAGAGCTAAACAATTTGTACAGCAAATACATAAAAATGTTTCATAAATGAAGAAATTAACATTTCAGATTTATACAGTTTCACAGCAGGTAAAACACAAAGGCTTTTGGATTCACACAAGGACAGTGTTTGTTATCCCCCTCTAATATTGTACACATGCTATTTCCAACCTAAATTCTTAACCACATCACTTTATGTGGGTTGCATGAGAGTGGGAAGAGGCCTGTCTTTTGGAGGTGCATATAAATTGAGCCCTTTTATTTACAAATTCAATAAACTGCTGATTATAGTGATGGAATGGATCTGCCAAAATGGAGGGCACTGGACTGAGCAGGCGGGGTCAGCACCTCGGGGCTTTATCTCAGCCTAGAGGCATCCAACTGTGCTGGCAACTTGTGGTGGTGGGAGATGGAATGCTGCTGTAGGATTGTGCCATGTGAACACAGAAGGAAAACGTGAAAGAACATGAAGTTCTCAGGATTCAGAAGGTGTTTGGTTAAGTCCACACACAAAATGCTTTGTATGTTAGGAGTCTAAAAGCAATCCCTCTTCTAGCCTTAGAGATCTAGAGGATCTAGAGGACAGATCGAAAGAGATCTAGAGGATTTCTATGGACAGTGAATTAAAATGTGTCCATAGACATTTCATTGCCCCTCACCCCTTCTCTGTAGAGAATGTTCTGTATAATGATTTCTTTTACAGTAGCAGAACACTTTAATTTGACAAATTCCTATCTCTAACGCAATTTGCCAATATTTCATCATTGTTATTAGATCAACAAACCCACATCATCATGTGGTATCACCTATGTCCAAGACAGTGGTACAGCACCACTCTAATCACCTGAGAACTGAAGCAGAAATGACTTATAACCTCAGGCATGGCCTAAAACTCAGATCGCTGGAGGAAAACATTGCCAATAGCAAGTTGAGTTACAAGTTTACAAACTTTTTCCCAGTAATATTTCTTATAAAATAAAGACCTAGAGTTTTTTTCCCATCTCTTTGCATTTTTTCTCGCCTCATGAGATTTGAATTGCAGCATTTTATAATTAAATAACAGTAAAGATAAAAATGCAAGTATTCTGATTTTCTTCATAGCTGTGAAAGCATGCTTTACAATTTATCATTCAGGAATTCAGTTATCTTAAAAGGAAAATAAATGTTGCAATGACAAGTACCAGTTACGACTAAAAACTCTGCATTTACCACCAGTAAATCTACAAGTATTAAAGAGGACAATTTTGATGACATTTTTTATGACTTGATTCCACTGTAATATTTCATCTGTTTCAGTATATGCATGTAATCAAAATAAGGGAGTAACTGAGATATCTCTGTTTTCTGACATGGTACCTGGCATTCTTAAAGGTTGCTGCCATGACACATTTATGTTCTGTAAATTTTTTTTTTTTAATCATAAATAATATTTAATTTGTTACTCAGAAGCACAAGACATTCTGTAGACATTATACAAAAGAATGGCAGCTTGCTTTTTTGATGCACATGGTGAAAGGAGAATCAACATTTTGGTTTGGAAAATTAATTCACCTACTTCTAAATCAAAAAGGTTTCACATGTCCATCAAGGAAAAGGTTGAAGGCAATTCCCTGCAAGTAAGCAATAGCTATCAGAATGCATTAGGCAGGACTAACTCATACACTACCTTCATACCCTTGACCTTCCAGACACATTTGTAGATAACGTTGATTCTTCTGACAGCAAACACAAATCCTCACAGTTCTGTTGGAAGATATTTTATTTCTGCATTGAAATTATATTTCCCGTAGCATTAAGTCAGTCATTTTTGTAAGATAGAAATTTTGAATTATATACAGCAGTACAATGCATGCTATAGCCTGCACTTTGCAAAACATATCCATGAACTTATAATGCTCATACTAAGATAAGTTTCTTCTGTATGGCAGTTTGAGAATGGTATAATCTGGGCCTAATCACAAGTGCCTGGCAGCAATAAGGCAGCAGCTTAAAATAAACTGCCAGTTGAACACTCTGAAAGCAGTTTCTGGATCCAAACTTTCAAGACCTATGTGTTCTTGTAAAAGAGAGAAGCAACTAGCTTGAGGAGACAAAACAAGGACATGTAGAAGAAACAGCTTCTTATAACACTTCATTTGGGGTTTTTTTTCCAAGAACATCTAGTGGAAATTTGGTGTGAGAGTACATGTAGATTGAATTTGTTGCTTTTACATGAATCCTCTTTTGAATATGTGTTGATGTTAAGCTGGATTTATGGAATTACCAGTGTGTTTCACTTTCTTCTCAGATATTTGTAATATTAGGTTATGTTAGTGTTTGTTTACCATCATCTCATTCTACATTTTCAGTACAAGCCCTTTCAGTCTGGATGCAAGAACAATTTTAAAAAGTAATAAAATGCAGATTTCGTAAAATACATAAAATGTTATATCCTGGCCACACCCCAGGAAAAATTGCAGGCTTTATATAGAGCTATGCATCCTGTCAGCATATATATTGTTCTGTGACACAGTTTAGACAGAAAAGAAGCAGAAAAAACCATAGGAGCTCTTGTCTAGATTTGCATTGTTGCCTTTGTGCTACCAGCTTTGCCCATTAATTGCCCTATCTTTATCTATAATTGGAAGCAGATGTTGGGCAACCTCATCTCTTTCACCTGTGTGCTGGTACTCTGCTCCCTTGCCCCATGCATGTGCTGCCAGAAAAGGACAGTGTGTCTTGAGATCCAGTTCTATCATCTATCTCCCTGGCATGAAACCCTCTCCACAGGAAAGTGGGATTTTTAAGGCATGGCTTCGGTTCAAAAGACCTCACAAGTACCCAAAGAAATGGCAAACTCTGAAAGAGAGGAAGAGAAAATATAAATAAATTCCTTCATGTATGAGTAGAATAATTTTGGAAGTAGGTGTTTGAGCAAATCATCTTGATTCTTTTAAAAGCTGTAAATTTTTACTGCTGTTCAGAGATAAACCTATTCTCTCCTTACTTCCATCAGGGAGGCTGCATCTGTAGCAGTGTTGAAAAAACAGTGTGCTCTTACCTCAATATTTTCTTTCCACCTACAAAGCTAAATGTCATCTGTATTTTACTGACCTAATATTCTGTCTCTTACCACTAGAAGGTGAGGATGTTATGAGAAAACCGACTTTGGGAATTTGTGCCCTGAAACAAAGACTGCAAAAATGGAGGAAGGGTTAAGGGGACATCACTTTCCTCACAACACTCTGAAGAAGGTCCCTCAAATTCTTGTGACAACAACCATATTTGGCTCTCAAAAATCCCCAAATATGCTCTGTTATTTCAGCTGTTTGTCTGGGAACTTAGTCAGCTGATAACCAGAATAACTCAGGAATGATACAGATCTGTTCCTGGATTATTCAGGATCCTGAAAAAAGGAAGGTATCCAAAGGTTCTTGGAGACCTGGAACTGCATGCCTGTCTCCCTTTCTTGTCCAGCAAATGTTTCTATGACATCTATGTCTAACCAGGCAAGAATTTGAGGTCTCTACCAATTAGGCTTAGAGGAGTTTTTCTCAGATTAAAAAAATGCACTAATTCCAATGATTCACCATCACAAAATGATTTGGGGCTTGCATGAAGTGTTTTTCTCTCTCCAAGTTTCAGTACATTGGAGAGATTGTCACAAAATTATTTTCCCAATGTCCCCTCCAAAAAGACTGAAAAAAACCTATCAGTTTAATGCAAACATTTCTAGATTACTGGAGTCACACACTGTTAAAGATGATGAGATAGAGACTGACTGTGACCATGGAGGCTCAGTGAGTGCACGGTACTAGCCTGCTCTCTGGCAACTTTCCCTTAGGTGAAGTCTTTCCTGCAAATAAAAGACAGTCAGGGTAGTTACATGGTTTTTCTTAGTTGTGGTTTCACACTGCATTAGCTCCAACTTGAAATGATGCATGTTTGACCAATGCTGGGGATTTCATGATGTTAAGTCTGGGAAGTGGATAGGATGAAGCTGAGTTGAATGGGAGGATGTTGTGGTGTGTGTGGGAATTATGCCTAGTGGAATCCACATTTTGGTGGACTGACAGATAGGGAGCTCTCATATTGCGTCAGTGGGACGCAATGGAGGACTCAGAAAGGACTGGGAGGTTTTGAATTTCTTATAAATGTTTCAACAAATGCCCAAATTGCCCTGAGACCAAAAGAAGGTGAACAGAACTGAAGAAATTAATTATGCAGACTGCCTTGACAGGCATAGTCTTTTGCTACAGCACAGAGGGAAGTTTGGCATTTGAAGAGCATTTTATAACTGCCTTTCCTTTGCTCTTAGAAAAATGCTCTAGCACCTTTAGAAAAAGAAAGTACCTGAAGAGTTCAGACTTGCCTAAAAAGCAGTAAAGAATATTTCAGCTATTATATATGAAGTTTTTCTAAATGGCTTTTTTTTTTTTTCCAAGAAGGCCCACTAGAAATATACTGCCTTGAAAATTCATTATTCCTGCTCTCTGTTAACTCTACCTCCTGTGCTCAGATTTGAGGATGGAAGATGCAGTCCTAATAGTGTAACCCTTTTCAAAAGTTCATAAATTGAGGCAAAGAAATTAATATGGGACTTTAAGTAATTAATTCATGATTCAACAGTGTCATATTCTGTAAACCTTGTCAGTAAGAAAGTATTGATATAACATCACATTTTCTTAAATATCAACATGAATTGATCTTTTTCTGTTTCCTCAGAACTAGAGGCAGAGGAGTGGTGCAAACATCTTTGCATGGAATGTCTAGGGGCCAGGCTCAATGATATAAGTCTTGGGGAACCAGATTTGCTTGCTGCTGGAGTCCAGAGAGAACAAAATGGTAAGTAACTTATTTGCTCCTAGATCAGTTCTTAGGTGATAGCCCATGTCATCTTTGCTTGTGCCTGTTGTTTTGAGGACTTTTGCTAGTAGCTTGGAGCACATCATTAGTAACTAAACATTTGGATATGCTTTTGAAGCTCAAGCCTATTTTTTTATACAAATAAAGATGATTGAATTCTATGCCAAATAATATATAGAGAGTGACTTCGTGTCTTCATTGTATTCAGATTTCCCTGTCATGGGAAATGATCGCCATGACCCTTCTGTTTCTGGAAATTATGACTTCTATGCAGAGGAATAAAGCAGCAGCTGTTGTTTTGCAGCCCTTTAAGGACAGCACTGAACATATCAACAGCAATTTGGACTGCAAAACACATATTTGCTTTAAACTCGTACCTGTCTTGAATACTGAAGTCAGGATCATCTAAATGCTGTCAAATATGGGTGAAAAGGGCAGTGACAGATGTTAGTCAGCACTAAGCCTGAGTTGTAAGTCTTCATCTAAAGGCTATTTGGATTAGACACATGCACAGGAAGAATGCTAGTGGATGGAATAGGCAATAACAAAAGAAAATCTGTGATTACCCTGTCATTTAATTCCTATTAATGAACACGAGGGCAACACAGAATGTGCTCATTTAGTCCTCCCTAAATTACAGCTCTCAATGATTATTACTGTCCTGATGCTTTTGTAAGATCCGATAGCTTTCAACAAAGCAATAACACACACACTGCCTCAATGGTCATAAAATATCAAGCCAACTATCATTATAAACAAAATTATGTAATTAAATTATAGAATGAATGGCACTATATTTATTATGTTATTTCTCTGAACCTAATAGCACACAGCATGAAATATAGAGAAATCTTTAAGGAATTTTGTTGAAAAAGCAGACTTGTTGAAATGGGATTTAAAAGACGTTCAAATGTTCATAAAGTTGTTGGCCTGCTATGAGACACAGAATTCAATTTGTAGTCTCAAACTACTTACCAAAGGGAGAGCTACTAATGTTGTAGGAAAGTGATAATGATCAGACAGAGCTCGAAGCATCCCATCTGCTGTATGTTCATAGGCTATAGGTGTAAAACTCATCTGCACGCTACTGAAGAGAGGACTGTGTGAACAGGTGGAGGTCTTTCACAAATGTGAAAGGAAATAAACCCTTTCAAAAGCTTGGGATATGAAGAGAAAAGTAGCTTGAAATTCGTCAAACTCTTTCTGCAGTGAATTCATGTACTCTCCAGCAGCTTTTGGACATAGATGACAAATATTACACTTTATCATGCTCCTGAAAGAAATCCAGTTACACACACATGACCTCCAGGAGGCATATATTAGTTCTGTTGTATGAACTACTCTTGATTCAATTGCCTTAGTCTAGAAATTAATTGCAGTGTTACCAACCAGCATACATGAACATAATTAGCATCTTTATTGTTCTAAGTAAATAAATGAAAGAAAACAAAGAGGCAAAGCATGTATTTGTTGTACAAATCACATGAATAATAATGCGTAGAGGGTATCATTAGCTGTATTCTTTTAAAACAAGTGACTGAATACATATAATCCAATATTTAACGAGCATGCTCTGCTAAATCATTAGTTACAGTGTCTCAAACAAGTAATTCTGATACCTATCCTCATCCTTCCCTCATCCCCTTGATGCACAACTTTGCATTTTAATAAGCATGTTTGAAATTCAAAATTTTCTCGTTCAGAGGCAAAGCAAATTCTGTTGTGGGTGTCTTTGAATCAAATTGGAAGGAGGAAAAAGTGCAGAGATTCTTACTGTAGGTATGAAATCTGGCATTTTGCTCATTTATCTGTGCTGTATGAACCTGCAGTTGCACTCTAATTCCTGTAGCAGATTTCTTCAGTTGAGTGGACCAATGCCTTCAGTTTACACTGGTTATCTTATTCTGCAAACTGGCAGCATCATTCCCCACATTACAGCGTTATTGAACAGGGCACTAGTTCAAGGGTGGAATCATTTGGTGACTTGGGTGGAATCATTTCAGATTTTTAGTTTATTTTCCCCATATTCCAGCTTTTACACACATGCTATCAAAATCGGTAGTTCAAAAAATACCACAAAAACTTTTGAAAGTCTACTGAGCTTTTGCTTATAAATATTCTTGTTGAGCTTTTGTTGACCTGAAACTAAAAGGTCAAAGATAATTTTACAACTGGAAATTCATGAACAGTGGCTACGTGTATGATGCGTCTAAAATCTTGCTCTTTGTGAAAATGGCAGCTGTGTCACTCTCTGGGTAATTTTATTTTTTTGTGTTAAATAAAAGCTGGATACCAGTGTAGCACCTTTGAATGTCATTTCTTCAAAACATTCCAAGTGCGTCAACTTCATAGAATTCCTCTCAAGTTAGTCAATTTATTAATGTTTACTTGAAACAGAATGTGAGAATACAGTTTGTAATATGTGTAACAGAGTCTCATAGCCTCAGCGTCTCAGTTTCATGCAAGTTCTGTTGCCTGACCCATACAAAGGCTTTCTTTCAGGTCACTGAACAAAAGATATCTCTTATTGTTTGGGCAAGACCACAGATTATAATAAATATTATAGTGTTAATGGTTTTTCAGTTTTGGACAATTTTTTTCACACTTTTAAAGGCTAAAAGACATTGAATAATGGTGTCATATTGTTCATATTTCTATTATATAACTTGTGTTTATACATTAATCCCAAAAGAATGGGTGCATTAAGCATTAATTGCATCCCATTCCACTGAGGTTTTTTCAAATAGTTACTTTTCACTAAAGATTTTCTGAAATGTGTAAAATTTGGTAAAATATTTCTTTGGACTAGAAAAACTAGCCTAATAAGGTGGGTTTTTTCATGAACTGCTTTACCTTTTCCAAGAGATAATATTTTTAATATGCAGTTTTCTTCATGTATTCAACTATTTGCCCATTTTTGTTCTTAAAGGACATTTTAATTATGCAAGGGTATTCACCAAATGCGTCAGAAAATAAATTATCTCTCTCTTGAAAAAAACCCAACTTTCTGATGTGAAGATTTGTAGGGTTTTTTTCCTATATGTGACCAGCAAAGCCACTACCCTCAGCGTACAATGTTTGAAATAATTTTCATAATTGTTATTGTGTATGCCCTGGGGCCACTAAAATTGCTGCATGCTACTTAAATTTTTATAAACAAAAAATTACGTTTCAGAAAATACTTGGTAAAGAAACTATGCATGGTTTCTATCATTTGTTTAATACCTCTTTTTATTATTTCTGAGCCTGTTTATTCCCCCAGTCTCACTCTTCTGGTTCTTTTGAGATGAGCTTTAGATTTGAGACAAGAAGACACTTGATTCTCTGTGGCAGGAATGCAACAACATGTTTTGCAGAACAATTTGCTCCACAGGCTGGCAAAACTGCTGTTTGACGTGCAAGGGCCATACAATCACTAGGCAGTTCTGTCACATGACAATAGAAATTTAAGGTACCTGAAAAAAAAAAAGAGGCATTCTTTTATAGTTCTGGGTTGGCCAGTAAGCGCCAGTGAGATCTGTTCTGTTGCAGTTGGCTGTTGTTTGACCCTCCAGCCCCAAGCAATTCTGCAGTGGTGACAGCAAAACAAGGCAAAATGTAGAGCCTCTCTGCTTATAGCAGAGAGCTCTGCTATGTGCCTTGTAGGAAGAATAGAGAAGACATCTAAGCAACTCTTACGCGAAGCACATCAGTAACAGGAGGCTTCTCACTGGATTTCTGCTCCGTTATTGCTTTCCAGAAGTATTACCACAAGTCTTGCTTTGTAAACTGTGCTGCAGAAAATTACTGTTAGGTGGTTTTCTTTTTAAATTTAAGGTTCACAACTAATGGCTGCTTAGCTCGGAATGATGCACGAATTCCAATTAAAGTGAGATGTGAAATGAAGCTTGTGTCGCTCTCCTACCATTTTACCTTCTCTCTCCTGCAAATCTAAGTGATTTGTTGGTGTACCTCAGCCCTATAGCAGCAACCTTGTTTCCATTTAGATTTCTTTTCACACTGAACATGGTCTCTAGTATTTATGAATTTTCTTTTCGATTATTTGCTAAAGAATTAAAGTACAGTATGAAAGCAAAACAATAGAAGCCTCACTTCATAATCCTATTCAGGTAATTTATTTAGTATAATGGCAGTGAACTTTTTTAAGCAATGATAACACAAATAATAATAGTTATAACTAATAACAGTTATAACTCTATGAAAGAAAATCTGGACTAAGTTGAGTCTCATTACACTGTTGACAAGTCTTCTAAGCAATATGCTGTGATTCTTACATGTACATTTCATAATCCTTAGGTTTCTCAAGCTGCTGCTGGATGAAGAAGTTGTGAATGTAGAGTGTTGACTTCATTTGGAAGAACTGGAAGCTTCCTTTCCAGCTCTCAATGCATTTGGAAACATTTGCAATACACCCCAAAGCATAATGACAAAAACAAACTTTGGGGTTCTTTTTTAATTATCTTCCCTCATGATGTAATTTCTCCATTCTCGCAATGGACAGTGTGTCCAATGTGTCACTATTTTCATTCTTTATAAAAGGAAGGAATTTGAAAGATGTCATCCAAACAGGCAATATACAATGATGGACTATATTTACTGTGAAAAAGAAGTCAGAATACTTAAGACAATATTGGCTAAAAAAGCATTATGTGTAGACCATTAATAAATTCACTTTTTAGGAGCAGGTTCATCTGTTTGGTGAAGACTGTACTCCTATCAGTTTTGAATACTAAATAATAGCACTAAAATAGCTGAATAATTGTAATAAATAATTTTTTTAAAACTTTACTTGTACTAAACCATTTTCTATTAAACTTTACTTGTAAACTTGAAGAAAATGGGCAAATGTTAAAATACAAATTTCAAAACTGAAAAAAAAGCCAGATCCATCCATTGATACTATATCTTACTCCTAACATTCCTGTGATATCAATATGAGGCTTTTTAATTATGTGCTTTAAGGCTTTAATTGTTTTTAAAAAATTGCTCCATTATAAACCTAAATTTTATTTTCAAAATCTGGAAAAGTTTGAAAGATAATGAATTTTTGCTTTTCCTCCCTAATATTTAAATTAGTATTTCATAAAATTATTTCCTTTGTAAGGTTTTTCTTCCTTCATAACATTGGTCTTACCTTTCTTTTTTATTTAAAAATCTTCCACAAAAGCAGCAGTCTTGCTTCCTGGCTTTTAATTGCAAGAAACTCATTAATTCTCATTAGTAAAAATGTAGGTTTTCATAGTGAACAACATCCTTGACTCCTCAGAAGAGGATTATGAGGCATTTCTTTGTGCTACGCATTGAGATTACAAACTACAGCCAGAGCATAGAGACTTTGTAATTACATTCACAGAGCTGACTTGTTTTAGGGCATTTTCTAGGATCTGTAGAATCTCTGCAATTTAATACATAAAAGCACTTTGGATGTTTTTTTATTCATCTTCTGTTATCCTTAATCCATTTTTATACAATAGGTTTGTTTGTTCAGGTTTGTGGGTTTTTTTTTTTAAATAAATAAAACACAGACAGCTTTATTCAGAAAAGTAAGGTGTTTACAGTTTTAATGTTAATCCAGGGAGACTTCAGATTCTTCTCTACCTTACTACTTACCAGTGAAACAATTTCAAGTATTTACCTACCTTTAGATTTTTATTGATATGCTTACATTTTTAATAGAAGCCAAGCAGGATATTTATAAGCAAAGGAAAAAAATTGATTCTGAATTCCTAGTTTCTCACTGCGCACAGCAGAAGGGAAACATTCTAATAGCCCTGAGATATGAATAAACACAAAATGCTGCATCTTCAAGACTTTAAGCTCTCTTTCCACCTGAAAATTAGCCACAGCTGGTCAGCAGCAGAAGTCTCATAGGTGGAGGAGTTTCTTTCACATATAAACTGAATATTTGCTTTCAAAGCCTCTACTTATTTATATAGGTGCCACCAACCTGACTGTCTGTCCCCTTCTATAAGTAATTTTTTACCCATGATTAAATCTGAAATGAAACCAAGCATCTGGATTGCGAGATTGCAATGTCATCTGGTCGGTTTTCTAGCTGGTATGATTCAACCAAAGGAATCCAGTGATAAAATGGCAGAATCAGGATCACTGGGCTCCAGTCATTTTGCTCCCCCCGTACAGCTGGAAGGCTGAGAGCATTTTGGAATTGCTGCCAAGTCTCTGTCTCAGTCAATATGCTCATTTTCATAAAGACTCTTTTGCTCCTATGCCCTGGAAAGCATTATTAAATGTCGTATTCTTGCCAAAGCCCAAATGCTAAACACCTTTACATGCACTAAGTGTATGATGAAACATTACTCTGCTTATTCGAGGAGATGGGAAAGAGCAGTCACATTGAGTGGGATAATAAGTTTAGCAATATATCAGCATTTTTTTCTCATCCTGGCTCCCCCACTCCCTGAACTTTGCTCTCACCAGTTTAGAGAAGGGAGGAGTATAGGAATGCTGAGGAATTGTGTCTATTCGGTCCCAGTCTTGTCTTGTCCAAGATCACATCTACTTGTTTGGTTTCTTCCATCTCCCTACTTTCTGGGTCCCTTATTAACTTCTATGTGCTTAGTCTTACTAGCCATTGAACTATTATCTCATCCTACCCAAATTCCCAAATTTGGGCCTCTCATTCCCAAATGATGAATGTTGGGTCTTGCCTCAATAAGTGCAAGGGCAAAACCTGCCACTAAAGATGTAATACTGTTAGCTAGATACCTGCTCAAATATTTTCTGAAATGAAAAAATTGGACCATGCATGTTAATTAATATAATCATTTAATAGTATCTACACCTTTCTATGTCCTCAGCTGCCCACTATTCAAAAGGATAGTTTTTGTTCCAAAAGCAAATCTATCCNATTCCAGTGCGAAGTGAAAGTTATCTTGTTCACCACCATTCCCTTCCCAATGCAGTCTTTGACCCGTTACTCCCAAGTGCGAGTCCTTCCATTTAGTTTAGTAGGCATTATGTTAGACCCCTGCCCCATGCACTCCTCTGAGCATTAGGGGAAATTCTCCTAAGTGATCTCAGCAGCCTCTGCTAATCTATTTGTGCTGTGTGTCACAAGACTTTCACAAAATGTCTGGAGTTTCACACATGGGATCCTAGTCATAAAATTAAACTTTTAGGGCTAAAACCCATTAGTGTGACTAATGAGAACTTGGGCCTGGGAGAAGAGGTTGTGACTAAATGAATCAATTGGGGAGTCATAATTAGGACAAAATTAAATTGACTGAAACAGAACAGCATTGGGAATGACAAGTTTACTTATAGCTATACAGCAATTTTTATTGCTCAGCCAGCAGTTCCTCACTTTCTCTAATTCCTCAAACTTTTAAACTTTTGCAATTTTATTCACACACACACACACACACACACACTCATGCACTTATATATTAACTCACTTGCAATATTTTAATTGTTTTGTGAAAAACAGGTATATATCTCAAATGTTTAAAAATTAGAGACATAATGTCAATGATACTGAATTTCAAACAGAACAGGAAGCTAATTTTGCAATAAATTATTGCAAAAATAATTTCCAGGAGCAAAAATAGCTTCCTGAGTGTTGCAATAAGTTTCTGTCACTTAAATTTAAATTTCTTCCTAATTTTTATGAGAACACTGTGAGAAAATTCAGTTCCAATGGTGGATGAAAAATATTCCACACAAAACNTTGCCTCAATAAGTGCAAGGGCAAAACCTGCCACTAAAGATGTAATACTGTTAGCTAGATACCTGCTCAAATATTTTCTGAAATGAAAAAATTGGACCATGCATGTTAATTAATATAATCATTTAATAGTATCTACACCTTTCTATGTCCTCAGCTGCCCACTATTCAAAAGGATAGTTTTTGTTCCAAAAGCAAATCTATCCATCCTCAATCTTCTCCAGCACATGTTTGTACGCTTGTTTTTCTTGCCAATTTGATTCAGTTCCAAGGGTGCTACATTTTTCCCTGCAGCTGATGTTCACTTTAATCAGACATACTTCCTTTAATCTCTGACATCTCACCTTAGACACTGACCTCCCATGCAAAGTCAGCAAATGTCTCCTGACAGTTTGAGGATACCATATGTCCTGAATGCCCTTCATGCAGTAATAACCTCAAAAACATCAGAGAAGTTGAGCATTTCATGACTATCCTGGTAACATCTAAAGCAAGTTGAAGTATTTTGTGCCTTCCACACAACAGTTTAATGTTTACTTCAAAAAATAATTGTACCTTTTCATTTTGTCTGCTGTCTGAGCCATTCTGTCAATGAAGACGGGGAAAGAGAAAGATTTTCATTCTCATGTAGTAACCCCATGCCCCCACAGATACACTGTTTTATTTCATGTCATGCAAGAGAGAAAGAGCTGACAGGCCAGTTACTGCATCTTTCTTTCAAATAGAGGAGNACACACACACACACACACACACACTCATGCACTTATATATTAACTCACTTGCAATATTTTAATTGTTTTGTGAAAAACAGGTATATATCTCAAATGTTTAAAAATTAGAGACATAATGTCAATGATACTGAATTTCAAACAGAACAGGAAGCTAATTTTGCAATAAATTATTGCAAAAATAATTTCCAGGAGCAAAAATAGCTTCCTGAGTGTTGCAATAAGTTTCTGTCACTTAAATTTAAATTTCTTCCTAATTTTTATGAGAACACTGTGAGAAAATTCAGTTCCAATGGTGGATGAAAAATATTCCACACAAAACCCTTTGTACTTTATCTAGTAATTGGAGGCAATTTTCCTATCAGTTGTCCCTCTAAAGAACATTTTCCTAATATTGTTATTGAATAAGAATTGCTCATGCTCATACTTAAAATTGTTCTTACCTTTTTTTTGTCAACACCTTTCAGGCAGTAGAATTGACATTTTGCATTTCTACCCATTTCAAAGATGAAAAAATACTGTGAGAGGAAAGTTGTGAATGCACTGCACTCTCCTATATAATGCCATTAAGCCTTAATATTGCAATGCATGTAGCCTTAAAATATAGGCTGGCACTTCCAAATGTACAATCAGAAATTTAACTAAGTTTTCATTCTTTGTAGAAGCAAGTCATAGAAACATTAGTTATTCTTCAAAGAAAATCACATTGTTTATTTAAATTTCTCTTCCTAATAATGTTTACTTCCTTCCATATGAGTTAATGGTATTTTACATTATCTCGTGGTTTTCTTTTTTGTTTTTCTTTTTTTTCTTTTTTTTAATGAGTCTTTTTTTGCGTTGCTTCTTAAATCACATGCAATTCAGGCACTTCAGAAAATTATTAATGCCCTTGACGTCCTACTGTAATAAGTGCACTTTTCAAGCGAAGTGCAGCTGATAGTGATTGATGTCATGACCATAATAATATATCATGTTGAATCAGACGTTTCAAGAAAGCAACAAATGATTAAAATTGTTATTAATTTTGCAAATAAGAATGACAAATAAACAGAAACTGAATGCAAGGAATGTAAGTATTAACAAGCCTCAGTAAGTAAACTTGGATTTGCAATTTCAAGGAGGAGCTTTTCCAAGAGGAAATGGTTGCACATACATATT
Organism: Donacobius atricapilla; assembly: GCA_013397315.1. Lineage (NCBI taxonomy): Eukaryota > Metazoa > Chordata > Aves > Passeriformes > Mimidae > Donacobius > Donacobius atricapilla. The sequence continues at coordinate 222,206 of WBMY01013242.1, read as the reverse complement.
TTGCCAGGATACCTTTAGTTCTGTTCTTTGAGAGAGGAGTCTGTCAGAGTTCTTGTCACTGTGAATTTTGATTTGTAAGGAGTCATGGACTTTAATGTGAGGCTAAAAAAGGACCTCAGTAACAGTGCTGGGAACATATATCCAAGAGGACTATGCAGATCATCTGTGAAAGATGTTTCAGACTGCTGCATCATTTATAAGGCAAATGAAATGAAGATGATTCTCCTCTTAATCCTCTTTTATGCACTATCAGGACTGCTTCAGCATCAGTGGAACCTCACCTCAGTTAAAGCCAGAAATTTGGCTTTGATTTCTGAATCATCAGAACTAAAGACTATTTCAATTTTTTTTTTCCCCAGTATAAGATCTTGCTTTAACCTGTGATGTCTTACTTTGTGTTTTTTTTTTCCAGAACGATTCAATGTATACCTTATGCCTACACCAAATTTAGATATCTATGGGGAATGTACAATGCAGATCACACATGAAAACATCTATCTCTGGGACATCCACAATGCCAAGGTCAAGCTGGTCATGTGGCCTCTGAGCTCTTTGAGGAGATATGGACGTGACTCAACATGGTTTACATTTGAGTCAGGAAGGTAAGAACTAAGGAGATGCAAAAAACAGAATAAATAAGTGGAGGTTTTTTTTGAATAAGCAGTCTGATGAGTTAGATAGGCCTCTCCTCCTTAAGCAAGACATAGACTTCCCTTTGCTGAATATTACTTTTCAATATATTCAGACCCGTGTTTGAAGTAAACGTTAATATGTCTCATATTAAAAATGAGCTTAAGCTCCCTCTGACTTTTATTTAACTGTGATTGAAATGTCATTCTTAAGGTTTATTAGTCTGTGTGCACACCACTAGTGCAGTATGATTTGAGTTCTTTTGATGTAGAAGAAATTAGTTCTGGATCATGGAAAAGGCTCATCACACAAGTATGAATGGAATAACTTCCATTACAGTGGATATTACTTTTTGGATGTTCCTGATGACTGATTGCCACACTAGAGTATAATTGCAAGCAGGAGTACAGAGAACATTGTGAACCCATAAAAAGGCTAGCTCTTTTTCCTGCAGTTTTAATCCTCATTGCCATTTCCATCTTCAGATCAGTTTTAAATTTCCATAGAGCTCTGTTTTGCCTCTCTTTCATATCTTTTTAATGCATTTCATATCTTGCCATTAGATTCACTGCCTTTTCTGCATTTCTGCACAAAAATAATTCTGCATTTAACTCTCCCTCTGGTGGTGTTTCAACTTGTATTTTATGGTTCTAGACTATTGTTTTTTATGGTTAGGTTTGGATTTTTTTATGGCTCATCACACTCCTTTATGAGGAGCCTGAATTTTCTGAAACAATCTCTGAAATTACAGGTGTCTCTGCACTCTTTGGTTAGACACCCTTTCTTGCAAAAAAAATCCTTATATACCTTTTGATGTATAGTTATTCAATAGTATTAACAAATATTCATAAAAGAATCAGATTTGTGATCAGAAACAAAACCATGGATCAAATGGACCCTTCTGTCTAAGGGAATAGTGGCCAAAATTTCTCTGTCATTTCTATAGCTGGTAGTTACCATTTAACAAGTAATTCATATATCCAGACTGCTGTCACTGGACTATATTGGTTCTCTGTTAGTTTTCTTGATGAGTTCATATGAAGACATCGTTGGAGTTTTTTATTTAATTTTTTTTTTAGAAAAATAAGCAAAGCTGACCCATGTTTCAACTTGATTTCAATGATTAAGCTGACGGGCTTATTCAAATATACAATTTTAGCATGAATTAGCATTTCAAGCCTCCTACAGTATTTTAATTCCATTTCAAGCCTCCTACAGTATTTTAATTCCATGCTAGTATCTGAATATCATCTGCTCCTACAGTCCATGAACCATATGACCTGATGAAAAGTGGATTGTTTTCCTGTCTTTTATTACTATGAGATAGCTCTGCCTTTATCTGTCATGCTTTATTGTCTTTGATCTAATTCCTCCCTTTTTGATTGTTTGGGAGTACTTTATCTGTCTGATTTGGAAATGCATAGGACTAGAGAAAAGTTGGTATCTTCAATAATATCTGAAGGCTATATAGGGCCATAATAGCACTCATTTTAAAATCTGTTGTAGATTTGCTTGGGGTTTTATTTTTATTTTTTGATCAACAAATCATCTTTCTTCTCTTTCTGAACATGATTTTCTTTGTCCCCTGATCTGCTAGTACCTTAATACTATAAATTCCTGATGCATGTTGTTTTATCAGAAGTGAAGCACTCATCCATGTTTTATGAGGATGTTATGCAGTAAAAGTGTTGTTGTTTTAATTTTTCCCTAAGGCTTAAATATTAAATGTAGGCAATTGCTTCAAAGGAAATATTGTTAAATAGGTTATTATGTTTTAGTGTGTTATAGCAAATATCCACTATATGTGTATGAGGTTTGCATGAACATTAGAAGCTCAGTTCTGTATTTTTATTTTACACCCTGAGTTTTGGTTTTACTTTGTTTGAGAAAATAAATCCCATCAATAACATAAATGGACATATTCACAAAGAGATACTATGTTAAATAAATTGATCAAAATTAAGCTTTTTGAAAAAATTATCTTTCAATAAATATATAGCTTTTCGTTTAAATGGAACATGAACTTGAATGTATAAAACTGAACTGCTCACTTGTCTAATGAAATGCAATGACTACCCAATTTGAAGAATGTCAAAAATGTAAGAGGAATTATTTCAGATTCTGTTAATCTTCCAGATTTTTCTGTTTAGTTTTGCACTGAATTGGAGTTTGTAAATATGTGTCTTTGCACTATCTATGAAGTTAGACTTGTCCTTATTTTTTTATTATTTCTTGAACCCATGAAAGTAAGTATTCCTTGCTCAGTCATTTCCTTAATCTGTCTTTTTGTCTATCCAAAGCCGGCTGAGATATGGGAAAGAACAGTTTTGTGTGGCTTCGTTCAATGCTGGATGGAGGGATTCTCATTACCTAAAGTACCTGATTAGGGCTAATCCCATACAGTTTCTTCACCTGTCAGAAAACAGTCATTCACAGCTCCATTAGGCGGTACAATAGCTTTGTGCAGATTAAGGCTGTTTATCTAACACAGTGAATGGATCAGAGCACATGAGGTAAGAGCATAGCATTTACATTTTTAACATCTAGGCTTTCCAACTAACCAGTCTTGGACTGGACTGAGGAGTTGTGCTGGTTTTGGAAGGGTTAATTTTCTTCACAGCAGCTGGTATGGGGCTGAGTTTGGGATTTGTGCTGAACACAGGATTAATAACCCAGGGATGTTACTGTTATTGTTGAGCAGAGCTTACACAGGGTTAAGGACTTTTCTGCTCTTCACCCCACCCCACCAGCAAGGGGGCTGGGGGGGAACAAGGAGTTGGGAGGGGACACAGCCAGGACAGCTGACCCCAGCTGACCAAAGCGACAATCCTATAGCATGTGGAACCATGCTGAGCATATAAAGCAGGGGCAAGAAGGAATAGGGAGGACATTTGGAGTGATGGTGTTTGTCTTCCCAAGTCATTGTTATGTGTGGTTGGGAGCAGTTCTCCTGGGAATGGTTTAACACCTGTCTATCCATGGGAAGTGGTAAATTAATTCCTTGTGACATTTTACGTGTGCACAGGGCTTTTACTTTACCTATTCCAATGTCTTTCGTCACATTTACCCTTCCGATTCTCTCCCCCATCCCAGCGGGGGAGTGAGAAAATGGCTGTTACTTGTTGCCAGCTGGGATTAAACCACAACAGGAGTTTTAGTGTTTACTCAACTATGAGTCACAGGATTTCCTTAGCTCATGGATGTATATAATGTGTTCAGACACCTCATTCTCATTAATATGCTCATTGGATATGTTGAAGGCACTGTGGAGTTGACCTGCATGGGTGCACTTCCTTCTCTTCAGACTTTTGGAAGTACTGCTCCATGTAGATGGGCTAAATTAGTGTTTGACTCTCTGATTTTAAGCCTCTGAAATAGGAAGTGTGTCCTTACAGAGCTGCCTACCCTAACTGTCCAGATGGAGTTGCTCTTAATTTGCAGGAGATTACATTAAGTACATATAATTTAAGAAACACGCCAGAAATGTAGTAAAACAGCTAGAGGTGAAACATTTCATAGTCCTGATCAGATGTGAAGACATCCTTTTCAGTCTCTTGTCCAAGTTACAGGATTCATTCTGCTGATGTTGTAAAACAAACAATGCATAGTAAAGGCCATAAACAATGTTTAAACTCCACTCTCTGGTAACTGCAAAAGGCAGCTGTCCAAGCTTTCCTTTTAGCAAAACAAGTAGTCTGAGGCATCTTTTTACAAGCATAGGAGGAGACTCCTAAGTATTCAGAATTGAGACAGAGAAAATTAGGCACATAGAGACTCCCCGTTCATTTTGAAATGGTTTTTCTATTGCTTTACTGTAATTTTGTCTTCTACATTATTTTCTGTGTATGGAAGCTGTCTGGTCAAAAGTATTAACTGGCCAGAAATAAAGTTAAGTTAAACATGGTGAGAAAAAATAATGAGGGGAGGGCCTGTGAAAGCTCCAGCCAAAATTTGTCAAATGTTGTTGAGTTTCCAGCAGAGTAGAGAGTTTGAGGCAGAAGTTTTTTCTTGAATTTTTGAGAACAGAAGGAGCCACAAATCTATATAAACACTCCTTTTTTTGAAATATATTTTCTTTTACTTTGTAGAAAAGATGTTGAAATTTAAACAATTTCAAGTATTTCCAAGTTAATTCATGCTGTGCATTCAAAGAGACTCATTGAACCACACTAAACTATTGCTTCTTTATTTGCCTTTGATTTAGGGTTTTTTGTTCATCAGAGAAAATTTAATGAAATATGGTATTCTCTATCACTTCTAAGACCTGGAATCTGTTTCTTTGGTTAAGAAAAATATTAAGCTCAAGCATTACACGGTGATGACATGAGAATTTCTCAGATTTTTTTTCCCAAGACTGATATATACTCATTTTCGCTATGGTAGGTACACAGATGCTAGGGTTATCTGAAGCAGAAAGTTCACTGTTTGCTTCAGGCACTACATCTGACTGAAATGTTTCATTTGTCTGTCAGTCCTCTGTGGTGATTTCTGGTGTTAATATGAAATGTATTAGTCAATTAACCCTTAAAGCTCAGTCACAGGAAACATGCTCTTTTTTGCTTATGTGGGAGGAGGCCCCTTACGCGTTTGCCTCATGAGACAGCTGTCGTGGGACTTCATACACTGTTGTACAGGTCCATACCTCCCTGAAGAGAAGCCTGCAATTCTTGATTGCTGGTGGATTATCTAAATAGTGGATTAAGTTTATCTACCATTGGTTTACAATAGAATTATAAATCATATATTATAAATCATTCTAAATATAGTTACAAATCATAAGGTTGTAATAAAATTTGTGAGTCACTTTGGGCTGAGCATCAGCATGAGCACCTGTGCAGCTACAGTAAATAGCTTATTATTTCACATTAATGTTAGCTCAGACCTCTCAGTATCCCACACTTTAAACAGTTAAATTTGCTAGGATATTTTCCTTCTTTTACACCTTTGTGATATTTTCAAAAAGCCAAATTACCTATGATATAAATTTTCTGTGGTTTTATGTTTCCTCATGGCCCCTTCACTTCTTTCTCATATCCTTTCCACAAGCGGCATATATTGCTAAAATCTGAAAATAAAAAACTTTCTTGAAAAAGAATCGTTAAACTCTTTAATGTATCCTACCCTGGATTTTTTCTCAGTAATGATGCAGCTCTAATTTTAGGGAAAGTGGCATTTCTTAGGACTGAAAAGGTTTCATTAGTTCCTGCTACTTAGCAGTGCCAAGGTTATACTGTAATATGTTGTAAGTGTAGTTCCATTCCTACTTTTTTCCATTCCAGCTCTCAGTTTGCCTCTTGCCAAATTCTTGACCTGGAATAAGTTCTATGTTAGTAATTTGATTCACTTAAACCCTACTTAAAAAGGAATTGACTGTTTAACTCATCTACAGGACTCTTACTCTGGTTTTGATCATGGTACCTAATCTAAGAACTGTTTTACTAGCAGAAGCTAATATAGCTCACTGTAAGTGATTTATAAAGTGCTCATTGCATTTTCTCTCTGCTGAGGCTTCTCTCAGACTGCTCTAGCATTGATAAGTCAGAGCAAGTTCCACCAAAACTCACACAGCAATGAAATTCTTCATCATTTAATTGACAATGGGAAGCAGAGAGAAGAAAGAGTTGCATTGTACCTTCTAGAGCATTCTGCTTTTTTTTAACCCCGTTTTGAAAATTTGCTCATGATATACAAACCTATGAAAGATTTTTTCCAACTGAAAAAGAATGCCTGAGCCTCTTCACTTCACTGCAAAAGCTAATTCTTATGAGAAAAACAATGGCATCTTTAAAAGAACAATATGTTGACAGAATAAAATTATCTTTTTTAATTTTAACAGAAATAAACTGAAAAGTCAGTGGCTCTTAGGACAGAGCACCAAGCTTCATAGGTGAAGTTGTGTAGCACAATAATGAATAAATGTATAAATACTAAATTGATAGTAATGAGCACATCACTAGCTCATTAATTCAGCATTGCCCAAGCAATTTTCTTATGAATTTGTACTGAACAACAGACATGCAATTAGTAAAACAGTCACCCAAAGTTTATCCAGTAAATGCAGCAAATATGCAGCTCAGAAGGAAAGCCATCATCTCTGAGGAGTCTGAAGAGGTGGCTTATATTTACAGATCACAGAGGGATCAGTGTGAGTTGTCAACTGATCACCAGCTGTCCAATATAATTTGTTTATTTGAAATGTTGCAAAGCTTTTTAGTGAAATCGATAGGAATTGTGTTGTGGTTGACTAATGTATTAGCAGACAGCATGTTGAGTTCCTCCTATGATCCTGACATAACGTGAATTGTACCTTTCAGTTGAAGTGCCTAATTTGCTTTCTCCCTTCATAACACAATCACCTCATAGTCAAATTGGGGCTTGATTGAAAAAGTGTTGAGACCAGCCACCATTTAGCTTTCAGGAGGTTCTACATCTATGTGTGAGCCCAAAAGATTTATTTACTTACCATATTCTAATTGTCTCTTTTTCATACCTATGGTCTCCTTTAGGCATGCATTGTTGGATTAATATTCCTGAAGTTGAATATGGCTAACAAGGTTATTGCTGTGTAGTGTATGAGTGTAGAAGAAGCAGACAAAATAATTCATACATTTTTAATCACATTAGGATTCACTTATTGTTTCGACTCTGCATTTTAACCTTTGAATTACACAGTCAGCAACAGCAATAATTAATCTCATATGGCAGGTCTGGATAACTTGAAATGCCCCAGCAGAAGGTCCTTTTATCTCCAAGAGGCATAATAACCTTTAACTTCCTACCAGAAAATGCAGGAGGACTAAAATAACTCAGATTTGAAACCCAGAATTTAGTTAAAAAAAATAAAAATTGATGTCAAACTCAAAAGATTTTAAATACAAAATACTAATAGATTTTGCAATGTTCTTCATTTAACATATAGACACTGTTTACAATAAAAGTGTCTATTTTAGCACTGAAATACTGTTGCATCTCTCCCCCAGCAAGGCTATTTGCATGAGCTAATTAAAAATGCTGAAACTTGACACTTAATTATCTATATAGACAGTAGGAGAGTGTTAAACGCTTCACAAAGGGCAATCCAGAAGGCCACGTTTTGCACGGAGAACCGTGTAGCCGGCAAGAATGCTAAGTACTAATAAATCCTTCTTTTCTCCAAAGCTTATGAATGTAGAATCATCAGTTGAGGAGGAGGTTTGAAATATCCTTTATGCTAGGGCTGTGTACTGTACAAACATAGAAGGAAGTAATCAAAATGCAAAGGCTGGAATTTGCACAACAAAAGAGCCTTGTTCATGAATATGTAGGAACCTGTGCAAACCCCTGCTTGCACATGCACACATGGAGCATTGCAGAAGCATGAGGGGGCAAGGTTTTATACCTTTCTGGGCTTCATTGGTTGTCAGGTGCTCTGGTTCCACTTCTGGCACATAGGTTTATTCTAAAGGTCATTTTAGTGTTGAGCCGTTGTCTCTTGTATGTCAGATGCAAAAGAAATTGCAATGGAAGTTTTACTCTTCTCTCAGGCTTGTGTCTTCATTACATTGAAACTGAGTATAGCGTGACTGTTGTTCACTACTCTCAAACTGAGAAGACTGATTTAGAGACTAGTCTTGGAAAGTTTTGCCTAATGTCTGCTTAATTCCCCCTGTTCTTTCAGGCAATGTTGATTCATTGTTCTGAGAAATAATAAACTCACTTATATGTAGCAGCGGAGGCCACATGGTCTGTTATGCCTTGAGGAAACTGAGGGGAGACTTCCTTGCAGTCTTCAACATCCTCATAATGGGGAAGAGAAGGGACTGGTGCTGCTCTCTGCACTCTCATGACCAGAGACAGGACTCAAAGAAATGGGATAAATCTGAGTCAGGGGAGGATTCAGTTAGATATCAGGAAAAGGATTTTCACCTTGGGAGCACTGGAACAGTCTCCCCGGGGAAGCCTGCTGGTTCAAGAGGAGTTTGAACAATGCTCTGAGGCAGAGAGTGTGATTCTGGGTGTGTCCTGTGCAGTTGGACTCTATGGTCCTGATGGGTCCTTCCCAACCCAGCATATTTTAATATTCTATAAAACACCTATTGGCACCTTTTTGTTTTGCTTTATTATGATGTATTTTTGGAAAATGTGGGTACCAAGTACATTCTTTGCTTCCAAAAGAGGTCAGTAGAGTGTTTTTTGCCATTACTGTCAGCCACAGATGGATAGCAGTTCCAGAAATACTTCTGTGTTCTGGACATAGTAATAGTGTGAGAGCAGAAATTCTAGCATAGAAATTTCCATGGTGATTCTTTTTTTCAGTAGCTACATGTTAACTTTTTGTTAGTATGTTGAATGTCCTTACCAACAGAGCTTTATATGTATATAAGTTATATATATACACACATTTCCCAACATACTTATGGTATGCGTGATCTCACAGCACCCAAGACTGTGTTGGAATGTGTAACTGTGGAGGTTACTAACTTTTTTTCTAATTGGTGCAGGTTTTCTTTACAACTTTTGCTTTCAAAAACCAGTCAATAACCATGAAAATAATATTTCCGTCTATTAATTAATTAATTATTAATTTCATTCATTATGTCATTGATTAGAAAAAATCTGCTCTTCTGTAAAAAGCTATTGATCATCAAAACCAAGACAATAATATATATAAAAAAAAAAAAAAAACACGCTAATAGAGACATTATTTTGCAAACCAGACAATTTTCTTGAACTGGTGAGTAACTGGCATGTCCGAGTTAAAACCCTTAAAACGTGGTAAATAACTCTGATAGTATGTATTCTTCACTGTTTCCTAACAGCTGCACCTTTAGTGAAATCCAAGTTACTTTTTGTTACTTTTTACTACTAAGACAAATACACACACACACACACAAATATTTTAATAAGGTGTAAAATGTTTTCTTCCCAAAAGATGTATATAACTAAACATGAAGACCTGAAATAACTATCTAATTGACCATTCATGATTGATTCTTTTAATTTTTTAAGTAGTGCCTGAATACAAATCCATGTGCTAAATTTCAAGGGTTTTTTTCACACAGCACTTTGCTTAGGAGAAAACAAGGCTAATAATTGAAGACCATGTCACAGCCCTCCTAGAATTACCATACTTTATACCCCCCTCAAGTCTTTTATTGCAACTAAGTGTCCTCTCACTCTAATTTAAATTAACTAAAGAACTATTAAAATATTGTCACATAGGGGAGATGGAGAGCACTTTACAGGCAGTGTCTGCTCAGTGGCATTCTGGAAAAGTCAGGCTATTTGGTCCCACCGGCTCCTTTAATCTTCCACTTATTTATAAGATAGCAAAGGAAGGTTTGCCCCTAGCCCCTGTAGAGGAAATGCTATTAGCTACTGTGTCCCTCCTAATGGTACTTCTTTGCTATCACAGTAAGTTATTACTATTATTGCACTATTAATAATGCTGTACTCTGTGGTGTGTGATTTATTTCTGCTCTGAGTGGTCATTTGTCACATATTTTCTAAAAAGCTTCCATCTTATTAGAAAGAGGGGAGGGAGAAGTAGCATCTAATGGAATCTCTCAATCTCGGCTGCTCCAAACATCGTTTGATCTTTCTGACTTTTTGGAAGAAAGCTCAGTCAGTGCTATAATTCACTGAAATCCTTCATCTACTTGATTATCCTGTCAGTGGCCAAAAAGTCAAATATAACATTGTATTCGCATGGCTTGCTTGAACCAGTGTATCTAAGCAGATTTTCACTCTTTTTTTGCTTTTTTTTTTAAATAATTCTCTGTCCAACCTGAAAAAATATCCCCTCTTCAAAATGATACTTTAAATGGTTCCTGATACACTTTCTGAAAACAACATTTTGAGATGAATGAGAGGAGGGATTCTACTAACCTGAAATGGCTGAAATTTCATCAAGTTGAATATAAAGGTAAATAGAAATTATCATCACTTATTTCATTTATTAGTATGCAATACTTAAAAACTCAAAAACATTTGAAACTGTCTGACCATAAGTACCATTTACAGTCAGGAATGGGATTAATGGCATAAAATTGTATCATTTTGGGAATGATTCAGTAGAAAATCCTGAAGTTCTTTCAGATGGGGGTGCCAATCCTTTATTTAATGATAGAAAGTCTGGATTATGTGTATCTCTGCTCATCTAAGAGTGCTGCCACTGCCACCAGAGAACAAAGAGCAACAGCAGTGATGCAAACCAACCTCTGAAGGAGGTTGTGTGTGCTACCTCTGAAGGAGGCAGGAGTGTGCTAAAGCTGGTTTGCAACGCAAAACAGCAAGTGGACCAGCTTGCTGGACTAAGAGAAACTGAAGAAATTGTTGAAAATAGAGGGGAAAGTTTGTGGGGTGGGACAACAGAATGGGCTAAGCACATGGAATAGGAAATAGGAATGTGGTAATTAAATACAAATAGGCTGGTAAGACAGAAATTGATAGGGAGGGACTTCATAAAAAAAAACAAACCCAGAAGGTAGCTGGGTTTGGAAATGTGTATGATTTAAGGAGGAATATTTAATCAGAAAGTATGGAAGATACGGGAAAAAGTAGCAAGAAGACGTTGTCCAGACTAAGTGCTTGGCATTAGCAGATGTTGACAACACAACTTCAAATACCTAATTTCACAGGTACTTTGTCTTTTTATACCGGATGCTGCTTTAAGGCCCATGAGACCAATTTCTCAGAGAGGGGGAAAAAAAAAAGAAAAAATCAATATGATTAGCTCTCAGCTTTAGAAGCACAGATGAAATGGAGCCAAGAAAAAAGTGTTCTGTGCACATGGAAGTAGTGTCAAAAGCTGGTAAAAAGGACCATCAGAGAAATAAAAGCAGAAATAGCAACATGCAAAAATGAAAATGTGTATTAGCATTCATCTGGAGAATAAGACTCTGTCTATGATATAAATACCTATAATATAAATGTTCCAGATTGACAAAATGGGGAATATTGTAAAAGACTTTTCCAGTGTTACCAAGGATATTCAAAGTGGTTTTAATGGCATATGTGAAATAGCCACAAACATGCCCTAGCTGTTATGTGTAATTGTCCAGGAAAGGCAAGGTCACCTTTTGCTACATAAGAGCCAAGAATATACATTATATATCATTCTGAACATAAGGGATTTATACTCTTTCTCTTTTGCCACCAATACTGCTCTCTTTTGGGGTGATTGTATATAAATTTTTGGTGAAGCAATAGGTATGACATCTATAGTTCATGAGGTTTTTAAACCTGGCATACAGAATCATAGACAAGAAGGAATTGGCACATTCCAGTGTTCTGAGCAGTTCCATGGCTGTTATAAATTTCTTATAAAAGTATTGCTAAGTCAGTATAGAACAGTAGAAGCTTAAACTCTGGAATATTGAACTAGACAAGTAAACTCCGGTGTAAAAGAAGCTTGTTAGTATTTTTTTTTCACAGCAAAGGATGATTGCTTTTTTCATTTTGTTTTCAAGCAATGCCCCAAGTTCCCTGGACAGAGAGCAGGCATGCTGTGCTTAAAAATTTTATGCATTAGACAAGACGGATTTCATACTTTTAGATTATACTATCCCAGTTTTGTTTGGCAGTCTTCATTTTTCCCCTTTTCTGGCAGACTTGTTAAGGTGCGTTTCTTGTCAATTAATAGTATCTCAGTGCTCTGCACTGGTCTGAGGGAATATTAAAAGGTGGCATGTAAACACAATGACCACAGTTCTCTCCATTCTTACTTAAACCTCTTCAGTTTAAGCAAAATCCTCACTAAAAATAGCATAAAATGTGTCTTTAGTCAGTATAGCATCAGTAGTTTCATATAGGATTCATAGTAGATACTCAGCAAAAAAGAATCTAATTGGCATAACAGGTTGATATTAATCAGAGGCAGGAATGCACATTTATCAAAATATCAGGAAATGGCCATTTCATCCCATGACGTTTTAGACAGGAGATAAATGTGGTACTATAGTAAAATGTGTAGGGTGCCCAAGTATGTAATTATAAACTGTAAATAATGCTTTCTGCTTTTTTTTAAAATCCTTTTATACTGATTTCCTGTCCCTTTTCAGTATGATCTAAGCTATATGATTATTTGTTATGATTTTCTTTTGCAGGACTCTCTTCTTTAAATTCTTTGTTTCTACACTTCTTTTATCCACTTACACCTTTTCCTTCCCACTTACTTGTGTAATTGTAAGAAGTGCCCGTTTTTATGTAATGAAATTTTAGGTAACTATTTTGAGGATATGAAGTATTTTGAGGATTCTCAAGATGTTATCAAGCTGCCACTTACCTGAACACAAACTAAAATTAATTTTTGTTATCAGGCTAATGAGAAAACCTCACAGAGAGTTTTTCCACTGCTGGAAAGGACTAGCACAAGAATGTCTCATACACAATCAAACTTGGAGTCAGAGATGCCAGGTGAACACAGTGGGGGTTGTTTGATCCATAACAGAATTGCTGCTGTTTGCAATTGAGAGAACAGGGAAAATCTGTCCACTTCTGCCTGGCTTGTGTCAAAGAGGAAAAGTTAAAGCAAGTGGGAGTGAAGTCATTTTTCCTCACTAAATTAAATACCACACATAGAAAGTCAGTGCAAGTTCAATGATTTTTTTAATGCTTGTGATGGGAGATGTATGTTTTCTGTGACTACTTTTTGATGTTATTGCACACTCAATTTACCACTGAAGGCATTAGTTGACCACTGGTGTCAGCATACATGTCTAGCTCAAGTTCAGGCCAGAACCACAGCCTTCAGCCAAGATCTTCAATTCTAATTCAGTGGCTGACAGATACAGCTTCAGGTTTTTTAAACAAATCCCTGCCTTGTTTCATCCCTGGTGCTGTTGCTTATCCCTGGGGTCACTGCTGTGGCAGGATGCTTCCAAACTGGAGTTGGCAACCCACTACTTCTGAGATTAGTGTTGATGAGTCCTTGGACGTTATTAGCATATGTTAATTACTCATTAGTGTATGTACATAGCATGGTGAGTGGATGGCTGTGTGTGCTCATAATATTTGCATATGATTTTCTGAAAATTCCTCTGTGGCCAAAATGGTCAAAGCAGTATCTCTTATACCTTGAAGGTGGACTGACATTGAGAGAAGACAGCACTGCTTAAATCCCTACCACAATAAAATCACAGTGTGCTGAGAGCTTCAGAGAAATGGCTGATCATAAGTGCTTTAATGGCCAAAATCACTTTTGATGGTGCATTTAAATGGGGAAGTGATGGGAGGAACACTTAAAATGCTTGTGTTGAAGTAGTCACAAAAGTCAACATGGAATGCTTAGGGTGCTACTTTCATCATTTCTTCACACTTTTTGTGTCCCACTTTTGGAATGAGAGAATGCAGCATTCATTCTTCATAACCTAGGAAAACTGATGTTTTGGATGCATGTTAAAATTATGCCTGTGACTACTTCACCTTCTTTTCGTGTTTCTATGGCTCTAAACGTGGCTCTGTATTAGTTCCTCCATATTTTTTACTTCTATTTTTCTGCTATTATTCATCAATCAAAAATATTAATTGCATTAGTTCACTCCTGTTCAGCGCTCCAGAAATTTTTCTTTCTTTCCTTATGTGACTATACTTTGATCAAAACACAGGAAATACCTACTTTGCACGGTAGCTGTCAAAATAAAATGGCACAAACACAGCATCTGCCTGCATCACAGAAGGTACAGTTTGTTTCCAACAGCATTCAATCCACAAATAAATGCACTTGTAGATGATTTCAAATGTTAAATTCTTGATATCCTACTTACAGATATGTGCGGATGCAAAACTGGGGATTCTTACAGGATTGGAATCCCAGGATCACAGTATGGGTAAAGTTGGAGGTGATGAACTTTTTTTTAACTCTAGGTTGAGCATGATTAGGTATCCCAAATATTATGTGCAGGGTCACAGCTTCCAAGCATCTCAAGTTTCTCAAAGATGAAAAAAAAATAACAGATATACCTATGCAAATTTGATCCTCGGCTGTTACTGTTCTAATGTCTGTTAACTGGCAAATGTCTTCTTCTTAAAACAACGGTTCCTTCCTGAGACAGGATTGAGTTAGCTTCAGAATTATGTCTCACTGTGTTTGGAATTAATGCAGACTCTAGGGAGTATCATCTGACAGAATTTCCATCCCCAACACCCTGAGCGAGGAATAGTCCTGAAGATAACAGTACTGGAGGGCTCCAAAAGAAAAAATTAAAAGGGAGAAAATAAAGATCTTGGGACACTAAGTTTTATTGCTTTTCTTATAGCAAGTAGTGATGTGCTGCAACAGGGCTTCTGTACTATTACACTATCATTTATTTTAATCAGTAATAGTCTTATTTTTTATTTTATATTTAACATTTTTATATTTGTCAAAGTCAACAGTATTCATGTAGATTAAAAGCTGTTTCACCTGTTTACTGCTCCTAAAGACACTGAAAGAAACAGAATACTACTGTTATGGAAGATTTGTCTTTGTTGGAGAATAATAGCTGTTAATAGGATTGCAGAAGTCCTGTAGAAATATCTGTATTTGCATATGATCCCAGATTCCAGGACTTGGAACTTGTATCTTTCTTGTTCAAAAGTGAGATGAAAAATAATAGCCAAACCGTGATCACTGAAAAGGTTTAGTCAGACAAATTTAGCTTATGGTAGTCTTTGCAAACTCTTTATCAGACCAGCATTTTTAAGCCAACGGTAACTGCTCCTTCTGTACTAAAATGATAATATAGTAGTAATAGTAGTAAGAGATGAGTTCTTGGTTTATATTTTGCAAAGATGGTAAGAATAGATGCTTGTCCAGTAGTTAAATAGTATAAGTTATTAGTGTTAAATAGTATTCCTCATTATCAACAAAACCTGATCTCTTCAAATTAACAGAACTAACTAAGAGCATTTTCATAACTGTTCTATTACATAAAATGTCAAAAATGCAAATGTATTGTGTTTTTAAGAACATGTCAACAATTGGCTTTATTATCCTCTCTTTGTTTATAATAAATGTGACTTTTTCTTTAAAGAAAACGTTACAGTGTCAAAAGTCTCCATAAAGTGGGTTGCATTAATTACCTGCACTGATTTCTTAAATAATATGAACTGAATACTAATGCAAGAAGTTAATTTGCATGTGCAAGGACCGCAGCTTGTGGGACAGACTTATGTAGCATAAGTTCATGGAGGGCTGTCTCCTGTGGGAGAGATCCCATGCTGGAGCAGGGAAAGAGTTTGAGGAGTCCTCCCACTTAGGAGGAGGGGAGTGGCAGAAACAATGAATGGATGGCAGCCCCATCCCCCTGCGCCGCCGGAGGGAAGAAGGTAGAGAATCAGGCATAAAATTAAGCCCATGTGGACAATATTCTTAAGATTTGGGTTTACTTCTCATTAGCCTGTTCTGATTCGATTGGCAATAAATTCAGATACTCTCCCCAAACTGAGTCTGCTTTGCCTGTGACAGTAACTGGTGACTGATCTCTCCCTGTCCTTATCTCAACTCAGACACCTTTCCTTCTATTTTCTCTCCCCTGTCCAGCTGAAGAGTGATAGAGCAGCTTTGGTTCTCACCTGGCTTCACACCATAGCTTAGTTTCTAGGATCTAGGAAATAGAAAACAGAGCCTCTGCACAGCATGTTTACTATTACGTATGGACGTATTTCATAACTGCACGTCAATCTCCACGTTACACCTTTTATGCATGACTTTGAGTCCAGTTTGCTGCTTTTTATACTGTAACTGGCATTGAGAATTATTTAATTTCTTTGACTCTTCAGCACTAACTAATTTTATGCTGATATATCAAAGTAATTAATATAAACAAGAACGTTTTTTATGATAAGAGTAGGGATGGTTAGGTAGCAACCAAATAAAAGCGGTCTGAAATAAGTCCCAGATAGAATCCTCCTTCTTATCAAAACTGAACCTCAGGAAAAAAATTAAAGTATACCTTTTTCCACTCTGTCCTATGACAGACAGGGGTAAACCCCATGGAAATGAAATGGAGGATTATAGTGCTAGTGGACAGTCACTGATGTAGCCCAGACAAAGTCACAGCCACTTTCTGCACTTCCATTAACCAAAACATCTGGCATGCAGAAATGGGTTGGTATCTCTTGTATGCTCCAGTGGTCTAAATGTGCTATCACATAGAGACAGTGGCTGCAGAGGCAGCACAGTCAATGAAAAAAAAATACCCCAAGAGGTATAATTACCACCAGTTCTGTAGAGAAATATGTCCTATTGGACAAAACAAAGAAAAACATGTTTTCATGAGAATTTTTTTTTCTCTGGTATATTATATGACTTAAATGGTTTCTGGTTTAGGCAGAAAAAGAAATAATCTTATAATGAAAAAATACTATTCTCTCACAAAGTGAGTCCCCCTATAAGTCTCCCCATAAGAAGGAAAATATTTAGGGTATCACATCTCAGCTCAGAAAGACTAGCAGTGTATTCATCAGACTAGTACATAAAATTTTTGTTACCATGACTGCATATAAGATCTTTAAAAGATTTGCAACTTGGAATGCATTAAGATCCTTTAGATAATATTAGAGAAAGACTGCTGGATTCCTCTGAGTGGTGGAGTTCCACCTACCTGGCAGCAAATCATCATCAATCATTTCCACTCCATCTGTGAATGTTTTCCTTCTCAGAATTGCAAAATGTTTCTATAAATGGCCTTAGTAGGAAAGCTACACTGATAGTGTGGAGATCCCTTAGTGCATTTAGCTGAAAATGCTGAGGATGACTCAAGAAGCATGAGATCTGACCTTGAACAAATCTTCAGGACTAAAGTCCATGATCAAGTTACTGAGCCATATCAGAGGTGTGATAATACTCAAAGTTTCCTATATTAACTCAAGCCAAATTCAAGGATGTTCCACTATCTCTATCTCATAAGCATATTCAAGAGCAGTGTAAAGTTTCCCACCTCAGCTTAAGTGCAAAAACATGACAGTAAGTGTCATGGAGGAATGTCTATGGCTGGCAATTAGTAGATAGCATGGATAATTGCTTTTTCTTGTTGCATATTCTTGCTGGTGAATAACCAAAATTAAGGGGGGCAGGCAGACACCTCATATATCAGAACATTTTCATGATTTGCTTCTCAGATCATAAAATTTCCAGGATATCTTTTTGACACTCCAGATAAAATTAAAATGCTGACAGCAAGGCATGGCAGTTTAACTCATTATTCCCACAGGGAATGTGCAACAGACCACACTCAGATTCTCTGTTTACTCCTTCTGGATGTTGCACTTTGTATCATTGCTGTGCTTTGCCTTGGTGATCTTGATATCCCTAACAGATTTTTCACAGGTCTTTTTCCCTGCTTTCACTGACCTTGTCCCAGCTTTGGGTCTTTCTGAAGATGTCTGCCACTAAAGTTGCATACCTGAATCATTTACACTTTGTGCACATCTTCTTTTAATGGTCTTCTCTCTGCTTCACCCACAGAACTTTCCTAGGTCCCACACATATCCTGTTTACAAAGTTACCTTTTTTTCCTTATGGATTTCCCCCGCAAAGTATCCCTTTTTTACCTGTTCAATACTAAGTTAGAAATTTTTATAAGGATTTCCTTTTTTCTGCCTTTGTTTTTCTATCCTTTCAACATAGAAGTTGACTTACAATTTCATAAAAATATGCATAGTTTATTTTTCAGTTGTCTTAATAAGTAATCTCTAGGCATAAAGGGAGCTTTTTATCTAAATATGTTCCTGCCACAAAGAGTTTATTTGCTTTCCTTCCTTTTTTTTTTTTTCTTTTTTTTTTCCCCCTGAAAAGAACAACTTTGGCGGGAATCAAGTTAGCATGTGTGGAAGGCTGGAATGAGCAAAGAATTTGGACCCTCAGGGAAACTTTACAATCATTTTATAGTGAGGTCTGCAGCTTAGCTGGCCTGTCTTTAGTGTATGCTGTGTGTATCGTCCTTGCACACAAAGAAGAAACAGGATTTCTGTCCAAATGGCTTAGCTCAAGTTAAGATAACAACAAACAAGGAAAGAACAAAAGTTAGATACCACAAGAGAGATAGTGTTTGTGTGTCTCCACTGATAATCTAATTAAATTCAAGGCAAAATTGCTAGTTTCCAACACTTCTTAAAAAATCAAAGCTGTAGCAACACAAAAATAAGTGTTTCAGTTCAGAGTTAGATAGTGCATACCAATTAGTTTTTCCATGACTGACAGCCACAGCTTCAAGGCTTTAAAGAAAGGTTGACTTTCATTTATTACTCATCTTAGAAGTAACAGGCCTGGTCCCATATGTGCCATCTGACTACCTTCTTTGTCATACAGGAAATGAGCATTAGCTAGCTAAGCACTTGTGAGGTGGATCAAGGCAGAGCTCAGAGGTCATGATCAATGGAATAGAATCCAGTTGGAGGCCTGCAGTCAGTACCATTCCCCAGGGATCAGGACTGGGTCTGGCCTTATTCAGCTTGTTCCTGGATGAAGGGGCCGAATGTACCCTCGGCTGGATGACCTGGGTGAAGGGGTAGAATGTACCCTCAGCAAGTTGATGATGATGATGATACAAAACTGGGAGGGCAGCTGATACAGCTGGAGGTTCTGCTGCCATTAAGTGGGACCTTCCNTTTGTGAGGAGAGACTGTGGGATCTGCACCTGTTTATTCTGGAGAAGAATGAGAGGCATTCTCATCAATACATATAAACATCTCTAAGGTGGGTGCCAAGAGGATGGTGCCAGACTCTTTTCAATGGTACCTAGTGACAGGAAAAGAATCAAATGGCCATAAGCTGAAACACAAGTTTCACCTCAGCATGAAGAAGAACTTCTTTACATTGAGGGTGGCAGAGAACTGGAACAGGCCGCCCAGGGAGGTCATGGAGTCTCCCTCTCTGGAGACACTTAAAACTCACTGGGACATGATCCTGTGTTACCTACTCTGGGTGACCCTGCCTTGGAAGGGTGAACTGAACTAGATGACTTCCAGAGGTCACATCCAACTCTAACAATTCTGTAATTCTGTGATTATTAGTTATTCGTTGCAATTAGTTATTAATAGTAAACAGTTTTATGATGCTTTTTCAGTTTCTATTTGATGATGTTTACCTCTTTTTAGTTATTTTTATGTAATTTGATACACTTCTGAGTATATAAATCAGCCACTATTTCTTTAATCCTAAATTATTTGTTGATAAAAAAATATTTATTATTATTTTTGAATCATTCAAATTCCTTAAAAATGAAATGTAAATATATGAAAAGCGAAAGTTTTTCTACTTAAAATTGTAAGTTATCCTTTATTTTAAAACAAGGAAATAATTTTTCTGGGCATTTCAGTTTTCATTCAGCCTTCACTTTTGTGAAAATACATTTTATCCCTAACAGAAATAGTGAAACTGGTGCGTCAAATTCTTGTCTTCTCATGCAGTTGCACTGTTAAACTTTTAAAATATCTCACCCATGACATGACAGCATGAACTTCTATCTGGGAAAATTACTTTTTGTAAATGGTGGTCAAGTCAATGAAATTTCCTTTTTGAAGGGAATTCTACATAGTTAATTTACAGTATTGATTCTTATCTAAAAGTTACACAGTAAGCAAAGGCAGTGGGAAACCACTGTATGAATTTGAGAAATGTTGAAAAAAGTCTGGTAATAGTGGTGGGAAAATCTCTTTGGCTTGAACAGAAATTCTGCCTTCAATAAAAGAATAAAAGCAAGAACTTTCACCGTTGAATCCAATTTTTCCTGGGCCAAAAACTTAGCTGTCACATTCTCTCTATTCTTTCTCCTGGTTCTTGTGCCAGATCTGCTAAAGGTGATAGGTGTGAAAAGCTGTTGCAGTATTTAAAGAATTTTAAAAATTGCAACTATTTGCAGCACTGTTTATCTAGTGATGTCACTGTCTGTCCAGTTATATCATTCTGTAATAATATATGAAAAAAGATGCACTTTTCTATTTCAGTCAAAGCACTTCATACGTTTTAATGCGTTGAATCCTTAAATATCTTAAAGCATAGGTTAATGACATCCCTGTTTTAAAGTTGAAAAACACAGAAATAGATTGGCATTTTTCAAGCACCCGCAGACTGCAAGTATCTCATTAAAAAAAAAAGAAAATATCTAGAAAATCGGTGACGTTTTTCTGACAGTGAAGGTCACACTGAGTTGGTAGGGCTGCATTGCTTAACTGCAACATTACCAGTAAAAGAGGCTCAGACCTTTGTCCTGCCTTTTCACAAAAGTGATTTTAGGGCATGTAAAATTATGAAAATGTTATTAAATTGGGAACTGATCAATCATGTATGCTTTGAACATAAAGAACTTAGCAACACAATAGCAAGGCTAAACCTGAAATTGGAGCTTTAGAGGGACAGTTATCTGGCATCTAGAAGGGCCACAGAGATAACAGCTTTTTGTTCTACTGGCTTTGTTTGGCCTATAAATAGAACAAGACAAGTCTTGTTTCAGCTCATGGGCTTGTCTGTTCCTGTTGTCCAGATACCGAAAAGGTTTTGCTTTTATGGCAAAACCCTTAAGCCTCAGAGAGCGCCCTTTCCCTGTCCCTGTCCATCTTCATCCTTCTTAAGAGTGCTTCTATTTTAGTCTATGTTTCCTTGTTCTAGAAAGACTGAAACTAACCCTAATGAAGCTACTGATCTTGGTTTATAAATAGAATAGAATAGAATAGAATAGAATAGAATAGAATAGAATAGAATAGAATAGAATAGAATAGAGGACTAGTAGACTAGAAAGTCTAAACTCAGAATAACGCTATGAGGAGATGAACAGGAAAACACTACTATAGCAAAGGGATTCTTCTCCTTGGGAGATAGATTTTTCATAAGTTTAAATGGAAGACAGAAAGTTTTACACTAACAATTTTTTGCTGCTTTCACCTGGTTCAGATGTACCAAGTAATAACTGCTTCGTTCTTCGGGGTTTTAAGTCCTATTAAACTTCAAGTCGAGCTAGGGGAATTCCGCACTTTAAAAAATGATGCCCATAATTCTCCTTCACTTCCAGTTTTTGGGCAGCTGTGTGCATACCATCCATCATTAGCCAGGGAAGCCCTCACGGGGAGGCTGGTGGCACTGGCTTTCCAGCACTGGCGTGACATGTCCACCACAGCTGAGGCTGAGAAGCAGGGCAGTGTCCTGTGAATTGGTGAGGGGCCAGGGCAATGCCACAGGCTGCACCAGTGCCTCCAGCCAGGGACAGACCCTACTCTGGGAGGCAGTGGGGGTGGTTGGGTTTTGCGTGGTGAAAACAGGCAACTAAGTCCTGAATGTTAATCATGCCCCATTGCCTGCTTCCTTGTTTTTTCTCTGTAGGATTTTTCATCCTCTGAAAACAACAAAAAGATCATATTTTCCTTCAGTTTCTGAAACCCCATCCTTTTTTCCAGACTTTCCATTTCACGCTGTTTGAATTTTATTAAGATCTCTTTACACAAAAGCAGAGTACTGGCTATATGATGCCCTGAGGGATCTGAAAGGCTGTTGCCATAATGTCACAAAACTCTGGGGACATTTTATTTCCACCAGAAGCTCTTTGGAGAACTGTGTCTAAGGATATAATATATCTTAAATGTTTACAGCAGGGATCTTGATCTCCATTGGAATTTAATACAAAAAGCTCTTTTTTTATCTCTTAATTAGCACATCACATGAACACTGATTAAATAATACCTGTCTATAAAATGGATTTCATTTTATTTGTATTTATCAATGAAGAAAACTGTCATTATTCCAGAATTATGGATAATATTGTTAAATATATATTCTTAGGACAATGAATTTCTTTTCAATACCTCAATTAATCATTACAAAGCATTTCCAGAAGCACCGTTGTTTACTGTTTCTGGCTCCGATACTTTCTGTTTTTCCCAAATACAGACATGCATAAATTCTTTGTACGAGGCTCACAGTAGCACGTCTCCTCCAGTGATCAGGAAAAGATTTTGTAAGTGTTAATAAGGTTTTATTTTCACTGGTCAACTTTGAAATCAGAAGCAACTGCTGAACTCTCAGCAGTCCCTTATATAGCACAACAGTCCTGTTCAGATGACTTTTTAATTAAATTGTATAGGAAGCCATATTCTAATTTGACAAAAACGATGAATCACATGAAAAAAGGTATTGTCTTTTCAAAAGCTGCCATATAATTGTATGTGTGTGTGTGTGTGTGTGCATGTAAAATATGTAGGACATATATTTAAATTATTTGTTATTATCTTAGTATTTAATTAAAATAATATAGGTCTGTATTTTCATTTGATGGGAATTTTTTTTTTTTTGTAAAATTGAATGGATGAATAATCATACATAATCTGGGATGCAAATTCTAAAGATAATGATATTTAAAAACCTGTTTGAATGTTGAACTATTTGGGACACATTTTTCAAAAATTTTTTAATTCTGTATGTTTTGGGCTTTCTGGGACCATGTTGAAGGTTTTGGGATGTTGAAAAAATTTGATTTCCTTAAAAATAATGTAAACATCCAGAACATTAAAGGAATCTGGTATTTTAAGGCAAATCAAAATCTCTCTATTGTTGATGCATGTTATGCATCAGTGACTCAAGTCAACAGTTTTCTGTCACAGATAACTGAAAATCTTTACAGGAGGTATCAGACCAAATAAAAAAGATTTTAGAATTTCCATTTCTAAAACTGCAAGTAGTCTATAAAAAATATGTAAATCAGGCACTGATAATATAGTGGAACTAATATAAGAATATTGAATTGCACCACTGGTTCACAGCATGTACATCCTCCAAGTAATGGTCACACAGTAATCTAACATTATTTCCTACTCCTATTTCCTGTATTTCCCAGACCTTTTTGTCATTGTATTTACTATGTACCACTCTTCTTTCTCAGAATAATGCCACACTGATATCACAGATAAGGATAACAGCAGTTGCTCTCTCAAAAGAAGAACATAAATTTTAGTTCTGGAGGGGTTTTTTCATTATTTAATCTTCTTTTACAACAGAAACTCTTCCTATTCTCAAACGGACTGAATGGCATTTGTAATTACCAGGACAGCTTTGGATGCTGCCTCACATAAATGTACTGACAGAGGTAGTAATAATTTAAGGCTTTTAATGCTGTCTTTCAATGCATCGTCTTTGTAGTGATTAACCATAATGGCATTTTTAGTTGGTCAGTGTTCTCTTAAAATGTCATCTTTCCAAAGTCACAATGTACTACATATTTCTGGCATCAATTGGTTAAAATAATTAAATTTGGCTCCCACCTACTGGTGCAGACGTTTGGAAAAAATGACAGAAATAACTGACTCTATTACCTCAAGTTTTTATTCCATGCTAAAGCTTGTTTTTCACTATCCAGATGATGATTAAAACTGAATTGAAAAAATATGTTAATGAAGCTCTGCCCATCTCTTGGAATATGTCTCTCTTCGATGGTAAAAATAACTGCAGGTGTTTGGTGTTTGGAATTTCAGAGTTTAATTACAGCTCTAAAGTTGGAATTTGCTACTGTAAGGTATGCACTTTTTATAATAGTTAGATAAAAATTACACAGTACTCATTGTTTTTCTTTCTGTTTTGCTTAAATCTCCCTGCAGGATGTGTGACACAGGAGAAGGGCTGTTCACCTTTCAAACACGAGAAGGAGAAATGATATATCAGAAAGTCCATTCTGCAACACTGGCAATAGCTGAGCAACATGAAAGATTAATGATGGAAATGGAGCAGAAGGCAAGGGTAAGGTCCTTTTGCCAAAAGTCTTTAAACTTATAAAAATTGGTAATAAACCAAAGTCAGGGGATTCAACAGTAACAGTAGTATCTGCTGTGTGGCTAAGAAAAAACAGACTTCCAGATTTATGTATTTTCATGGTCAGGAATCCTCACTGTGTTCTGTACACTGATCTTTTGTAGGTGACTTTTTGGAACAGGGGATATCATTAGACAAGAGATCCATGGTTACATTCTTTGCAATTGTGGCTTTGTTACTCAGATTAAACTCAACAACTTAGCTGTTGTGTTGACTACTGGTGAACAAGTTTTAATTGCTCCTCATGGCCTCACAGGTGGAAAAAATCCCCAATATAAACCTCTAGGTGACAGCAGACATGTTCTGTTTTTCTTAACCCCTGAAAAAAATTACTTCCCCTACATTATAAATAGCAATGCAACTGAGTTCAAATAGAGCTATTTTACTCTTTTGTGTTCAGAATTTCCAGTTTGCATAAGTTGTGTTTAAGTGACTACTATAGAAAAATTTGGAGTTCTTTCAAGACAGCAAGAAAAAAGCTTTCCCTGTATGCTTATAAGTAGAGATGGTCTTGAATGATTGTTCTGAAAAGCTGACTTTCAGGACAAGGAACATAGTCTGTGTGCTTTACTTCTGAGATGACCATTATTCTCTGCATAGACAGAGATTTCAGGTTAATTGTGGCATTTCCTTCTTTTCCGCATCCACACGATATGTGCCTCCAGTCGTGCAAACATGACTTATGGATCTATGCCCCACACTCCACCAGTGTCAAACTACCTTTCTCACTCTGCTGAGACAAAGGCTCTTGCAAGGACCAGCCTAAGACCCCAGTGTTCAACTTTTCTTAATTACTACTCAGATAAGTCAGAAAACCAATCAGAGAATATTAAGGGATGGAACTGGACCTTAAAGATCATCTAGTCACAACTTTCCCCACTGTGGGCAGACACGATTTTCCTTATTCACTGAAAAATAAACTAGAAAAAGACTTAGATTTCCATGTCGAAAGTCTACTATGTTGAATGTTCCTCTCAGACTTTGTCTGTTTTGAGAACCTGAATTAGGAAGCCATAAAAAGGCCTGGTTTCGGCGCTTTATGAAAAAAGAGAAGATGGGTTTTTCCATAAAACTAGACAAAGTAGGCACCTTTGTGTAGTAGTTGAGGTGCACAAGCTTTGGACAGGAAATTTAGTAAGAGGAGAGTTTACAATCAAGATTAATAAAGAGCAATTGCTGGAAAGTCCAACACAAGGTACAATAACAGGAAGACTATGTGAAGTAGTAGATCTGCTGGCAAAAAACCCACTGCATTCTGCTGGGCAGAAAGTGATTGAATAAGGGGAAAAAAGGCAGAAAAAACACATCATTATTTTATAATGTGTTTGCTTTTAAAGTGTCTACACCAGTAACAGAAAAGAACATTTTCATGCTGTTGTAATAAATGCTTAGACCAAGATCATACAAGATTTTCCTTTTACAGAACCATCACTTTCATCTCTTCCACCCATCACTTAGCAGCTTTGCTGCTTTGCAAAGCCATTTCCATTCTGCCATCAGATGACTTCCTTGAAACCATATTTATGAGGGCTGTGGCCATATGGTACGTAATATCAAACTCCGAACGAGAGCAGGCTGAGAAATAGAAATGACTCATCAGCCACCCTGTGTGTGATGTACTTGTCTCCTGGATGAGGCTCCACTGTGATCTGCACGGGGACATCAGGAAAGGCTCACATAGGCTGCTGTGGGCCGTGCAAAAGAGGCTGAAAAACCTGTTGATTTTATGCTTCAGCTAATAAACTAATGTCAGTTTGGGTTTGGAAACTCTGCTGCTTCTGACTGGTGGGGTGCTGAGCATTTAAGGGATCATCTATGGCGTCTGTGACATTTGAGTGGCATTCATAGTGGAAACAAAATCTAAAATATCAAATAGATTAGGCTTATGTTACATTCCATTTATCAAGTGTTATTGTATCTAATTCCAACAATTTCACCAAATACCTATGTGTATTTTTTCCCTAAGATCTGAAATTGAAATGCAAGCAAAAGAATATTTTAAATCAGGGATTTAGTAGGTCTTCCCAAAGTTTGACTTTGATCTTTTTATCTATAGATCTGTACTTGGGGGATTTTGCTCTTTCTGTAATGAAAAGCTCAAGTTTAACGGTGTTGAATTAAATCTTTTATATATATACATATTTATATATATATGAAGATTAGAGAATTTTTTAAAAGTAAAGTGAATGCTATATCCATTATCATACAAATCACAAAAAGAAAAGGTCTTCAATAGTAATCATTACATCTTCCTTCCAATCATTAGAAGTCATATATTAAAAAAGACTCTTGTGAATATTTGTGTTCTGTCCTAAATGTTAATATGGTTTAAGTAATGAATACATTGAAGTTTCATTTAATTTTTACTGGATTATAATATGTTAGAATCTAGTATAAAAAATGAATACATCTTATAAAAGAAATAGAAGTCAATTTTTTTACCAGAGCAACCTTATGAGCTATATAGATTATGATTAGCTTTCAAAATAAATATACAAAGTACATCACCTTGATAATGAAAAAAATAACAACAACAACAACAACAAACTAGTAAAAAACACACAAAAAACTCCCCCAGAAGCAAATTCTGGTAGAAGAATAAAGGTATTGCTGCCACAGGCCACATTTACTCCATTTATGGAGGTCCCTGCACCAAATATTCTGTTTCAGAATGCTAAGCAATAATTTCATTTTTATGCTAAAAATTCTTTTGTTCAGGCCAAGCAGCATGCTGGATAACTGTTAATAAGAGAGAGACATGAGAAGGAAGCTAATTCTTCCCATTACCTTTGAAGGTGCATGGGCTGGAAGCAAAAATGTTCTGTGGCAGCTTGTAGAGTACCAAATCTGCCTCTTTGCCACTTCTAGCAGGAGAAGCCAAGTCAGTTTAAGCAGGCAGTCATGTGCACACTTTCATCTTCTGCTCATTTTCCTTTTGAATTATAACACTGGAAGAAAGACCTGAAATATGAGATCAGTAGTCACTGGCATAAGTGTGAATTTGAGCTGGTTATTGGTTTTACTGAGATCAAAGCAGACTGGTTTTTATTCAAAAATTCAGCAAAGTGGACATTGATCTAATTTAGCTCAGGTGGTTTTCTTGACTGAATGTGAAATACTGCATTGGCAGAGTGATAGTGTTTTATGCTTGCTTTGTTTGGGACAATAACAAATTTGAGCCAATGCTAGTACTTAAATTGAAATTCTTTTCAGGGAAATTGTTACCTGTATATTCTTTTTTCAGTCTTTGCTTTTTCGATGGATCACTGTAATATAGATAATAATTCTGTTTTGTAGTTGTTTTGTGGGAGAGAGGGCAATGCTGCAGTGCTTTTTAGTGGTTTTAGTTCTGAGATAATAAATTTAAAATAACAATGACAGTCTTTCTATTTGCATGCTTTTATTTTGTGCTGTTTTGTTACTCACAGGAGAGTTTCAGCAACTTTCCTTTTATCACCTGAACAAATCTCTTGTTTCTTTCCTCTCTCCCTCCTCCTCTCTGCCCTCTGAACCCTTGTTTGTTTGTTTGATTCATTGTTTTTGTTTGTTTATTTGTTTGTTTTTTCTCTGTAGCATTTAGAAGTCTGGTCTGATTGTTGGTCTTGAAATTACTGTGCAAAAAAAAAGTGTTAACCTCAGGAATGACCTGTATCCCCCCCACTGGCTGTAGTCTGATATTGAACATTGAAGATGCATGTCTGGGTGTCTGACAGCCAACTCTATCATCCCATCCCTGTCCCCAGACCAGACTTCAAGCTCCTTCCACTTCCTGTCTCTTAATTTAGGTGCCAATCTTATCTGACTGGGCCAATTCAGTTTGCTAGTTTGGCAAAAAAAGAAAACCCAAAAGCACCTACCTATGAACTTCTCAGTTGTCCTATCTGAGGAGAGAAAGAAAAAGAGTAATTCATCCTCCATAAATGATTTGTCTAAAAGAATGCTGAGTATCCTCCTCTTTGCCATTAGGAGATGATGTTGGATTTGGTGATCTTTTTTCAAAGAATTGGTAGTCAGATGGTGTTTACACATGAGCATATGAACAGTTGTTCTCAGCAGCACTTATCTGTCTAACCTCTACACCAGGATGACAACATGGCATTGGAATTTTAATCTCTGATTTTCCTTTCTAATGCAGCTTTGATCTTCTGTCATTTAACTTCCACTAAAAACACTTCGATGTAACTTCTGCCCTCACTGTTGATGAAGGGTATTTAATGGGAGGTTAAGAGCTGTAGATTTCCTGTTATCACGACACATATGAGGGAGGAATTCTGAGGAAATATTTATACCTTTGTAGCTCTATAAATTACTTCTTTCAAGAGCTGCCAGTAAAAACTTATTATGTAATCTCAAAAGAATAAAAATTTACAATGTGTAAAACAATAAGCCTAAATAAGATAGCACTAAAGTGGATGTTAGCCAGCTGAACTTAATCAAACATCAGTAAGACCAAAGCATAAATGCAGGAATAAATGATAATGGCCCAAGTTTCATAACTTATTATCTTTGGGAGTTTTCTGTAACATTTGTTTTACTTTAGACAGCAGAGCTAAAAGCCATTTTAGATTGTGATCTTTCTAACATTTCCCAGAAAATAAACACCTTTATAAAACCCTGCATCTGTATATTTCTATTCTCATTATTTACAAGTCTTATCTTTAAAGTTCAACTGAATATAAGTGAAAGAGTCATCATGATAGGGTTCTGTTATTAAAAAAAAAAATAATAACATCACTGAATTTATGTATTATTTCTTTAAAAGACATTGTTAGCAGGGAAATAATGAATGTACCAAAGAAGAAAAATATCAGGCAATGAAACTGGGCTTAAGGAGATGCTGAAGAGGAAGGTAGTTAAGAGGTAAGACTGAGAGTAATTTTATTTTTCTTATGAGGAATAGGATGAGGAAGGTATTTCACAAGACTGGTCTGATAAATATAAATTACAGTATTGTCAGACACAGTATTAATAAAAATCTAAATAGAATTAAAAGTATTAATGTAAATTGTCTTAGAAACAGGGAAAAAAAAAAAAACAAACAAACCTGTGAGGCTGGAGGAAATAACGGCATGAGTTCATTAGTGAACTTTTAATTTTTCTTTGCTCTGTAAGTGAATCTGTACTATCTTTATCTTCACATGTTTCAAACCTAGTCACAAGCTAAATGCATGCTCATCGAACATTACAGGATCAAATATCAAAAAACACATCAAATATTCTAAATTTTTATTTTAACATGATGGTTTTGACTTGAAGTATCCTACCTCTGCTACTGCATCTTCAGAGTTTTGACTGATTTGCCATTTTTATTGATGTCTTTTTGCAATGGTGTGCCTATCACCTAGTGTTTCCAGATGTGAAGTAGGGGAATTTCAGAGAGATACTAGTAGATGCTGCTGACCCAATGAATGTATGAAATATTTAGCTGAATACATTTTACATATCTTTGGGGCCTAATTTCACCTCTGTAATTTGCTCAGTATATCAAAGCTCTTTTATGTTGTAATTCTGCCTAAGTGTGTTTGAGTTGACTCAATTCCTGAAGGAGAAAGAGGAGAAGAAAATTCTACAGTTCATCAAAAGATTATCCCATGTCATGACATTCGTCTCTCAGTATGTTTTCTTCTCTTTCCAAATTATGTGTAAGCTCAAGTACTGAGATTCTGAATACATATGATGATTCATGAACTCATGTACTTTATGCAAGTTAAAGCATAGCCTCGGGTCAGTTATTCATGTGTACTTAGCTGAATATTGCTCTGTTCTTCCCTTCAGAAACTATATATGGTATTGTTGTATAATGTGTGTCTAGAAATTTTATAACCCTGTAAAAACCTGGCTGCTTTATTGCAATACAGAGCTGGTGAGTTGCTTACTTGGTTTTCATGGGTGTTGTGAAGCTTATTCTGTAATTGGGGAGGGTAGGGTAGGGTAGGGTAGGATAGGATAGGATAGGATAGGATAGGATAGGATAGGATAGGATAGGATAGGATAGGATAGGATAGGATAGGATAGGATAGGATAGGATATTTCTATTGGAAAGGATCTACAATGGTCATGCAGTCCAGCTGCCTGATCACTTGAGGGCTGACCAAAAGTTAAAGCACAATTTGGAGGACATTGTCCAACTCCCTGTTAAAGATTGACCATCTTGAGGCATTGACTGCCTCTCTAGGAAGCCTGTTCCAATGTTTGACCATCCTCCCAAAAAAGAAATGCTCCCTAGTGTCCAGTCTAAGCCTCCCCTGACACAACAGAACACTCCATTGGTCAGTCTGCCTGTGACTATCTATAAGTTTTGCCAAGACTGACAACACCAAGAATTTTCAATTTGATTTGGGTTTTTTTCTCCTAAGTCAGAATCTGTGTACTTTTTGGTTTTAGTTTTGTAAACCCAATTCCCACAAGTAGCAGTAATTTTCCATAGGATTCTTGGTTCATTAAACATATAATGATATTTTTCTTTTCTCTGATTTGTATGAGAATATTTTAGAATTTTTCCAGACTCTTTGTTAGCCGTCAGGCTCACACAACTGTGTGTACTGGGATGAGGTAATCCCTAAACTTACATTGCAAGTCTATTTTCAACATTCACGACTTCATAAGAGAGCAGGAAATTTGTGGCTATTCAGACTGGGTGACAGTTAACAATTCTTTCAACTGGACCTCTTTATTCTGATTTTAAAGAAAATATTGTCTTGAATGTAGACTTATTTCATTGGCATTTTTTCAGGGACTATTAGTTGTATCCAAATACTGCAGCAGCATTCAAAAACTATGCAGAAGGTGTCATTCACTTTCTAAAAGAAAATACCTCATCCCACTATGAAATTCAAACTTCCAAAACCACTAGTCTCTCATTTAGCCTTTCCTCACTGAGTCAAGACCTTTTTTATCCCTCTTCCTCTGTCAACTGCAGGGTTTCATTGTGCCCCTATACGGCACCATACAGTCAGCAAGAGGTGTAAAGATGAGGTGTAACGTCCAGATTCTCCGAGGAGCTCTGTAGGTGGTTGGTGTTCCTGGATTTTTGCTGTGTGTTTGAATGAAACCACAGAACAGGGAAAGTCTTTACTATGGCAACGAAGGGTTTGTGCAGCTGCTCCTACAAAGTGATGGGGGTGGAACAGAGCTGTTCCTCATGTCACAAACACTGCAGACAACATAAAGGTTTGTGGGGTGTGTAGGTAAGTGGCGTGGGTAGGTGTGAGAGCAGAGCTGGGAAATCCTTACATAAGAGTGTGTCAAATATTTTGGTAGCTGGTGATGTAATTTAAATGCTGCTTTGCCATTTGGAAACTAAACTTGCCCTGGAGTTTTGAATGTTTTCAAAGCGGTAGTTGTCATGAGGGTTTTCATTCAGAGTGTGATGGGAAAAAATTAATTCTTCCTTTGCCTGACACAGTTTTGAAATTTCTCTTATGCATAGCAATAGGGCTGGATGATGTTGAATGCAAAAAGGTACTCTAAATCTCTCGTATGGACTAAACCCCAAGTACCTTAGAACATGGATGTGCATCCTTACTGAGAAATTACTTTTTCTTTTCTCCTTAAAAATTTTGTGAATATTTTGTATACTGTTACCATGCTCTTTTAACCTTTTGTCTGTCATGCTACCTAAGACTCATATTGAAATCTGCCCTCCTGCTAATGTAAACTATGAACTCAGCCAAAATTTGTATTTAAAGCTTTGCAAAGGTGTCTTGCAGCTGAGATGATACAATTTTTTATCTGCATGGAGTCTGCTCCATCCTATGAATCCATCCTGAAGCTGCATACATGAATCCTATGAGCACTGTTTCCCCTGTTCTGTTCACCTCCGTTACATGTTTGCATGAGCTGGTCTGCACTGTGAATGTTTCTATTTAAGTCACAGCGGTCTGGTTTGCTTGTTTAAATGCAGCAGGGCAAAGATGTTCCCATAGTAAGGTATCCAAAGATGCAAACCCTCCTGAGAATTTTGTATGTAAGCACTTTAAAAATCCCTGTAGCCACATTTCTGGGCAATTTTTAAAGAGCTATTTCTTAATTGTCAGATATCATTTATTTCAACTTCACAAAGTTGCATTTGAATTTAAGAGGATTGGAAGGTTGGTGACATAAGCAAAGTTGTAATTTTTTTTTTTTGTCACATTTTTGTTGTCCTTTGCAAAATATTGCATGTTTACAGGGCTAACAAAGTAGTTGAAAAGGCACTGTCAGGATGAAATTCATATTTGTTTCCAGAAATGCAGAAAACAAAGAGCTGAAGAACTTTTCCCTAAACAAAACTGATGATTTGTTTAGCAGTCTTATTTGCTAGAAGCCGAGTGATATGAGGTATAATTAGGAATGGCTGCTGTGATTATGTTACACGTCAGACTGAAGTCCAGTCCTCTGCTGAACTAACCTCAGAGAAGCATTTACCATGGAAGGGAAGTTTTCTTTTGTATTGTGTGCCTTTAAACAAACTGGCTTGTGTAACTGTGCTGGTAGGTTCACGTCATTGAACTCTCTCAATAGAGAAGCAGGTTATGTTGGTTTAAGTATTACTAAAAAATAATCCTCAAACCACCTCACCAGGGGGCTTAATTTAGTATTGATCTCATCTCTGCTATTTTCAGAAAACTGTTTCTTATAAAATGAAGCAACTATAGAGCTTCTATTATTATTAGCAAAAATAATAGCTGATGAAGTTATCCCATGCTCTCTGGAGACAGGTATTATTATAATATTAATGGTAATGAGTAAAATGAGGTACAGAAAGATTAAGGCTAAACCCAGCTGTATATGAATTGCCCAAGGTCATAGAATAATCAGCTGTATGCTAGGCATAGCACAAAAAAATCACAATAACAAAATAAAACCTGAATCATAGTCAATTGCTTATTCACAGAAGAATTAACCTCTGAAAAAAAGGTATTTTCACATGGTTTTCATCAGTCTTTTGAATTATAGTGTCATTTTGTGTCTCTTGTCAAGCAAGGCCTTCCTCTGTTGCAGTAACTCTGTTTAGGAGTTCTTTATATCACTCAAGGGAATAGTTAAGGCTTTGTCTCTGATTAATAGAAAACTTCTTTATCAATGATTTACAGAGGGGCACAGTGCTTTTCAGAGAATAGGAGAATTATAAAAAGTAATAATCTGAGAAGGGATCAAAAATTCTCGTAACAGCCCTAAAGTTACTTTGTAATTCCCTCCTGTGCTTTTTGTGCTTTGGCTCATCAGGTACTTGTTGGTAGGGCAAAAATTAGG
Source organism: Donacobius atricapilla (assembly GCA_013397315.1). Classification (NCBI taxonomy): domain Eukaryota; kingdom Metazoa; phylum Chordata; class Aves; order Passeriformes; family Mimidae; genus Donacobius; species Donacobius atricapilla. Next base: position 188,590 of record WBMY01013242.1, on the reverse strand, counting down.
TGAAGCTCACCCTATGTCTTAATTTTGTGGTTTGTTTCTCTGCTTCTATTACTTTTTGTAAAGATGATATAGATTTTAACATGAAAATTATTTATTATCTCTCTGATTATGTTTAGAGTGAAGACTGAGTATCTAAAAAATCATATCTGATATACAGAAAACTTTTCCAAGTACATGTAGTCTTTTAATATGCATTTATCAGAGCCTATCCAGATAGAGGCTGGTTATGTTTTGGGGTGTTTTTTTCTCTCTAAGCTGTGGGTCATTGTTCTTCTGCTACTGATGTCTTATATGATGCCAGCCATGCTAAGAGTTTTTATTTATCAGCTGTGCAGGAATCTATTTGAGGAGAATTGTTAGGCAGTAGTGGAGACTACAGACCCTGTGCTGTTGGTTTGACATTATTTCACTAACCCCAGTAGCTGCCTCACATGAAGACATGAGGCTACTACAGTTAGCAAAATGTCATTTTGATTCTACAGCACAGCACATCTTCTTAGCTCTCAAGTTTTCAAACCCATTGAATATAGAATCAAAAATACTAGCATTGGATTGCTGGTCAGCTTACCTACTTGCCTGTTCAGAGCAGATACACAGTCAAAACTAGATAAAGTTTTACCTAGGGTCTTAACCAGTCAAGTTTTGAATACCCCCAGTTATGCAGATTATGGGCAGTCATTCCAGCACTCGGCTGTTCACACTGTGAAGGATTTTTTCCTTAAATTTGTCTCAAATTTCCCTTGCCACACCCTGTTGACTCTTGTCCTTTCACTGTGCATCTCTGGTGACAGTCTTCTTTGCAACATATTTTTCAGAAGAAAGAGAAAAAATGGGTTTAGATTTCTTTTAGCCTTTGCTTTCTCATAGTGGGTAAACATTAGACATTTAATCCAGCGTTACTGATCATATTCTGCTTCTTAGAGGTTCCTTGCTAGGCTCTCTCCAGTTTGATATTCTTCCTGTGCCTGGGCCCAGACCTGAAGACTTTATGAACATAGCTGAACTTCCAGATGTAGTTTCTCAATTGCCAAATAGAGGGGAAATGTGACTTCTCTGGTTGTTTTGGCTATGCTTTTGCTAATGTGGTCCGGTGTGTCCTTCGCTTCCATCACTGCATAGATACACTGGTCATTCACCAGGACAGCTATCTCCTTTTGGCAAAGTTTTTATCTAGCATGTCAGTCCCCAGACTGTACTTGTGTGCAGTAGCCCTGGCCCACTTGCCGCATTGACATCTGTCATTGCTGAACTTCATGACAGGCCTGTCAGCCTTTCCCTCTGCTTTGCTGAAATCCCTCTGAATAGAAGCCCTCTTGTCTGGATGTTTGACTATACCCCCCAGTTTGATGTCATACCCAAATTTGCTAAGAGTCAGTTCTGTCCCACTGCCCTCATTGGTGATGAAGATGTTAAATGTAATGACGTACTGCTCCATCTCGATTGCAGGAATAGGTTTTTTTAAAATATTTCAGTTCTGCAGCATTCAGCAACAAGAAATTAATAAAGATTTTCCATGTTATGGCAGAAGCATCCATTTCTCTGTTTCTTATGACTGTCTCAGGGTAAAGGCTGCTAGTCTCATAGCATATTCAGTCTGTCAGAATCCATTTCCATAAAGACAGCTGCCAGGCAAGATTCATATGGATTCGAATGACTGGCTGTTGAATGCACATCTCTGTAGTCTTTGTGATTCAAAATCCATTGATAAATCAGCAAAGGTTCTTCTCTTCATTATTCTTAACCATTTCCTTGTAGAATATAGTGGTAAAAAAGTTGCAATTGCTACTACCTGAGAGATTTTGTAGAATCCTTTGTAAAATGATGGTATTTCTGTGATGTGTTCCCATCTATTTTTTGGTGCTCACTTTTACATACATTTTTATTACATGAAGGGAAAAAAGCAATGGAGTTACAGATTTCCATGGCAACAGGAATAATTCTATGTCCTTTGTTTTGTGAAGCTGAAACAGGCAAAGGATTGTTTCATTAAAGAGCAACTCTGAATTTCAAAAAGCTTGAATTATATGGCATGTGGTCATGTGTGTACAACTTTTACTGTGTCAAGCAACTTATGCCAGCAAAAAAAAACCCCTAGTTTTTGTCTGAAAATGAAATTAGGTGACAAAATGTAGAATTTATTGGGCTGATGCAAGTATATGGAAACATAAAGCAATCTATGAACATTTCTCTGTCTCCCACCTTTCCAAACTGAATTCCTGATTTGCAGCTACTTCTGCTATATTAGTAAATACACATCAGTAAGGAAGCAAAAATTTCACTGGCTTCTTTTATATGCAGGAATCTGAATTGTGATTCAGACAATCGTGTCTCTCACTTCAAGTTTTTTCTGGGCCACAAAACCCCAAATATTTCCAAATATACATGATGTATATTTATTTAGAAGTGTATGCATTGCTTTTTTAATGATCTCTTATTTCAATTTTAGGAGAACAATGTCAAGAATGCTCTGGCCTTATCTATCTATATACATGATCACTGTGTGATCCCCGTGTGTGCGAGGACATACAGTGGAAAAGAATAGCTCTTTTTATGTACCAGCTTCTCAGTTGATTTAAAATCTGTAAAAACTCATTAAAGGCCATGCAGCTACTGAAGTAAATATTTAATTATTAATTATTAAATTGCCTAAATTAAATTAATGTGTTTATTCATGTGTTCATATGTGCAGGCATATACCTACCTCACCCCCCACCCGCCAAAATACAATATATTTCAAAGCTAAAACTTAGCAATTTACATTCATGTGCATCACTTATATATAACCAGCCCCAGTATGTGTGATTCAAAATGCATTTTAAATGTTTAAAGGTAACTAGTTAAAAGGAGGGAGCCATGTTCTTTTGGAAGATATTGAAGAGCCATCTGAGAAGACTTTACTACATAAAGTAATTTTAATGTATTCTAGGTTTGCTATTTCTTGTTTTTAATTGAACTGTCTTTGTATGACATATAAAACTAACTTCTGAAAATGTCAGAAAGTAGAGGTCAGCCAGACTATGTATGTTACTGAATACTGGAGTCATGCACTGATAAGCTTAATGAGGAATATTCGTGAAAAGTTATTGATGATTACTGTTTCAGAAAGTATTCAGAAAATTGTCTTTCTGTCATTTTATTAAAGTTCATTGGTCATCAATTTCTGTATACCAAAATGAACAAGCTAAAAGAAATGTGATTTCCACAAATAAGTGTAATTGGAAACTACTGATCTGTTTTAGACAATAGGAGAAAAACTTCTTGAGAAATCTCATGAGGTCCAAGTCATTTGCTTTATTAGAAATAATGGAAGTCAAATAACTGTGCGGTGAACAGTGAATATAGATTGTAGCATTTTTTAGAAATCCAATTTTTCAGCCTCAAACTTATTCAAGTGGAGTTCTCCCAGCTAGGAACAGTCTGTGTTCATCCATATTTCACCTTTCTTGCCACATGCTAGAGAGAGGTTTTCAAGTCTGTTCTCCACCAAGACATTTTTCATGCCATGGCTTCTACCACACCACTTCTAAAGCAAACTTCTATGAAAGGCTGTCCTTATGGTACTCTCAAGTAAAACACTGAGACTTCAAGTGTCCCAAATATCTGTTTAAGATATGTCATATCTTTTGGCAAGTAATTCCATGAAAAAAATCTCATGCTTTGAAGACTTTGCTAGAGCATTTCAGGTTGAGGTCAGACTCTAGTAGCTTTGTAAGAGAGAGGATTACTCAGCAGAGCAAGGAGAGTGAAAAACAGACAGAGGAAGGGGGGCAAGACTTGTATGTCAGCACGGAGAACAAGCCTCACTATTTTTAGCTCTAGCTTGACGAACCTCATGAAAAAGCCCCCTCTGGAGCTCCATAACTCTCAAGGATGAATTACCCAGAAAACACTTGCTCAGAATGAAGAAGACAAGTCTTTGTTAATGGTCTCTTTCTTTGATCTCTCTAACTGATGCATTTCAGTTCATTCTTTTCCACCTCAACTTTCTTTTCCTTACACTGTTCAGAAGACAGATCTGGGACTCTCCCTGTTCAGTAAAACCTTCTCTATAATTTTGAAAAGGGCAATCACAGACTGGTTGAGGATGGAAGGAACCTCTTGTCCAACCCCCTAGCTCAAGTAATGCCATTGAAGCTGGTTGTCCAGGACCATATCCAGATAGCTTTTTAATATCTGCAATGTGAGAGACTTCACAACCTTCCTGGGCAGTCTGTGCCAATGCTTGTTCAACCTCATACTAAAGGTTGATGTTCAGCAGGAATCTCCTGTGTTCCAGTTTGTGCACATTGTCTCTGGTCTTGCACTGAGCACCACTGTAAAAAGCCTGGTTCTGTCTTCTTTGAAGTCTCCCATCGGGTATTTACAAACATTGATAAGATGAAGCCTTCTCTTCTCCAGGCTGAACAACCGCAGCTCTCTCAGTCTGTCCTCATAGGAGAGGTGCTCCTTCCTAATCATCTGATCATCTTCATGGCCTCTGGACCTACTCTAACAGGTCCCTGTCTTTCTCGTGCTGGGGCCCTTAGAGCTGGATGCAGTGCTCCATGTTAGGTCTCACGAGGCAGAATAGAGAGGGAGAATCCCTTCCCTCGACCTACTGGCCCAGGTGTGGTTGGCATTCTGGGCTGCAAGTGTACACAGCTGTCTCCTATCTCATGGCAACAGAAAGGACAATCAACATCTGCAAATAACTTCTGTGCAATACTGGATTCTCTATCATGCACATATATACACATACATGTATTTCTTGAAGAAATTAGCTCAGCTGTGTTCATTTCCACTAAGACCTGCAGTATAGTCAGGCTTGAAATAGTCTCAACTCTTTCCATGTTGGCATTATCTCCCATGTTATTAATGAATGCTTTTATGCAATGAAAAATGGATAAAGTATTTCTTATGTATAGTAAAATAGCTCAAACCTTTGAAAAATGTAAGAACTGGAGCTTCTACCCTCACACTAATTATTATAGTTTCCAGGAAATTTCTTTCACAAAAGGAACATACCCACAATTTTGTGACAGAATACAGTTGAAGACATGTACCTTACTGACACTCAACAAATGTAATCCCAAAGTGCTGTAAAATATATCTGGTTTTCCTCCAACATTAATCCATTCTGTCCAGCAACATTGATCTGTTATGAGCTTCTTTTAGAGGAAAGAAAAAATAAAAGTCCAACACACTTCCACCAGAAAAGGAGCAAAGTGTACCAATTCTTTCTTTATAGTGTGGCCAAGAAGAATATTTAAAAAACAATCAGCCCCTTTGAATCTCCCTTCAGAATACTTTTCTTCCACCATTGCTTTATTGTTAATTCACAGCATTATTCCACCAGCAAAGAATAATCGTCATCCACTCTGGAACCACAAAGCAGTGTTACTATTTTGATGTTTCGTTTTGTTTTGGCTTTTTTCCATAATTGATTAAGTAAAAGAAAGTTTGGAATAGCTACTGAAAACCTCAATCCTAGAAATATATTATAGAGGCTTAAATTGATGAAGTTACTTTTATAGATAGCTTTTCTACAAGTTTTTTCAGAAGACTTGTGAAGTCATATATAGGTGGGGTTTTTGCCACTATTATGTATTCTCTCAGGAACAGCAAGCTGGATAAAAATATAAAAATAAATATAAAGAAGTGCATAGTAAATAAATAGTATGCTGATACCTATAGATGTTTATATTAATAGTAGACATATTTAAGTAATGAACTCAGTCCAAGTAACATATATATAAATGAACATAACTATGTTCCAAGCAATCTAAATGATTGTGAACAAAGGGCTACAGAAAAATTATAACCAAAGAATATTAGTAACATATCACCAAAGGAAATAATTTTCTCACTGCAATTTCATAGGGCAATATCTTGCATCCAGTTTTATTAAGTATTTTTAAAGTAGGATCAAGTCTTAGTGTAGTTATTATACTTCCACATCTTACATTTATAACAATGTGGAAGTGGATCAGTGAAAAGACAGAATTAAAAATGACAAGTTGGAAAATTGTTTGGAGCAGGAGAATTGATTTAAACAGAAACATGGGCAAATCTGTGCTGAAGAAGGAACAGTCTGGTTTACAGTCCTGGATGAGAACTTTTTTGTAAAATAGATCCATGTGTCATAGTATACAACTTGAATATAGGACAACAGTAGCTGCTTTTGCAGAAAAGACAAACAATATCCTTTTTTTGGTCATGATGAGAAAATGAGAAAACTTATTTTAAAAAACCCAAAAACTTTTCTCCTGCTTGTTCTCTAACTTGGGTGATATCTGAGCTGATGCTACCTACTAGATTGTATGATTTTTAAGCTCTAGTAATTTTTTATTGTGGATACTAGTGAAATTAGTCTGTGCCAGCTAACAGTCACTCATGAAGTGTAGTTTTTCATAAGCCCTCTTTCTCTTCAAGGTGTAATACAAAGTACCCTTCTTCAACGTTAGAAGGAAAAAAAAAATCTAAATTATGGTATTTGATTCATATTTCCAGACTTCAACTCTGGTTAGTTTTCTATGACCTAGTTCTCTTGCTATTTGTTTAAAGACACTAATGAGAGTTTGAATGAGACAGAGGGTTTTATCCATAATAAGCTAACCTATTTTCAGAGCATATCTGTAAAAAGCAAACTGTCCTTATTGTGGACTGAAAAAAAATGGAATGAACTATAAATTGCTCAGTTTGTCTCCTCAAGCCAAATGTATTTTCTGTCACCTTCAGTGTTTTGACTTTTTAATAAAAAAAAAAGAAAAAAGAATAATATGCTAAAAAGATCAAAGCTCAGAACCCTACTACAGTTAACAGGCTTCATTCTTAGATTTGTGTTCATTATTGATATCAGAGGAATGAATCTATTGAAGTCAATGGAGAGGGCCTATGGGAATTAAAAGAAAATGTAGTCCTTAAGCCTTTCATGGAAGAACAATAATGAAAAAGATGGGAAACTTCTTACAGTAACACATTAATAGACTTCGGGGTTTTTTTTTAATTTCTATTTTAATCAAATAGACCTGTAAGAATAATAAAGTTGTCACTGGCAAAGCAAAGACTTCATGTGACTCAATATTTTTTGATATTTTGGCTTTGCGTATTGGATTTGGACACAGGAAAGAAATGCAATGTTCACTGTATGAGAGGTATTTTATCAGACAGATTCTGGAGGAAATAGATGAAGCCTAACTACTAGGTGTTTCATGTGAGATAACAAAAATGCTTAAGTGATATTTGGGTTTTTTATATTCCCACCACAAAATTCCCTGAGTTAATATGGTTTTGATGTATGCATTTCTACTTTTCACGTAAGTTCTAATTCTATTCTCACTTTCTACCTCATAAATGGGTAAAAAAGTCTAGATTATGTTTTTTATTTCCTGAAGTCTCGTCAGATTTGAGAAATATTTGTAGCCAAGTCATTCTAGATGCATGTTTAATTTGGTATATTGCTTTTACCTTCCTCTATTAAGACCAGTACATAGATGCAACATAGCAAAACAACCCTCAGTGAAATCAGGGTATGCTTTGGGTTGGAAGGGACCTTTAATGGCCATCTAGTCCAACCCCCTTACAATGAGAAGGAACGTCTTCAACTAAACCATGTTGCTCAGAGCCCAATCCAACCTGACCTCGAATGTGTTCAGGGATGAGGCATCCACCACCTCTCTGGGCAACCAATGCCAGTGTTTTACCACCCTCATAATAAAAAACTCCCTCCTCATATCCAATTTAAATTTACCCTCTTTCAATTTAAAACCTTTACTCCTTGTCCTGTTACAAGAGGCCCTGCTAAAAAGTCTGCCCCATCTTTCTTGTAGGCCCCCCAAAAGTACTGAAAGGTCACAGAAAGGTCTCCCTGAAACTTTCTCCCTGAACATCTCCAGTCTGAACCACAGTTCTCTCCGTTTGTCTTCACAGGAGAGGTGTTCCAGCCCTCTGATCATTTTTGAGTCCCGCCTCTGGCTCTGCTTTAGTGAATTCCTATCTTTGTACTAAGGATCCCAGAGATGGACACACTGCTCCAGGTGGGATCTCACCAGAGCAAAGCAGAGGAGCAGAATTGTCTCAAATTCATTCCCAGATAGAAACATTTATTTCTACGTGTCTTTGCTACCTTTGTCCTTATGGGCCCTTTCTGTCCAGTTGATAATAATGCATCTGAGCCTGTTTTGCCAGCTCCCTAGAAAAAATGTGTCAGTGTTGGAAACAACTGCTGAATGTTGGCCTGTTATGTAAGAGGAAAGGCAGACTCAGAGATGTTGTTTTAATTTTCTACATGGTAAACAGGCTTAATGAGATAGGTGAAATAATTTTTAAATATATTTTTTAACTGTTACATTTCTGTTAAATTAAGGACAGTAATAAATCTGTGCAGGATGGTCTAACTGCTTTGAGAAAAGAAAATTTAAAGGTTATTTAATTGATTTTCCATAGTGAAAAGTTCTCTGCATTAGCTGCTTCAAAAAACTGTAGAGGAGAAGCCAGTTGTTTTTTATTGAGGCATAGTAAAGAGACAAAAGGGAAGCGTATGGAGGACAAAGTCCCTGACCTTGAGTTTGATCTCTTTCACTGGTCTGGAACACCAGAGGTCTTGAACCTGAGTGTCTAATTTTTTAACAGTTTTGTAAATCTTCCCTGATTTACGAGTTGTTTGGTTGGCTGTTTTTTCCATTTTAACTTTGTTAACCACCAGAATTTAATTTACAGCTGGGGAAGGAAAAGGGATACGGAAACAGTAGATCTCTGTACTTTAAATATTAGTTTATCTTGTAATTATTCATATACTAAAGATCTAACAGTAGTATATGAACAATTGATTATATGGATATTTTAATGTGTTTTCTTCACCATGGTTTCAAGGTTTTTTTTATCTGAAACATCCACAGTGTAACATATAATATGTTCTTCAGAGAAAATGGGTTTCTGTCAATATATTATTCAATTTTGTTTGAACACAGGAATATTTCTACCAACAGAAGTTTGTAGAAGTAAGCATTCTGTAATTGTCAATTACATTTGATCAACAATATGATTTTTGTACAGATAAAAAAGATTAAAAGAAAAATTATAGCTGATGGTAGTCTACTATTCAGTAAAAATAACTCCATGGACAAATTAATGATATTGTCCTTTATATGACATACAAGGTAATAAGGTCTTCAAATCCAAAGGCTTATGTTTCTATTTTAAAGTCTCAAATTAAGAACAAAAATGATATTTTATTTTAAAGTGGGGTTTTTTTTGAAGATGATATTATAATAAACTAGAAATCATTTTTTTCTCTATGGAGTCCGCAGGGAAATATGGTTCATCTGGTTCTATTGCAGTTAGCATATGGTGATAATTCTTACCCAAAAGGTGATAAGGAAGTTGTTCCTTAGTTAGAGAATCTGAGGAAACAAGGTATTGTGAATGCTTGCAGTGCAGTCGTCTGCACTAGAGCAGTTCTTAGCTGATTTTATAATGAGAACAGGGGTTTTTTTCTGTTCTTCAATATCTCTTACATGTGCAAATAAAGTTTTTCTGTACCACTATTGGTCAGATCAGGCAGGAGCTAATCACCTCAGGTCAGGAATGATGATACGTTTAGCCATGTCTGTTCAGTCCAGGTATTTAGCTTTGAGATAATAAACCTTAGTAAAAGTAGTTCTATTTACTGGAATTATTTTTTTCAAAATGCACACTAAGAAAATTTTTTGCCTTCAATTTATCTTTTGAGTGAGTAAATTATGAATAAGTCATTGGTAAACAAAGTTAGATGATTTTATATCATTTTCTGCTTCAGCAAAATTACCCTTGGAACCCTTACTATACAAACATGGTAAAATGATATAGAGGGTTTATTACTGTCCTGATCTCTACAATAAAGGAAATTCTGTGTATCAATAAATTTTAAACCCCTAAGTCTCACTAAAATTTGAATTCTTGTGATAATGCTTTCAAACTTTTTTTTTTAATGGACTAAATGCTTCTGCGAGCTCTTTACTTCATATCAAATCACTTCTAGTGGTGATCTGCACCACTGACAAATGAAATGAAATACTTGGCTATAAATGAGCAGAAAAGATATTAGCTGTAGACTGGGAATTATCTTGATCACGTTCTCAAGAAAACAAAAACAGAATTAGTTACAGCAGATTGATCTGAAGAAAAATATATTCCATGCATCAGTTTGTGTTAATACTCAAAATTTAAATAATTTTAGATCTTTGGGTAGATACTGTCTCGAAATATTGGGGTTTTTGGGAGGGGAGAAGAGACTTAAATTACAGAATAATATGAGTTTGTACAGTTAAAAAGGGATTTTTTAAATTTGGCATTAGATTCTGAATGAGGAATCCCTAGGAACTAATGACTAAACCTACAGTAAATGATCCAAACCTTGAATACCTTCTGCTCTGTAGCTGAACTCTCTGCAAATGAGTTTCTAGGCACACCCTTACAGAGTACCATCCCAGTGCTTCCCCTGAAACGAAGAGGTTTTTCATTCTAAATCTTCAGACATAATTGATCCTTCGGTATTGATCTTTTCAGACATCCTCTGAGAAAATTATGCTCACAGTGTTATGGTGATTTGTTAGATCCCAAAAATTATTGATCTCATTTTATATTCTGTTAAGCCAGAGATACAAAAAATTTGGAGGTGCAGTCTCTTTTCTTCTAGACACAGAAAGCATAACAGGAATATTCAAAAAAGTTGCCAGAATGCACAATTCTTCATCTTTCTTTTTTCTCTGTAGTGTTGTCTTGTCTTTCACTAGCATTAATAGTTTGTTGGAGACAGATCTCCAATAAAGTTGACATTCCTCCTGTCAGGTTTCTATGCTGTAGCTCTTGTACACAGGGACACTTACCATTCAATTCACAATTTCAGTCAGATAAAGTCCCCCAGATCATGAAAATCTGCTCTTGAAGCTGGAGCCTGCTACTGGTGATGAGATGCCTCCTCTTCAAAGGAGGATTAGAAGATTAATGACTCTCCATTGCTAATTCTCTGCTGGTTGTCTCAGATTCTCTCTTAGCATCTTCCTAGGTATTCAGTCCAATATGCAGGCTAAACGACCAAAAGGAAATGTGATTGCAGAGGGGTTTTAGAATTCAGGCATATGTTAATCCATTGTTATCATAAAGTTAAAAAAGAAAAATAACAAAACCCTGCCAGCACGAGGAATAGCTGCAGATAAATAAGGACATATTCTGATGTTCTAATATTAACCTCTGCTAGTGAACCTATAGACCCAGATACACTTTTGCAGCTTTTTCTTGGGCATTCACAGTGCTGACGCTTGCAACACAGTTTAAATGATAGTATAAAAACTGTGGTAATTCAGAAAATGGAATGTTCATGAGAACATAGGTTCCATTTACAGTTTTGAGATTATTTATCAAGTATGCTTATGTGTGACCTTCCATTTATGTTTGCTTTGGCTTTTAGCTCCAGACCAGTCTGTCTGAACCAATGACTTTATCCAAGTCGATCTCACTTCCTCGTAGTGCATATTGGCATCACATCACCCGGCAGAACAGCGTTGGAGAAATCTACAGTTTACAAGGCAAGTTGCTTATTATGCCATATCCATTAGCTTCTTTCCATTTCGCCAGAATTCATGCAAATTGCTTTTTATTTGCACTGGTTATTTTCTCTCCATTTCATTTTATCAATTGTCAGGAACCTCAGCAGGATTCCCAAATTTACATAAAACAGGTTTCTTTTAGTCATTTTGTAAACTAATGGTGAAAATTATTTCCAGAATCACCACATAAAGCTGGATAGACAATTTGGCTCAATGTAGCTTCTCAGGAGCTAATGAATGTCAGGTTGTTTTAGCGTTTTCTACCAATAAGATGGGGCAAGTATTTGGGCAACCTCAGGGTGCCTAATTAAATCTACATAAAGTGGCTATATGAGTTGCAAGATTAAAACAAAGTAATTCTAGGAAGAAGAGCTATTCTTGGTAAATTTGCTTGGCAAATCATATATGTGAACTGTTGGCTCAACTAACTTACAGGCCTTCAACAAATCGTCTTCTTCTGTCTATGGTTTTCTTTCATATGTTTGGATTTGCTGAAGGCTTTAAATGCTATAATTAGCATAACTTGATGATGATGATTCACTGCTCTTGAGCCGAAATTGATTTGTATCTTTTAGTAAAATGAAATTATTGTTACATTTAAAATGTAAACCTTTTAAAAATAGCCTTTTGTAAACATATTGCTTTGTATTATTTCTAAAGGCCTTAAGGATTTCATTTTATTTCTCTCTTAATAGTCTGTTTGCATAAACAATTTACATTTAGATAGGAGGTTAGGAATGCTTACAAACAAGAGTACGCAGTGCAGGGAAACAGTACATATTTTCACAAAAATAAGTGAAATACAGCGTATAGATGAAGGACACGGAATGTTTTGTTTTATAAATTATCTCATAAATTAAAACCAGCAGGTGAACTGTGCATTCAGTGGGTGAGTCATTAAAGGGTACAGCATTTGTTTCCCATCATTCCCCATAGAGTAAAGTTAATTTTTAATCATGGTTATAGTCTTACATTTAAATACCAGTAATGGAAAAAAGAAAACTATCTTCTAGAAGCTGTTTGTGAAAGAAGTTATACTTGTACATCACCCTACAGGTATTCATCATATCATAAATATTTTTTCATGGACACAATAAGAATGCAAAAAAGAAATTTGTTTGTAGAGATGTTAGATTTCCTCTTCTTGTGTTCTTGATGTGTCTTTTCTTCATCAACAAGATAGTAAATATATTATATTCACTCTCTACAGTCTTTTCTTCCTTATAAATGGCCTGCAAAATAAAAGAAAGCAAAACTTTATATATAAAGTTATAATTAAAATATCTATACCACCTAGCTGTGCGGGATTCATCATATTGGAAGTGTATTATTAAAAGTGCAAGAATTTTACTTTCTGGAAGTATGCAGATTTCATTCACATTTCCACTGAAACATGGGACTAATAAATATTTCAGAACTTAAGATTTTCCTTTTTCCTACATGTACTATGATGACTGAAGCTTGAGAAAGTGTAGTTGATTTCAGGAGAGACTAATTCAGTCTTACCAGTGCATCCAGAAGACTCTGGCTGCAAAACTTTTCCATGCGAGACTACCATTCATTATCATCTGTAATGAAAATCTCTTTGAACCTTCTGCTGCTATTACTAATTAAAATTATTACAGTTACTAATTGGAAGCAATGATTTTGTACAGAAACTGAAGCAAGTGCAAAGTACACCTTTTCCCCCTAGTACCTTGTCATACCAGTCTTTGCACTGCGGGGCTGTCAAAGCATCAGCCCACAGAAGCTTCATAGATGTGGGTGGAAGGTGGGTAGCTAGGAAGCAGATTGCAAGCATCACTTTAGCCCTCACCTTAGTAGAGCAGCCAGCTGAGAGGAACTGTTGCAGAGGGAAAAATCCCTTTCTGCTGCTGTAATCTCCTCTGAGATTCAAAAGGTGTATTACACCTTCAGAGAGGAGATGTTTTCTTTAGAGAACGGTCCATAAAATTTAGTTCGGCACTTCATGGGTATTTATGGCAAAGCTTTGAACATTCAAGAAACAAATTTGAAAATTCCCCACATACTTCTGAATATTTCACAAACTGTGAAGTCAAATAAACAGAGTGGTGTCTACCTATATCCAGGTGACTATCAACATCAGTAAAGCAGTAGCCGAGCTCACTGCTAAGTACAAGTGTTTCCACCGTAGCAATTATTTCAAACTTGCAGTCTGAAGTGACTGGAATTTAATTAATACCAGCTGGTGATGTATAAGGATAAATGAATATGTGCTCATAATACCTTAGATAAATTGGCTCTTTGGGAGTTATTTAGCAGTCAAATTTAACTTAATTAGTAGTGTGTGTTGATCTGATAATGAATATGCTATGGAGTAAGAAGATAGTGGGTTTTGTGATTTTTGCTTTTTTAAAAACTACATTTCAGATGAAAAAAGGCACTTCAGTGAATGAGTGTTGAGTCTATTATGCTCCATTAGCCCATGAAAATACTTACAGAGATTAATACACAGAATAATAGAGCTAAAGTAATGCAGGTTGCAGAAAATATCTTAAAATGAGATGGGTTAGTTTCTATTGATAATCCAAATATTGCCTTTAATTAGAGTTCGAAAATTAGATAGTGTCCTTAAATATTTTTTATGAAAGAGTAACTTAACTAACAGGGGAAGAAGGGCTTTACACCATTTTTGCGCATACATGACTATGACATCCGTGAATTGTATGTTTTCGTAAATAATAGACAGCTCCAAAAAATTTTGAGCCCCATAGAAGACAAACATTCACTGATATGTTATGCTATCATACATCAAGATCTAAAAAATGACAAAAATGGGAAGCCAAGAGTAACCTGATTAACTGAAATCATGGTTAAGAAGGAAAAAATATAAGAGCCATATAAGCATGTAAAAATACCCTGTATGTTTCCTTGTAATTTAGTGTTTACTGTTTATACCTACCATAAAATTTAGCACCATTACACAAGATATTAAAAATTGACAAAGAAAATACATGCGTTCTTATACAACAAAAGCTATTAAGGAGAATTAATTTTTTTTTTTTTATTCTGCATTTAGGGTTTTAAATCTGCTTAAATATGAAAAAGAAAGATTGCAGACTGAATTTTCAGCTATCTGAAGAACTCTAGTTCTTGCCCTTTAGAGTTTGGATGTTACAAATGTTAAACACAGTCAGTTTATGTATTATTATATAAATAAGGCCAAATGGAATTTTGGTATTGAAACATTAATTAGCACTTTGTATTGCAGTTATTGAAATCCCTGAGGAAATTATGTTCAGAAAATCTAATTACATCCTGGCCTTTCTCCAAGAAATTCAAAATTAAGAAATGCTTTCAGTCACTTCTGTTTGTTTGATCTGGTTTGTCCTCATTTTTTGGGCTTGGGTTTTGCTATCCATACTCAAAATAATGAACATCTAGCCACAAAGGCAATGCTACACATTCTGTGAGAGAACTCATGTGAAGGGGCATATATTTGTATGAGAATCACACCAGTAATGTCTTACATGTTTCTTCCAAAATAGAACACTAAAGGGTTGGGGTTTTTTTTCCACAGAGTTGCTTTATCACAATTTAATGGTAATGAATTTTATTTGCTCGATCACAAATTATTACCACAGTTTGTTGTAAACCCATATCAGTGAAATTAAATTACATGGAAAAAGGCTAAGAAATTCGCTAAGAGTCATTTTTTAAACTTAGTGAGGACTTTTGAGAAATAAAACTATCGTCTTGGATGAAATATGACTTCATGTAAGCACATGCCAAAGAAATAAAAAATGGCCCTGATGAAATCTCTAGGAATTTTGCGGTTGATATACAATCACATTTTGTATTTCCCAATAAAGATGCAAGAAATATTAAGGCTGGTTTTGCAAACCTAAATGGAGGGAAGCTGCAGTTCTCCTTTGGCCTTGATAAGCAAGCCTGCATTGCACATTGTCTTTTGGCCTTGTTAGGTGATAATTCACCCTTTTTTTTTTTTTTTTTAAAGCAGGACAACATGTAATGTTAATCTGATTAGCTAAAAGGTGTTGTGCGTAAAAGGGAGACAAAGAAGTTGCATACAAAAAATTTCGCCCACCTACATAGTTTTTCAGCCTTTTCAAAGTAGAAACTCTGATATGTCACTAAAAATAATAGAAGAATATTCAAGTTGCTAAATATTTAGAGGGGTTTGAATCATCCTGTTCAACTTTCTCTAAGCTAATACTGCAGGAAATTCTGATGTGGGCTTCTGCATTTTCCTGCAAATTAAAGTATGCAAAATGAATGGGAGAGCATTTGTCATTTTGGCATTTCCATTGTTTGTTCATATGCCCAGCAGTTGAGTATGGAATCCATTTCCCCATCTAATCTTGGTGCCTGAACAATGTGAATAACATAAAATGTTAGAATATATCTGTTATATAAACCTGATCGCTCAGTAATTTTTCACTAAGTGTCTACCAGCGGCTAAAGCTGAAATGCTTTATAGCCTTCCACATTCCCATTTCCTCGGCTGAATCTCATCAGGACCTTCACATTAGTAAATGAAGCCTATAAAATTTGAGATATGAATAAAGGACACCTGAAACAAGATACTTACTGAGTAGAAACTGCATAAGAGCTACATTCTTTTAAATGACTGTATTATGTGGCTTCTCAATTCTTATGCAGTCAATTTGGTCCTTTCCTTTTGAGCTTTGATTTTCTGTGCTAAGTAGTGCATCACTAGACTGATTTTAAAATGGCATATTGGAGGTGGGATGTGTCTCACTCAGAAACCAGTAAAGAACTTAATTTTGTTCAACAGTGATTGCTGCCTCTAACCAAGAGCATTAATGACAATATCTAAAGAATGTCTTGACATATTTCCACTCATTCTGATAAATCATTGCTGAGTTAAGAGGTTTCCAATTATGAGCCACGAAAAATAGGGGAAGGTGGGAAGCCAAAAATGATTAATGAAGCATATTTCATTGACAAATTCAGACCTCCTGATTTCATTTAAGCCAAATATTTTGATGCCGTTTCTCTGGGGAGATGGTACTTCAGTGAGATATCAATGGGGGTTGTTCTGTGCCAGACCAGAAAGCACAGAAGTCACGGTACTCTCAACTTAAAACTGAAACCCCAAATGGTGTATGGAGAGCAATTAAATATTGGCTGATTGCCTCCTCTCCCCTCCAAAACCCAAAAAATCTAAGTTCTTCTGTGCAAAGTACACAGATTCTTTGCTAGGAAGCTCTTCTTATGTCTTAGTTTAATGACTTCATAACTATGTGATGACAATAGCTTGTCCCTATCAGTGTGAGAAGCAAATCAAGCCTTACCCCCAGCTTAACATAAGTGACACCAGGAATCTTTACTCTGACTGTGCCTAAGACTCACTATGGTTATGCTACAGTCATTTGATCTCTCTGCTGTATTGTTAAATTCAAGGACCTGCAGTGTGTCATGAGAGCTGCGGTGCAATGAAAGAATGTTTGTAGTGGGAGAATTGGCATAACCAGCTCCATGGATGCTTTCAACGGGTACTGGGTTGTCTGAAGAAGAAAGGTTTACACTGTTATATCAAAGAGAAAATTGAAAAACTCATCAAAGATCAATTTTGTGAAAATTGCTTTTTTTCTATTAAATTGTTTCACCAATAAATCCGGACTGCTTTAGCCATGACTATCTGATTTTGTGTTAAGTATGTTATCATGGTTAGAATCAAAAAGGTTGTCAGTTCATTGTTGTAATTTCAAACAAATTGAAGTACTTTTATGCTAACAACTCACTCAGATTATTACCCAAAATCATGGATGATTAAACCCTCTTTAAGACAACTTGGAGTGAGGGGAAGCCTGCACACTTGTGAAAAAAAAAATACCTTGGCAAAAAGATGTGTTTTCTTTAGTATTTCTTTTCAGGAACAGTTAATACTTCTTTTTCTTTCATTTAGTATTTTTAAATAAAACAAAAAAAAAAATTAAATTGACATTTTAATAGAACATGTTAATAAAATGTTTTATAATCCAGGAACAATGTAAACTTGAAAATAGGCTGTGTAACAGGAAGAATGGGGAAATGTTAACAATACCAGCTTTGCCAGCTGCAACAAGGAAAGAATCCAAGCCCAAGGATGTCAAGTGCAATTGATTGTGTTCTACTTTCAGTGGAAAAAAGATCCTCCCTTCACGTTCTAAATTTTATGACATAAACCAAGATCATATAAGTGTATATTAAGGGCTGGTTTAAATTGCCATATTGACATGACTCTTATTTGGTTATTATGAACCTTAAAATATATATTTTTATAGAAGGAGCATCATAAAATCTCAAATACATTAAGTTTCTATAAAATTTTCTTTTACATGTATCTCATTTCGCTAACAAACAAAAAAAATGGTGGTGACAATGTTTGTGGCACATGGCATATGGTCTTTTGCTAGTACAGACCTTTTTATTTTCATGGTAAGGCCGATTTAAGCACAATGAATGCCCTACTCAGTATGTTCAGTTTAATCAAGCCATAAGAATATGTTCCTTATAACTCCATAGTGCATTTCAGCTGTGCAGAGCTGATTTTAAAATCATAGTATTATTCAGTAGAGACAAAAAAATGTTCAAAAATCTTAGAACGTCTTTCATTCTCCATTTGTTATAAAAAGCCTTTTTTCATCTTGGTGAATTTTTATATCCTGCCAACTTTTTATTTGATCAAAATGATACATTGTAAGAAACTAAGATAAATTTCACAGAAGTAAGAACTATGAATAACAAAGGAAATGTCTTCCCAATGCAGAGTTAGCAAGATTCCACTAAAGTAAAAGCTTATCTTTTGAAAAACTGAAGTTTGCCACTCCTTGCAATTCTATGTTTGAATACTAGAAGCAAATTGGCTGTTTAGCTGCTGGATACTTGCTTATCCTTCAAAATTCTTTGAAGATTGCTTTTGTGGAATGATTTTAATGAAAGGTTCATTTCCCTGAGTTTAAGAACAAATGAAATATTGCGTTCTAAAGCCACATGGAAGAAAAAAAAAATACTATGCCAAATTTGGAGAGAGAGAACAGAGAAAGGACTTGGTAGAAACAAGAGTTGCATGCTCTGGAATTTACATGATAAATATCAAAACTGAGTGAGGTTAGAATTATAAGATTCCTATTACTCTCTTTAATGACTCAATTATTTAAGTTATTGCTGGTAGGCCAAGTTTACATGCAGAGGAACAGTGCCATAGTTGCTTTCTCTGATTGTAGTGCCTGTGACATAACATGGCATAGGTGATTGTGTTCCCAGCAGGGTCCTATCTCTTCCTGTGTGCAGTAATGCCACCTCTCAGCCCAGCACAAGGAAGTGAAGGGAACCAGCAGCCTGTGGTGCTGAGGCACAGCTTGCTGCCCTGTGCCAGAGAGGCTGTTCTGCCCTAGGTGTGTTGATTAACAGACTAAGGACGCATTTCCTGTTTGTCACTTGTCCTCCTCGTACTTTCATCCTCACTCAGAATACAAAGCAAGGTCTTGTCCTATCTATCTCTGTCCCTGGGGATAGGCAGCCCTTGGTGGGTACTGCCGCTGTAGGTACTAAGTTTCTTTTTCTCTCTCCAAACTCTGTTGAGCCTCATACAGTCACTGCAGGATGTTCCAAATCTGATTGATAAGACCTGAATTGGTGCCACTTGCTTATAGTCATTATTATCATGTACTCAGGGTAAACCATCTATTTTAGCACTTGAATATTTAGCTGAGAATTGTGAAAAGCTGTGTTTTCAACCTGAAAAAGACACATGGCTCGTTAGTTATAGCTATACCACGTTTTATCTTTCCTGAATTAAATGTAATTAAAATAGGATTTTTATCAACTGATTGGTTTCAGCTTCCAAGAAAAATATTCTTCCCCTGGTTTGCAACACTGCTCATTGTTTTTACGTTTCACTAATTAAGCATTTAAACTAACAGCCTTATTCTTTTCCATACTGAAATTCTGTAAAGTAGTCATTACTGGGAATAGCTCTTCTCCATGGAAGTTAGTGAAAATTGCATGAAGCAAGTGTTCGTTTTTACCTCATTTCACCACTTTTCCACACATCTCTATAAATAGATAACAAAATCTTTTCTTCTTAAATACTGATACACACATGCCAGAGTAGCACCTGTGTCTCCATACACTTGCCTGCCTTTTTGCTAAAACAGGAATGAGTTTCTATCTTTTTAGTTAGATTTATGCATGCAATGTTATGATTTCTAATGGGAGATCATCAGATTTCCAGTTTCTTGATTGCGGACTGATGGCATCAAACCAGGAATGCAGGTACCCAAATGTCCTTTCTATCTCCTCTTTTAATATGTGGACATCCGAGGTTCTGGGAATATTCACAAGTAATGCTGTTGCTGAAAATTTGTTTCAGAATCAATTTACATGTGTTGAACCTTTTAATTTTAAAAATTCTATTCTCATAGTAATTGTTATAAATGCAGCATCAATTTAAATGATTGGTTGTTGACAGATTGTGGCCATTTATTTTTATCTGTTATTTTTATACTGTTCCAGGACATCTCAGCAGGCTTGCAGGGCTTCTCTTTGTGAGATGGAAGTCCTATCATCACCAAACATTTGATGTCACAGGCATTTTATGATGGAAAAGATAGCCTGTTCTGGGTTAGGAAATGGAAATGAGTTTCATTTAGTCTTATCAACTGTCTCATTATTCCCCATTCATCGGAGCAGATATTTAATTCTGAGACATAACTCAGCAGTTTTTCATCACTTTCATGCCTGTTATAAAAACACTTGCCTCTGACCAAACATGTGTTTTAGTTTAAATGTCAATCTATTTCTGGAGAGTCTTGTTTTTCTCCTGTCACCATGTATCAACTAACACAACCCATTTTAACAAATAAATAGGGGAAAGGGCTGGGAACAGGGTCATGTGCAGCAAATTCCATATAATATCTGTACCAGGTGTGATTCTTCACTCCTGGTTTTCATGCATTAGTCATTTTGACTCTCCAGGATACCAATGAGAAGATCTCTTCTCAAAGCCTGTGGCTGCAAAATTCCTGTAACTTTTAGGCCATAGATCTTCTCTTCATGAGAATTTTCCTCATTCTTAGAATGAGGAAGAGGGATATTTTCTGAGCTTTTTTATCATTTTGTACCTGATTTCCTGGCCAGCATTTCAAAGCAGAGAACTTCTCCATCTTATACTCATGAACTGGATCAGCACCAAGGTGTCTTACGACTGAATAAATGTAGAGAATAGCTCAAGATCCCCCTTAACATATTACCTTAGTTGTACTTCAAATCTTGTATAGAACTGTAGGAATCAGTCATATATTTTTCGGTGGTGTTTATCAGGCAATGAAACACCAAAGAGGGGGACAATGCGAGCTTCTGTCTTTGTAGTGTGACGTGGTTTTTGCTTATGTTGCCGTAAATAAGAATCTCACCAGGGAAATGAATAGCATGCTAGTGCATAGTAACTATTTAATGGGAAAAAGTACAGAGAATTTGAATAGTATCATTGCTACAAATATAAGATGCTTACTCGTTTCTTTAAAACCATGCAAAATATAAAAGAAAGCCTTCCTAACTAGACAAGAAAAATAAGTTAATTTGTTGTTAAGGCATTGGTTCTCAGCTGTTACAAGTTATCTTTGCTCATGAAAAAAATCCAGCCAAATTCTGCAGACCTTACAAGATGAAAACCTTTCTCTATAACTCATGTCCACAAGCACTGTAGCATAAACAGAACCCCTACTTATGAGCCTTTCTTCACTGGTTCATGTAATGACGTAGAGCCTTTTTGATAGAAGTTAATATTTATCCTAATAGTTATGGATCTCAATGCATTTTATGTGTTACAAAACCAATACCAAAAAAAGGGATAATGTCATTGCAGCTGTGGAAATGGTTAAATGGTTTAATAAAGCCTTCTCAGTACCATCACACAGCATGAAATTGTCCCAACATATAGCACTGCAGTATAGGTTAATAACTAGAGAATGGGTCTATATCTTTAGACTGTCAGTAAAGCAATATTCAGCCTCAACAGTAGGGGAGTCATGATGCCCTTATCTCCCTGAAAACAGCCCCTAGTCAGTAGGAGCTCTAGCGCCAAACCCTGTGAGTTGCTGCTTAAAGCTGTTTTTCATCCTGAAGTGATAGATAGAATCAGCTTTGAACTCTGTTTTTGCAGACCTCAGAGGAGTAAATTACCTTACACTTTGAGGCAGCATGACTCACGGTCTGACTGTTTGTGCAGCACTTTCAGTTTTCACCTACCTGGGAAGGAATCATTGAAATCTGGCAATTATTGTGACATCTCTCATCTGACAACCAAGCACTGGTCTTCAACCAAGATGCTACAGTTTATGCACCTACTCTGAAATTTGTAGTTTCTTTAAGTGGCTACTAAAGCCATCAACCCAGAGTTATTTTTACAGAGATTTTTTTTCTGGGACAAAATTATTCAGAATTAGTTCTAGCATTTTGTCTGAAATGGAGACACTTCTATGCATTTTGCTGACACGTACTTTAGAGGACTTTTTATTTTTCCAGATAGTTACGGTCAGGGGTGGGGAAGTTGTCTGGAGTTTTACTAACAAAACTGAATACAAAGTTCATGAATATAAGTGTACCAGTCATTATAGATATTCCCAAACATCTTATACAAAAATGTCATACAAAAATGTTAACAGGATTTTTTAAACCTCGAAAACCTTTAAAAAATATTACAAAGATCAAAATTAAATATATAATCATAGATAAGATTTGAGTTTCATATATTATTACACATTACTTTTGGATAAATTATTGTAACAAGATGTTATTTCAATGTGAAATCTCTTCTAAATTGTATAGCTAAAATACCTCTAGATGTGCTAAACCCTGTATGTGTTCATTATATGTCCTGTAAATTATATATTCAGTTCTAACTGTCTGCAAACTTTAAAAACTCACATCCAGGAGTTTTTCCTCACAAAAGTGTGTATTAGATCAAAAATATTATTCAGTCAGAATTGGACTTAAACAGAAAAGCATGCTGCCTATCAAATTACTACATTTATTTTTTGTACAGCATGTGACCATGTACAGCATCTTGTACATCTCCTTACACTCTCTGTGTAACGCATTTCTCCTTTTTGAGTTGCCCAATGAGCATTATATTTCTCTTAAAGCCTTTTCTCAGTTCTTGTCTGTGTAACATTGCTTTCATTTCTTATAAACCATACAAGATTATTATTCCCTATTATTCGGATGTCTCTGATAAACAAATAGTTGTTGACAATTAGGTCCAGTATTCCTGATTGTGTGTCAGAACAAAATGAGTGCCAGTTCCTAATCTGTTCTAGGTCAGCATAGCTTTGCCAAAGAGACCTCCAAGAGTTTTTGCTGAAGAGATATATATTTTTATGCCTACCCTACATAGCACATCAAAAGTGTTTATTTCACCACAGTTATTATTCTGTACTTGTAAGACATGATATAATAAATTCAGTGGTTCATAGTTATTATTTTAATGTGCTAAAAGTGGTTTTCATTTGAAGCTTGTTCTTATTATTCTAAAATTTCCTTTGCTTTGCAGATGTTTTGGTTTTTTATCCCAAGATGTGACATCATTTTTTTAATGTTGGCATTACGGCTATGTGTAAAACAATATCACTAGTGTGTGCTGTGCACTAAATCTATTGTCTTTGGAAAGTGCAATAGACACATTTGCTACCATAGTATAACTGGAAGCTTCTTTCCTGGGGACAGGCACAAAGACATAAAGGAAGAGTTTCTGACCTAGATGGTTACAATGGAAGAACTATGGTTACCACGCTATTGCACAATTATACCAAAATGTAGATGCCTTTGACAAGTTTTCCATAAGGTGATAATCAGTTCAGGTCTTTCATATTCACTATGACCATCGGTACACTGAAAAGAGGAGTGAAGGGCAAGAAGAAAGTCTGCCTAGCAGTCCACATTCAGTGGTGTTAATGAGTGCTGTTAAGTTGAAAGCCTTCATGTCTTCAAGTTCTAATTCAATGCAAGATTTTTGTGTCTAGGATTTTTTGCTTGCTCATTTGTAAAAGGAGAAAAATCCCTGCATGGATTTTGATGCACAACTTAGGCATATAATTTATTATAAGTAATTATTATACTATAATTTAGGCATTTTATTATAAGTGGTCCTGATTAAAATGTTGCCTTCTTTCCCTATGATCATCTTTATGCATGGAATAGGACAATTGTGATTTGACAAAACAGTAAATCTAGTCTGAAAGTGCCACTGCTTAAAAAGAAATGCCACGGCTCTGTGATTCAGAATTCTGAGCCGGGACATGCTCATTAAAATAGTTCACATTTGTTCAAAATATTTTGATAGGTTCAAAATATTTGAATATTTCATGAAGGCAAACTTTATGCCAAGTTAGGTGTCTTTTGGACTTTATAGCAAACCAGGCATTTTCTGGTCTCCTGTCACTTGGCATAATGCCAAGTTCAAGGCGTGCATGTACACCCTGCTGCGTGTTCTCACCTGCTTGCTGTAAACAAGCTCATATTCTGAGGCCTGATCTAGATTCAGTCTGTGTGATCAGCTGATGCTCTGTGCCTCAATGGCACCATGACCCAAATCTCCATTCTGAATTTTGCTCCTTGCTGTGGCAGCTGTGGGGCTCAGGTCAGTGTTCAACAACAAGACCTCCAGCAGGGATGCAAGAGCTGAGGCACAAGTTTTGGAACAAAAATGTAATTGGATCCTGGCTCTGAGCCATCCTAACATTTAAAGTAGCCTAAATCAGTCAGTCTACCTTCCAGATGCAGATTACTGTTTCCTTAATATTGCAGGGGGTCTGTTTCCTTGGGGCTCTGGAAGCTTTAAGTCCTTAAATAGAAGTCAGCACTGATACTGATATGATTATAACAGTTCATGCAAGCTGAAGGTGTGACTCCTTGGAAAGCAGACAAGTGCCCTGAATTTGCACCAGCTATGAGAGTAGTGTTGGTACAGGAATACTTTAAATATTGCTACAAAGCTCTCAGTCCTTCTCAAGACCGTGTGTCTCAGCAAAGGCTTCATAAAACAGTGTGAATAGTTCTAGATACCCATAGCTATGGGGTGTTTTTTACAGACCGTGTCCATGAAAATCTGAACATTTTAAAAATTTTGTGAGGTTTTGTTTTTTGTTTTTTTGTTTTTTGTTTTTAATTAAGGGTTTCTCTGATAACCTTTGTTTCTCAGTTCTCAAAGCTTATGTTGTGAAGCAGGATCACTAAACTGGCACAGACATAAAACAGTTTCTTTTATTATGGAAAAGAGTGATATATATGGTCCCACGGAAATTCTTTGGAACAGGTTTTTTTATCTCTGAAATTAGTTTTTTTTCCTCACTGAGAAACAGGATGATTTGGAAAAATATTATACATAACCATCGCTGTCTTTTTTTGTATATGACTGAGATAAAGGGTGTTTTTCATTAAATATTACTAATGTCTGATTCTGAAATCAAGCAAATAAATATTATTTCATTTCTTACCACAATTCCTCAAAAAATGGATAATATTAATTGTTTTGCCATTTCATTTTTATCACTAACACTTCTTTCACTAATGTGAAATCTCAGTTTCATCACTTTACTTAAAAATCTGTTTCTTTTCAAGAAGCCAGAAATACACAGAAAATAACAGATGCCTTAGAGTGGGAGAGTGGGAGAGAAATTATGTTACCTGAGATTTTTATCAGGAAAGGTCACTTTTCAAAAAATGAATAATCAGTATTATAGTGTGTCCCTTCTATTAAAGCTGTATGCCAGGATTTAGGCTTGTTTTAAATAACTGCTGTATTTTCATGGCTGGAGAGCTTCAGTTTGGTCTTGAGCTTGAGCATTTTAGGAGAAAGAGGAAATTATTAAACTCTTCATTCTTCTGATTATCAATCACTTAAAAACAGTACATTGTACCTACAGCTTATCTTATAGATACTAATAATGAGCAACTTTACTTTTTGATCACACTGTAGCAGGGCTATATAGTCTCTTATTTATTTGACCTAGAGGAGGAAATGTGTTTAATATGATAGGCTCTTGAAATCCTATGGAAAATAAAGAAGGAAGAAGATGAGGTTCTATTTTGCAGTGGCTCAAAAAACAAAAAAGTGAAGCATCTTGTTCTCTGCCCTGGAATGTTAATAAAAGCACCGTAGTGACAATAATATAGCCTTTTCCAGGATGGAAGGAACAGAAACGTATGTTCTGCCTTCTGGCAAGAACAATGGTGAAACATTTTATCTGTCAAATCTATCTGTATGTGCAATGCTTCTAGAAACATGGTATCTGTGTACTGAAATATGGGAAATTTGATTTAACAGCTCTACAAACCAAAAATGACGAAAACAGAAAACATATTCCAGAGTATATGTGTAGATTTTAGAAAAAGGAAGAACATCAGAGGTGTTCATTTTGTATCCTTTATTTAAATATTAAGTAGGTTTTTTAATGTGTGTGTATATAATATAGATGGAGCTCAAAGAAGAAACTGGCTCTTTTAAGACAATATTAAATGGATCAATTTTGATAGAAGGTTTTGCATATTAAAAACTGTTATGGGATCTATTCCAGTAAATTAGAATTTTAAATACGAATGTTCTGAATTGTTTGGGAGGCCTTACTTTATTGCCTTGATGTTATGAGATAGTGGCCACAGGTAATATAACATTTTCAAATATTTTGAGAGGTATAATCACTGAAATCCAATAATTTAATACACTGTTAGCATTTGAAAATTATATTACTTTTCTGAAATGTTTTGTTTAAGAGAAAAAAAATCTAGACAAAGATTTTTTATTAATATCATTTGATTGGTTGACTCAAATTTTATTTATTAATTTTAAAAATAAAATTTATAAATTATAATAAAATTTACTCAAAACTGCTTTTTAACTTGGAGAACTTTGTATAATATATATCTGCTCTTAACCTTATTTTCTCACAATGCATGCATAAACTAACTTAATTCTGCATCTGTTTTTGNATTAAGGGTTTCTCTGATAACCTTTGTTTCTCAGTTCTCAAAGCTTATGTTGTGAAGCAGGATCACTAAACTGGCACAGACATAAAACAGTTTCTTTTATTATGGAAAAGAGTGATATATATGGTCCCACGGAAATTCTTTGGAACAGGTTTTTTTATCTCTGAAATTAGTTTTTTTTCCTCACTGAGAAACAGGATGATTTGGAAAAATATTATAGATAACCATCGCTGTCTTTTTTTGTATATGACTGAGATAAAGGGTGTTTTTCATTAAATATTACTAATGTCTGATTCTGAAATCAAGCAAATAAATATTATTTCATTTCTTACCACAATTCCTCAAAAAATGGATAATATTAATTGTTTTGCCATTTCATTTTTATCACTAACACTTCTTTCACTAATGTGAAATCTCAGTTTCATCACTTTACTTAAAAATCTGTTTCTTTTCAAGAAGCCAGAAATACACAGAAAATAACAGATGCCTTAGAGTGGGAGAGTGGGAGAGAAATTATGTTACCTGAGATTTTTATCAGGAAAGGTCACTTTTCAAAAAATGAATAATCAGTATTATAGTGTGTCCCTTCTACTAAAGCTGTATGCCAGGATTTAAGCTTGTTTTAAATAACTGCTGTATTTTCATGGCTGGAGAGCTTCAGTTTGGTCTTGAGCTTGAGCATTTTAGGAGAAAGAGGAAATTATTAAACTCTTCATTCTTCTGATTATCAATCACTTAAAAACAGTACATTGTACCTACAGCTTATCTTATAGATACTAATAATGAGCAACTTTACTTTTTGATCACACTGTAGCAGGGCTATATAGTCTCTTATTTATTTGACCTAGAGGAGGAAATGTGTTTAATATGATAGGCTCTTGAAATCCTATGGAAAATAAAGAAGGAAGAAGATGAGGTTCTATTTTGCAGTGGCTCAAAAAACAAAAAAGTGAAGCATCTTGTTCTCTGCCCTGGAATGTTAATAAAAGCACCGTAGTGACAATAATATAGCCTTTTCCAGGATGGAAGGAACAGAAACGTATGTTCTGCCTTCTGGCAAGAACAATGGTGAAACATTTTATCTGTCAAATCTATCTGTATGTGCAATGCTTCTAGAAACATGGTATCTGTGTACTGAAATATGGGAAATTTGATTTAACAGCTCTACAAACCAAAAATGACGAAAACAGAAAACATATTCCAGAGTATATGTGTAGATTTTAGAAAAAGGAAGAACATCAGAGGTGTTCATTTTGTATCCTTTATTTAAATATTAAGTAGGTTTTTTAATGTGTGTGTATATAATATAGATGGAGCTCAAAGAAGAAACTGGCTCTTTTAAGACAATATTAAATGGATCAATTTTGATAGAAGGTTTTGCATATTAAAAACTGTTATGGGATCTATTCCAGTAAATTAGAATTTTAAATACGAATGTTCTGAATTGTTTGGGAGGCCTTACTTTATTGCCTTGATGTTATGAGATAGTGGCCACAGGTAATATAACATTTTCAAATATTTTGAGAGGTATAATCACTGAAATCCAATAATTTAATACACTGTTAGCATTTGAAAATTATATTACTTTTCTGAAATGTTTTGTTTAAGAGAAAAAAAATCTAGACAAAGATTTTTTATTAATATCATTTGATTGGTTGACTCAAATTTTATTTATTAATTTTAAAAATAAAATTTATAAATTATAATAAAATTTACTCAAAACTGCTTTTTAACTTGGAGAACTTTGTATAATATATATCTGCTCTTAACCTTATTTTCTCACAATGCATGCATAAACTAACTTAATTCTGCATCTGTTTTTGACTAGACATGCTTTATCACATTGTTTTCTTGATTGTTGAACTAAGAGAATGCATGTATGAGTGGCCTCTTATAATTTTGTTTTGATTTCATTCAAATTTTTTATCTTGCATTTCTTCTAGCAACAACAATCAAAACCAATTTTGGCCCTCTGTACACATGGAGATACTTAATCGTTTGTTAATATATTTTCTGGTGATAACCGCTTTGTTATTTTCAGAATTGCATTTAACATGCCAAGGAGATTAAGCACTATTATCAGACAAGAGCAACTAACTGTGTCTGTGAACAAATAACCTTATCTGTAATCATTCTTAAAGGATTAGATCACATGCATAGATTTTAGTGAACATCTGGGTCATTAATCAGCTTTGGTTTAAATACTTTCATTATTTTACTTTCCACTTGAAATTTCCAAGCAAAAAGGAGAAAAAGTCATACTGACCTCCAACATATGTCCTCACTATCAATTGAGACATGTGGTCCACCAATCTATTCTGTGACTTCCTGGTAGCATAAATATAATACATTATAGAATTATAATTCTGTTCACTGTGTTAGCAAAGCCCATCACTGTTTACAGGAAAATTCAGGCAAAGACACTGGCATAAAACTAAGAAGGACAAACCTTAGAACAGTCACAGCACATTCAAACCTTTTAAAGAGGAAATAGAAAAGTATTCAGATAAAAGGGTGAATGAATGTGGGAATAGTCATGCTCATTTATGTGTAAATTTTATCTTAACATTTAGCCTTTTCTTCATGTTGAGCATACTTTTTGTTGTTGTTCACATTAAATAACCATGCAAGAAACAGTTAATTATTTTAATTCATTCACATTTAGGTCATTCGAAATATAAGCTTACAATGAGATGATACAATATATTCCTAAATGTCATAAAGTCATAACCTGTCATCAACATCTCTGTGGTTTCAGACAAAAATATAGAGAGTACATATGATGAGAACATCAGTTTTTATCACTAAGTCTTATTATACTGCTGAATTGGCTGAAACAAGTGGCACACAGATTTTACCTAAGGGACAGGGACATTCTCCAGTCACCATGAGACCAGTAGATATGAGTTATTTCTAGAAAAGGGAACATTTAAGCTGAAATTAGCTGACCAACTTCAGGAGGCATTCTAGGTTCACGGTCCCATGTACAGTACGTAGCTATGGACTACAATTAAAGGATGCTGAGAGCTGTATTTATTGTCATTATTGCTATTGAATTGCAAAGAAGCGTGTGTCACTGCAAGAAAATGTTTCTTGCCCTGAGGAGACTTCAGCTTTTTTGTGAATGGAAAAAAGCCAATATTAGGTCAGACCTAAAAGATACTTACTTTGAGTGGAAATTCTGTGATTTTTGATGGGAATAAGAAGTAATAACCTCTATCAAAGGCTGTAGAAGGACAATGAGAGGAGCATTTGAAAATGCAGGATCAGTATAACTTCTTAGTCTATAGTTTATCATATTACTTTCCTAGCAATGAGGTAGACTATTCATTCTCATATTTAAAAGGGTTATATTTTTTCCCGAGATTTTTTTTTCCTTCTCACCACCTCAGCTGGTCTCAGTCCTCTACTAGAGCTTTTCATTAAAGATGACTTTATTAAATAAGAATTAGCTGTTTCCTTTGCTCCCAAATGCTCATGAGTAAGGCAGGGTCCTAAATAGTGTCAAATATCTGAGCCACCAGAACAATGTATGAAACAGTTTCTAAAGCCTAACTTGGTAAAACTAGTTGGCTTGTAGAGCAAATGCCATTCTGTGGTAAGGAAGGACAACAGTTACAAGACTACTTAGGTGCATCCACAGACACCATTAATGAAAAAGGAAAGTGACAGAAATACTCTTCCAGACGTCCTAGTGCCACTAGGCACTAAGTCTTTAAAGGAAAACAGGATTGGCTAAGCAAAGGGGAAAATACCAGATCTGTGTGTGTGTTTAAGTGTACACAAGTACATTTACAACCCACAAATTAGATCTATTAGCAGTAGAAATACTGCAGTGCAGAAAAGTCTGCAACTTCTATTTTGATTCCATATTAATCATTATTAATCAGACTAATTCATGAACTTGATTGTCTAGGATGCTGAAAAAAAACCTGTGCTGATGACTACGTACAAATCATTTTTCTGTCTGCCCCTTCCCAACAAGAGGAGGAAACTTCAAAGGAATGCTTCAGCGCAGGGATACTCTGTAAGAGGAGTTAGATTGTTCTTGCTAAAGTGTTGTGACAGAGGAGCAGAGTTTTTAGTGTTACTGGTCTAACAAAATTCCATCCAGACCAGTTCAGCTAATTGAAACAAGAGTATCTCTTGAGATGGGCTGTGTCTCATGTCTGTACCTATTTTTAGTGTTCGCAAGAACTTTCCAATGTGCATCTTTATACTTCTTCTCTTTGACACTGTGATGGTCTAGAGCGCAGCACAAATTCCTTTTTCCTGAAAAAATTATTTACTGTGCATTTTTACATGAAAGTAAGCATTTCTTAGAGCAGGCTTATCATAGTTCTGCATGTAGTCCTGACAGTTGGAGAACTGTTATTTCCTTGGCAAAATTAAATCTACAGCGCTGGGTTCCTTTTCCATAATTTTAGCTTAACAGCAGGGTGGAGACATTAATTTGCTAGTGAAACCTTCAGAAGTTAAAAAAATTATTTCTTCTACAGTTTGTAAGTCTAAATCCAAATGTATGCTTTGGCTTAAATTCAGAAAAACAGAGCATAAAAGTTATCATTTTAATTTCTTAGTATAATATTCCTCCTTTTAGTTGTTGTGAAGTTCTCACGTGAGTTGCTAAATGGGGGTTTTGTTTTATTACCACACTGTTAGCAGAGAGTGTCACTGTTGTTGCATTTTGTTTGTATGTGTAGCCATATGGTGCTCCTGCTTCAGAGTTATTCTAAGGCAAAGTATGTAGGGGGGAAACCATCTATGCTACCATTATTACTTTCTATTTACACAACTCATTCTAGTTGTTCTTCTTGCTTGTTTAATGGTAGAGTAAAAAATAAATATTGTTGCTGTCAGTCTGTAATTTTATGCAATATCTGATATCATATGGCCAAATTACCACTCATTATTAATACTAGAAAATGGTGGGTTTAAATGTCCTCCTTATTAAATATACTTTCAGACTTTTTAACATCTTTCTAGGAGTATGCATGATGGATGAATTTGCATGTGCCTGGATGAGAGAGTGTGTCCTAAAACATAAACACATTTTAAATTGGAATACTGTGTCATGTGACAGAAAAGAGAGCACTTTCTAGATTTTTTTTTTTTTCAATAGCTCTAACTAAACATGGTGTGGCTGCAGACCCAGGCAATTAGAAATTTGCTGTTCGGGTTAATATACAATGGGAGGATCTGAAAGGATCCTTGACATAAGTAGAAGTTGGAGCACAGCACCTGCTGTCTGTAAAAACAATCCTACAGCAAGAAACCATCCTCCCATGCAATTTCAGTGTGTGTGAATTAGGTTTGGTAAATGTGATACCATCAAAAGTGGTGATTTGGAATGGGGCAACAATGAAATAAAGGACAGCCATGCCCTTTGTCTTTTTATCAAGGCAGTGACCAGCATCTTGGGAATTACCACAAGAGTAATGGCAAATATTTTTTCTGCATGGTCACAAATTTTTGAGCATGCTCACTATTTAACCTGATAGGAAAATGGCAGCTTGAATTGTTGCACTGTCAGTGCACTGTCTCTTCCCTGAACCAGCAGAGCTAGCCAGGAAAGAGTAAAAGGTTCCCTCTTTTCTTACTTTTCTCTGTCGAGGGAATCTTCATTAAACTGGATCCCTGGGTACTGCCAGCTGCACCAATGTACCGTTATGGCATAGATTTAGCATGCAGATGTATAATTTTTTCCCCTGGTGAAATTTCCAGAATTATCTCAAATATACCATTCTCCCTAGCCTATTCCTGATGGAAAAGTAGTATTGGGTCCAGCTGATACTGTTGTTATAAACACAAACTTCTACACCTACACTAGTAGTCTGAGCATGTAGTAGCTGAGAGAATAAAAGATGTTCCTTTGCATTCAGTGGGTTGTGTGAAATACAGGTGACTGCTTGCCTCAATTTCTGAAGTGAAGATTCCCACAAAATACATCAGTGTGAGATATATCTGCAATAGTTGTTGCATAGCTAGAAGTCTGAGCAAATAAATGAACATTTTGAAAAGAGTTTGAAGATATAGTTCAGTTTCTTTTTAGTCTTCCTGCATTTAAAGAGAGATGCCCTTCAATAGTAGATTTATTCTGTGTTCTTTACCAACATCTTTGAGCTTTGAGCTTTTCCCTGCTCATAGGGAGAAAACTGTGGAAAAAAAAATTAAAGAATTTCTAAGTAATAACACAACGGTTTAATAATATGTATACCTCTCTTGGGAAGATATTATCTAATTTGAATGCATATGACTTGTATTATATATCTAGAAAGGAATCCAAAGTCCAGAGGCTGCCAAGTCTTGCCTATGCAGCTGATCAGTCAAAGCAAATCACCTTGTCAATAATTTATCCATTAAAACTCCACACAGGTCGTCTGTACATTTATTTCGTATCAAAATAGAAACAAACTGGGCTTTGACCTTTTTTTGTTTGTTTGTTTTAGAATGGCTATAAACGTCTTTGCTGAATCTCAAAACAGTGTTTACACTTTTCCTGCAAGCTAAGCTTCTAAAGAAGTATGTTTTCAAGCATTTCCAAAGTGAAAACATTCTTCACTTCTGAGTGTGGTCAAGTACATTTAACAATGAGCAAAAATGTCAGTACATCTTCCCCCTTTTGAGCTGTGATTCATCAAGTTTCACAGTTATATTAGGCAGAAATCTTTTGCAAGACTGAAGAAATAAACCAGAATAAATAAGCTAGATATAAAAAAAAAAAATTGTTTCTAGCTGTTTCAGATGGAAGGATGACTCTTCAGTCTTTGATAAGTAAAAGGATATTTTTCATTGTATTTAACCTTTCCAGCTTGCTTTGTTTTCCCCAGCAGTTTGCTTTCCTTGACTCTGTAGGCCACAGCATAAAATATGCGGGATAGACAGCGGTCAAATCTTGTGCTTGTCTAAATGTGTCATCAAATTTAAACTTTCATTAAAATACAGCAATTTAAAACCTTCTTTTCCTACATTACATATTTCCAAAACCATGAATTGGCTGTGATCACAGGATTCCCAGTGAGGAATGTTGGGCAAGAGAGGGCAGAGAGCCTTGGTGGCAGCTTGTTTTGAGACTCAAATAACAGGTCACTTCCCTCTCTTTTTGCTTCTCTCCGTCAGTATTGTGATTGTATCCATCCGGAACTTGCAGCTACTTCATGTAGCTGGCTGTGCTTCAGCCCTTAGAAATTGTGTATCAGCCCGTGAGTGGATTAATGCAAAGGGAAGTCTTTGGTTAATTCTCTGCCATCTTCCACTCTTTTCCAGGACTCGAACAGACCTAATAGGTTCCA
This sequence comes from Donacobius atricapilla, assembly GCA_013397315.1. Classification (NCBI taxonomy): domain Eukaryota; kingdom Metazoa; phylum Chordata; class Aves; order Passeriformes; family Mimidae; genus Donacobius; species Donacobius atricapilla. The sequence goes on along the minus strand of WBMY01013242.1, from coordinate 154,761 downwards.
TAAAGCATCATTAAAAACCTACAGCTGCAAGGAGAAAACACAGCATGGTTTTAAAACTTGCATGCACTTAAAGCTTTTCTGCACATACAGAAGATAAGCATAAGATATAAAGAATAACAATAAGCAACTGTGCAGGTGTTGAGCCATGTAGGGGAAGGAGTACTATGGCAGTTTCACATCAAAAAAAAAATCTTCTTGTGACTGAATGCCAACCCTAATTGTAAGATTAAAATATCTTCGTGCGGTCAATATTTTAACTCTGTTTTCAGAGTTTTTACAGTCTCTTACGTTTGTATTTGAAGTGTAATTTTCAGAAGGGAAGGAGTAACTTTTATGGATCGTGCATTAGATCTGTGGTTAGAGATGAGACTTCAGAACTAGATTGTTTGAGCTTATGAGCTCATTTGTTCTCACTGGTGATACAGATTTTAAGATTTTTTTTTCCTTGGTCTTTGTCAATGAGAACCAAGTTACAAGCTACTTCCTAGGTCTACAAGAACCACTTACTCTTTCTTCTTCCTTACTTTTTCTTCTGTACACAATATCAGGTGTAGTTATTCTTACTGAAACAGGGTAGAATGCTTTCAACTGCAGGACTGTTATTCCTACAAAATTCCAGCAACCTCTTCAGTGTTGCAAAAGATTTTCACCTGATACAGTTCTGCAGCTAAACAAATCACAGCTCAAAGCCAGGTGGCATATGTCTTGTGACTATGCATTCTCATAATACAGTATGGCAGAAGCCTAAATAGAAACACATCTTTTTGAAACCATCTGTTCTTATAGATATCTGCAACAATAAAGCAAATAAAGGTTTTAAATGCTGCTATGCTGTTTTAAACCTTAGAGGCATTTCCTATTGGTTTTTCTTTTTATTCTGAGATGCTCTAAATTTGTTTCACTTGGAAATAGCTTAGCTGCCATGTTTGTTGCTTTCTGTTTATGAGCTTTGGAGAATCTGACTATAGCTGGCTTATATACATATAAATATTTATAAAACAGAACATTTACCATGGTGGAAAGTGCCGGGTTGCCCTCTGGTGAATGTAGTTTGTCTCTGTACATTTTATAGTAGCCTACAGGACAAAGCCTTTCCCCCTATTTCTTCTTTCTTTATTTGAAGCAAGCTGTGTGTGATCTGTTGAAAGACAATACGGCAGCAGCTCCCACAAAGTTGATACTTCTTAACTGCTACTTATTTATTTAATTTCATCACATCACTCTTATGATGTCTTGACTGTAAAAATGCTCAGTTGGAACAATATTCCTAAGTTTCTTATTTGGGTTGTACCGGTTGTCTTGTTGAGGATATAATCTTTTTCTTTTGATGCAGCAAATGAATGCTAGAAAAAAAATACTATGACAATTCTTCTTGAGACTGAAATCTAATGAGTAAGGTTAAAATAACTTCTTGTGTTTCATATTTTAACTCTGTTTTCACAATATCTGTAGTCCTTTACATTTGTATTTGACTATAGGGATTCTCCTAAAGTGAAAGAGAGATGAAAATTCTCAGAAGTTCCAGATATAAACCAATAAATGAAACTGAAATGCAGTGATATAAATTTTCCCATTCCCCAAGGACTAACAAAGACCAAAAGTAACAAAGGGAGAAATAGCAAACAGGTACAATTTCTAATCTAGAAGGTCAGTATTAATCCACTGGTTTATCTGAAATAGTTAAACCTACAGGCCACGTGTTTGGCAAGAAATTCTGCTTAGGCATCAAAATGGGCAGGAAGGAAAGGCACCACAGGCATCATGCCTAATTATCCAACTGGCAGGTTTTTTTCTGCCTATAACTACCTAACAGCATGAATTTGCACGAAACACGTTCGGTCTCTTTTTCCATCATGTCTCGTTGTCAGCAGGGTGATAGAGAAGGGGAAGGCTGCTCTTGACCAGCCTGGAAAAGGTGTCAGCCTCTGAACCACGAAACATAATTGCCCTTTTTACTCAGGGCCGGAGGCACGGGCTGGAAGAGAGAGCTTTCTGCCCGAGTGTCTTCTCCCAGCGAAGGGAGAAATGAAATGTCACACCAATTATCTGGGCAGTGGGCAGTGTGAGGAAAACTGGCTGCAGCTCTGTGAAGCTGCAGCTCCGTGAAGCTGCAGCCAGAGCCCCAATTACTGAATGAGGCCCAGGAGGATTTTTTTGTGCAGTTGGCCCCATGCTTGGCTGTCACGCTGCACACAACAGACCCCAGCTCACACGGGGTCATGAGGTGTGGCTGCAGCACGATGGGCTCTGAGCTTCAGTGGGGATGGACCAAGGCATTTGGGCCTAAATCAGCCTTTGCTTTCAAAACACAAAGTCATATTGGTGGCATTCAGGACCAATCCCCCTGAAGGAGGTGAAATTGCATGTCTGCAGCTGATACCTGAACAGTGATGGAGCTTGGAGTGATGCCTGGGTGCACAAAAAGCTGTGCTCTGCTTCAGTTGTTGTGGTGGTGGGAGGAAAAAAATAGTTCAACACATCAAGAATGTTTAAACAAGAAAGACATTTTGACTATTTCTCAGCAAAACTCGATCTGGCAAAAAGTACAACTGAATGTGAAATATAATAGACTATTGTTTTATCAGGAAATTAAATCTTTCGTGGAAAAAAAATCCAGTTTTTGGGTCGAACCAGGTCATTCTCATTCTGATGCTTTATATCCAAATTATACACTTTTCTGGTGCTTAAAAAAATTTGCATTGTGATACAGTCAATTAATATTCACAGTTTTCAGCAGGTGTGCTAACTTCTCATATGACAGTGGGACATTATGCTAAGTGCTGTGACATGACAGCGTCTGTGATAAATGGACCTGAGATATTAAAATCTTTTAAGCAGCAATGGAATTCCAGCTGATAAAACACCAGTTTAAAAAAATTGATTTATTTAGAGCTTCTAAGACAGGTAAACAGCCAAAGGAGTCCAGCAAGACACATTACCGGTGATAAAACGGTTAACGGTGTGTCACAGCTTACTGTACTTCCATATACTTCTCTTCATTTCCCCCAATAATATTTAGTATATGCTCTATAAAGTATCCTTTTTATCAAGTCCCCTTTTAAATGTATGGGCTCTTGAGGAACACATAGTAGAGAAAGAGGGGGTTTTTCACCTGAGACAGTCTATGTGTATGAAATAAACCCAACAAAGAAATAAATCCTACCTTCCATGGTAAAAATAATGAAATAGTAAATTTCAACAACATTCAAAATCTACTGCAATATTTTTAAGATTCATGATATTAGACATTACATTTTCTGCAAATCACTCTCTAATGCTTAATGAAAAACATTTATGCATGATATTGCTGATGAACTTAAAAATCATGATATGGAAATATGGAAATAGGAGTTTTATGAATCCTTAACAATGTTATATCTGATCTCACCAAAAAGTTTTCCACCATTTATTCCTTGACAATATTTTAATTGTTAAATAATATTTTAATATTAAAATTAATATTTCTCAAAATTTTAAAAAGTCACCTATATCTCTTTTTTATCATTTATCAAGGTAACATTATTTGTAAAAAGGCTCTTATCTGCAAATAGTATTTGGGGGAGTTGGTTGGATTGTTTTGTTATTTGCTGTTTTGTTTTTTCTAAAAACAAAACCAACCTTCCTACCTTAATATATAATATTAAATGTTGTATAAAGTGACAAACGTAAATTAAATAGCGGGCTTTAGAGAGACACAGGAAACAAAATTCAAATAAATACTTTATATCAGCAATCAGGATTTGAAAAAAATCATCACAGAGTCTACCTATCTTTGGAAATGCACATTTACTATCATTTATTTAACAGACAAGTCCTACTGTAACAATTCTGCTTTCTAGTTGCTTCTAGTTAGGCAGGAATTAGAGCCATTACAAGATGATGCTAATGGGAGGAAAATAAAAGAGGGTCTGTTTGAAGAGCTGCTCCCATTTGTCACTAAAAAGGACTGTACTCCATCCAAGTGCTTTTACCTTTGAGCATCAAGGAGCAAAGGAAGTAGCGCAGTGATTGCTGTTACTACAGAATAATGAAAGGAGTGTTTTACCCTCTGCATGACATTCCAGGCAGAAAGATTAGAAAGCTGGAATCCTTCCAACCCTATTCCTACTACATCACAGGTGGATTGAGCAAGGGACAGATCATCTTAGTGATTTGATATTGATCATAATTTGGAATTATCCTCACTGGTTTCATAGCTTCTAGCTGGTAAATTAAAGATATGTGCATATTATGGTCTTGTTAGGCAAAAATAGGGCATCAAAAGGACTGGAAAGGATTTTGAAATCACAGAAGTGACTACAGTAGATGTAAAGTCTTTGATCAAAAGGTGATACTCAGTAAATCAAAAACTGCATTCTACTTTGACGAAAGAAGGAAAAGCTTTCTGTCAGATGGTGCCACTGTTCTTAAACTTAGAAAAGAATGCTATTTGCCTGCTTTACTCAGTTCAAAGTTAAAATACTAAGATAATGCTTCCTTTTCCTCCATCCCACTTCTTGCAAAGGTGCTGTTGCATAAAACATCATGTCCTGTAGAAGTGTTCCTCTTTTCTTTTTCTTTTCTTTTCTCTTTTCTTTTCTTTTTTCTTTTCTTTTCTTTTCTTTTCCTTTTCTTTTCTTTTCTTTTCTTTCTTTTCTTTTCTTTTCTTTTCCTTTTCTTTTCTTTTCTTTTCTTTCTTTTCTTTTCTTTTCTTTTCCTTTTCTTTTCTTTTCTTTTCTTTCTTTTCTTTTCTTTTCTTTTCTCCTTTCCTTTCCGGGAAAGGAAATTCAATATACTGTAATACATCTCTGCTGCTTTTTCAAGGCAGTTAATTTTTAAAATGAAGACAAATAATAGCTGGTTGGTAGAAACAGCAACACTGCATTTTTTCAGTGTGCTCCTTGCTGCTAATGCTTCCTATTTTTGCTCTTAAAGTAACAATTTAGTAGGGGTAGGATGGGTCTGTAATGGATCATGACGGTCTGTTTGCCTGAGTCATTGCTATTTAGTCATTCTACCAAAGACATAAAAATTGGATTTCCCCTTGCTCATTGCCTCTACTGAAATCCCTAGGTGTTGTCTGAGAAACACATTTATAGGCACAAAGCATATGGTTCACAGCCCTCAGCAGCAGGTCTGAATACCTTCTAAAATTTAGATAGCTCCCCAGTCACATTTTAAATTCAGCTCAAGATTATCCTCTAAGGTAAATGGACAGACAGATTTCACATCCCAGAAAATTTCCTTTTTTAGTATATGGTTGTTCTCAAAAGGTAAAAAATGCTTGTTTCATTTTGTTTTTTCAAAGTGAATTTATGAACCCACTGTACTGACTGGCCGACATTTTGAGGTAGTACCTAAATTTCTGAGCTGCGTTAGAGACTGCTGTACCCATTGCTGTATTTCATTAAATATTCATTGCAAAGAGACATAAGTGGAAATAACTAACTGGATCCCATTCTCCCACTTATGAAGGAAAATATAAAATCTTAAAAGAATGCAAAGATCACGTGAGAGACAAAGCTCTCCAAAAATCATGGAATGCTCCCTCTTCTGTGCCTTAATAGTGCTCATGTCTGCAGCTGCAACACTATATAAAGAAAATTATTTTAACCGCAAGTTCTAGCAATGGGATGTAAACATGGTGATTTTGTGATGCAGAATCAGTGTCCTGAATAATCAGGATAGTGCAGTCATCACTGGTGTGAGCTATAACATCTTATTGTGGAATAAATACCCATCTATATTTTGTTAATAGCATAACTGTTCTATAAGAGTTATCTCATACCTCAGCCTGAGGACTCAGCTAAGAAATATACTTTACTGCTTTTTTCTGTTTAGAAAGTGATGAGTAAAAATCCTCACAATTTCTAATTTTTGATTATTATTGCTCCAGGGAGGAGTAGGCTATAAAGACATAAATTGGAAAAACTAGTAAAAGTAATTTGCTTTATGAAATTGTTTTTTAGCGAGGTTGGGTTTTTGTTTGTTTTGTTAGTTGTTCCCCTTTAAATTGTCCTCACTGTACTCTTAAAATAGAGAATATATATGTTTAATTTTAGTTTGGCTTTACTCTTGCAGCCTGAAGCCAGCACCTCATATAGCACAGTTTTGCAAGCCACCACTTTGCCTTAGTGTAAAAGTATGATGTCATGTTTTGCCAGATATGGTACCTGCAGAGTTGTCATTTCTGCTGAATTCCTAGTTTAACTTCCTTTTAAATCACAGCTGATTTTCAGCTCTCTAACTTCCCTTTTTTTTGTCCAGACAGAAAGCTACTTGTATTCTATTATTTACTTCTCTCCTTTCAGAGCTGTACTTGTAAACCTAAAAATTTACATGCAAGGTAATATTTTTTGCAGCGTTCATGGAAAAGTAGTACCATAACTCAGGAATACTGTCTAATATTGTATGCTTCCACATTATAAGCTGCTCTGCTATAATAGGCACTGAAAGGAAAAATAATAGCACAAAAGGCAGCAAGCCATGATGATGGAAGCTGGTTAGAATCTTGTGTCTGAGCTGCAGTTTCTGGATTTCACATCCCACTGTGTGACTGCCAATAGCTGTAAGTGACTGGAGCACTGGATGGTCTGGCCATATGTAAGAAATTCCAGAGATTTCATTTAGGAACTGTGAAGTGGATCCTCTATATCCTTTTCTTTTCCTTCTACTGTTGATGGCTCCATGCTATCCGTGTTGCTGTTAGCTAAACTGTTAGCAACCCCCGATATCTGTAGCATTTAACCCTTCTGAGAGATTATTTCATCTTTGTTCACCTCAGCATCTCTTGTGTGCGACAACTGCAGACATCCATAATGAATTTAAAATGTGTTAACAGTTCTTTCCAGTTAATGCCAATGGCAAAATCACCATCAGTAAAGTGCCTTGTTTTAATGTAACACTCTTTTCTCTAAATGTCTGGATGAAGTGTATTGATTTGTATGTGTCATGTTCTGATATGATTGCTACTTATTGTCTTGTGCTATGGGCACTTTTTATTGTCATTTCCTGGCTTGCTCTAGTAACACTTTACTAAAAGGCAGTGAGATAGGACAGGATGAATGTCATTTAAGAGATGATAGTTCTGTACCCCCTCTTGCTTCAATAGATCAGTCAATTGGGTTTGTTAGGACTCTCTTCCCAGCAGCTGGAATTAAGGAAATCTTTTGAAGGGACTGCTGCTGCACTGCTCAAACAACTTCTGTGATTTGAGAGGCCACAAAAGGAATGCTAATGAAAAACCATCCTCAGCTAAGGAACGGAAAAAAGCAAAACACAGGACAGAATATTTACAAGTTTAATAATGAATTTCCTGGGAAGGCAAGTGGGTGGTAATTTCAGTGTTTTTTACTATTACTATTGGTTTTCATATTATGTTTCTTTGCTTATTTCTGGGGGGAGATGGGTGTGGAAGGAAGTGCCTTGGCTTCAGCTGTTTCTTCTGTTGTCTAAAAAAGGAAAAAGAATTCCTCCCATATCCAGAAACAAGCAGACTGAGCTCTTTGACAACTCTTATCAGATTTACCTCCACTCATTCCCTCTATTTTTACACAAGTCTGATAAATATGGCACAGTTTGTTCACACGGAATCACAGTCAATTCCTTTTCGGAGAAAAAAAAATCACAATAACATCACTTGCATCCCTCAGTGAATTAGAGGCATTGTTTTTGATTTCCTGGTGGGCAATTGAAGGCTTTTACAGCTAGAAGAAATTATTTATAGAGTCATGAAAAATGGATTAACTTTCCTGAGTGCTTCATTGATGTTTTAGACATCTACTTTATTCCAATTAAACTTCTATAATCTAAAAATCAATAAACTTCTTTATTTTAGAGAATAAATTATAGAGGAAAATAATTTGTTTAGTCTCTGTGAACTGCCTTATTGCCACATATTTTATATATGCAATCTCTGCAAGGAACAAAAGAACTCAAAATGCTGTTACCCTCAGTACAGACAGAAACCTTTCTTTTTTTCCATCCATTTTATAAACTGTTCAACCACTTGCAATGGCTACTACCAAATGTCTCAAAACATACCTCAAATACATTCATAAAATCCATTTCTGTATTTTTGCATACTGTGCCTTCAGTCTCAAGTCTTATTAAGGACAGTCTATAATTTCAAATTGCACTTAAAAAATAAGTGCTTTCTCCTTTAGAATTGGTGGAGAGGTATGTCTTCCTGCCTTCAAGTGTTTCAGGAAACTTTTTAACATTTCCAGAGAGCTAATTATCAGCTAATACAATATTTTGCTTTTACATGGCATCTACTGTTACTATCTAGTTGCAGCTTAAAATAACATTAAAGTCTTCTAGTGAATATATTTAAGGACAATTTCATAGAAAGTTATTTCATAGAGAGCTTAAATCTGAATAACAAATGGTTTGATAAAAGTTTTTAATACATGGGTAAAAAAGTAGATTTTGAAAGGTAAAAGTTCTGAAAGCTGTGTTTCATCCCTGCATATATTAATGTGAGATCTTCTCTGAATTTTCTCATTGGTGGCAGAAAAAAAAGGAAAAATCTTTAGTCAATTTAAATAACTCATTTTATCAAACTACGAAAGATGTTTTTACATCCCACAAACAACTCTTCTCTTTCTCTTCCCAGCAAAATACACACAAGCAAGACTAATTCCCTGTGTTGCAACATAAATACAAAGTTGTTGCCTTGAAGGAAAGGCACTTTATCAGAATCCAAGATGTTTTCCTGTTCTTGGTCAGCATTGTATACAGTTGGAACAGGACTTTGTCCTCAGATACTTCTAGGGAAGTGCAGTAATGGGATGGCTCTGAGTTTTGTAACAGAGGTAGAAGAAAATTATCAAAAACAGATGATGAATTTTGCTGCTTTTGTGCAGCAAGAAACTCTAGCATGGCTCAGGACTGAATTTTCAGTGCAACCATTTGCTGAGGTAATCTCATGCACAGCTGATGCTAAAATGATGATCCTGTTACACCTCAGAACCATTTCCGACCGCCAGGCATTCCTGCCTTTTTGAAGAGCCCAGGAGTGGAGCATATCCAACAACACAGTGGAAACTGAACATGCATAAAACATGTTTTGCAATTTGATTTGCCTTTTTTGTGGGTTTGTTTTTGATAAGGGTTAATTTTGCTAACATCAATCTCCCTATTTCCCTAGCTTCTCAGATGTGCAAAGAAACTGGCTGGGATCTCAAAAGGAAGGGCTCAGATGTACCACCTGAATGTCTTAGACTTTAGGCTTTATCTGTGTTTAGTTCTCACGTTCTACTCACATAATAAAATTGTGTTTTAAATATATATTTTTGTAGACTAGATATCCATTTGGGCTGGCATAAATCCTTTATCCCCATTTTTTTTATCCTGCATTAAGTAATGTAAGCTATATTGCCTGCCAATTTTTTCTCTATTTTTTTTTTTCCAATCAAGGCTGTATTTTTCTTACATAAAATGTGGTGAAAAACATATTCTCTCCATTCTGTCAGACCAAATTTGCTCTCTGACTTTCTTCTCAGACCTCATGTGCTGAGTTTCATTTTATGGCAATTTTTTTATGGGCTAGTGATAAATCTTTGTGAATGGAGTGTTTATAATGAAAATACTACCAGGCCAGGAAATATTGGCCACACTAAAGATCAGCAGAATTATAACAGCCACAAGATTAAACAGTACTGATCAATCAGCCCCCAGTAGTACCCCCTTTTCAAAGGCAGTATACTGTCTCCACACTACACACTTTTTATGGATGTAAGTAATTTTTGCCTTCAGTTCACTTTAGATATTCTAATATTAAATTAGAAATTCACTGTTTCTCTCCATCTCTGTAGTATCACTTGAATTTCATCAGGCCTATATAGTGTTTTCTGGAATAGTGTATCCAAGGGGAAATGTCAACATGGTTTGAAATGCAATGAATATTTAACACTGACATATTCCATATCATCAAACTGATATGCAATGTATAAATTTGCATTTTTACATTGAATTTTTCAGTAAGATGCTTTCTGTTACATCAGTGATAGATTTAGGTGTTGATTTTTTAAACAATCTATCTGACAAAATTTCTCTTTTGACTGGGCATTCAGTTTGGCTGTAATAAAAACACAATATAAAGATTTTGAGGAAGGCAAAAGTGAACACTGAGCTAACAAATTGGTAAACCAGGATGATAACACTACATACATAGCTACCAGCTTTAAATTTTTCTGGTACATGTACTTTTCAAGGATGTAAAAGAAAATTATACTCCAAATCAATTTCTGCCCAGAGATCTACCATCAGTTGACTTCATGCTCTACCCAGTAGTCAAAAGCAGATAGTAAAGTGTGGAGTTCTACCTACTTAGGCACGGCAGAAAATTATTTAAGAAAAAGTAACTCAATCCACACAATTTTATCTACCCTTCATATTTGCTTCTTTTTCACTAGCTTTATATTCTTCCTGCTTTTCAGTTATCCCAGGAGCAAGTTAATTTTTCTGAGTATTTTCTTTTGTTGTTTTGTTATGTCTCTACGGCCCAAAATAAACACTAAAACAATTTTTTTGTAGTTTTTCCTAGCTGTTGTCTCTTCCCCCCACTTTAGCCTTTCCCATATGCACTTAGGATCAGAGCATTCTTTTCATTTTATTTCTTGCCTTTTGCAGTTGGATCTCATTCAAATGTTCCTTGAAGTGAAGGAAATTGTCATTTGCAGAAATTTCTCTCTATCTTTTTTTTCTTCCTTAGAATTATCAACATGGAATGTCTGCTTTGTAAGTTTCTGTTTTAAAAGTTCATTGAGTTTTGAGCTGGAATAGGAAAGTGAAACTATATGCATTATGTATAAAAATGCTTAGTTTTTGTTTACTTTTGTGGTGAATGAAATAAATTTACTTGGCACAGGCACAAGTTCAGAAACAGCTAGTATTCTCATTATAAACCTCGATTTTACAACCTATGTGGAGATGTTTTATATTAGGTTTTATATTAGTTTCTGGTTGACTGAGCCTGTGGTTTAAAGGATAAATTAGGCCAGGGATGCTAGCCACCTTGGAAAAAGTACTCAGCCTTTTCGGGTGACTTTGTTAGGGCACTCATTCAAGATTTTATTTGCTGTTAATTAACTTTCTGGCATTTTGATACATCAGTCTTAAGCTGCCCACATTTCCTCTCAAAAGCTTTTCTTCAAGGTTGCGATGCCTGTATCTTTCAATACAAAACAAAATCCTTTACCATAGTCACTTCTCCATACACACAAATTTTGGATCATCTGTGTAATGGTTCAGAGAAATGTGCAACTCTCCTAACTTAGTACAAGTCAAGGAGAGCAGTTCAATACTTTTTTTTACTGATTTTTTTTTTTAAATAGAGAATTTTTTTCTCTATCAAGAAAAATGGCTGAAAAGAAAGTATTTCATTGTATTACAGAATAGCTTGTTTTGCAAGATGAGGCTGCTCAATGCCAGGTTATCAGGGTTCCCTGAAAAATACTTTTAAATCAATAAACAAAAAATTCAAAGTATTACTGCAGAAAATTTCACTTCTATAGAATCCATGAAACCAAACACCAAAATCCTTCTTTCTGAGAGTCTTCATCTGGAAAATTATGTTTGTTTTGTAGCAAATTTGGACCTTAGCCTAATTTTGTGTCACATGGGAATATGATTGAAACTCCGTCAACTGTGTTGGCATAGTTAAAGAGCTGGACTTGGGACAGAGAGTGAGAGAAGGTTGGTTTAGAATTCCAACATTAGCACAAGTTTAAAAAGCTGCAAAGACAAAATTAATTAATCTTTGCAAGGACTGGTGTGGTCTTTATATGGAAGACAACATAAGAAAGCTGAGTCCAAGCTTATGATGCTCACCTGCACATTGGTTCAGAGCAAAAACTACAAAAATTGCTGCTCCACTTTCTTTTACTTCATCTTCTTGAAGTTCAGGCATGCAGGCCTACAGTTACAGATAATAAATAGAAGAGCACAAGTCAAAGAGAGATAATATCTAAAATAAATCAGTTTTTCCAAATATATGTCAGATTTTGGCTGCAGAAACATGACGAAAAAGGGAAAGGACTATTGGGTAATGTGAGATGTGTAAATCACTTACTTTTCCCTGACCTGAGTGGGGATGTTAGGTAGTAGGGATTTATATGTCTCCTCCTTTTATAAACACAGGTAAATGCTTTATTAGGGAAAAAAATCCTAATGGAAACCAATTAAAAGCAGAGAGCAAGGTAAACCTACTCATCCTTGAGAAAGATGTGGTTGATGTTCTATTATTGTTGATGTTCTAATATTTCTACCACAGGAGTTACATCAACTTGTGATAGTGTAAGTAGGTGATTCACAGCTTAAGTGCAGCAGGACAGCAAGTATTTAAAAACACTTCCCAGAAAAACACAGCAGCAATTAAGCTGACCTGGTCTTCTGTCAATACACTGGTTTTAATTACATGTTTCAAGATGCTGCTTTTAAATACCTGCTATTTTAGGCAGGTGTACAGATGAAATAATGCTTGTTTTTCCTGTGCATAATATTTACAAGCAATTCACAAAGTAGGTATTGATACAATTTTTCTGTGTTTCAGAATGTTGCCAGGTAGACATGCTCTTCACGAAACTCCAGCATTCTTGGGCCAGAATTAGAATGCTGAAAATCAGCATATTGTAAATTTACTGGTCTTAAACTGACAATCCTGCAGTCTCTTCGGCATACATATGTAAAGCCCCTTCTTTTCTAGAGGAGGACTTGATGACAATACTAAAGACTTTTAAGTTAAATAATAGCCTTGCAGTTCTGGAAAGTGATATGGCTCTGTAACAAATATGTACCTACTTAGGTACTTCCTAATCTTGCTGCTGTACAAGAAAAAAGTTGCTATTTTTATTTCAAATCCTGAGGAAATTAAAATGTTTTTCAATTAAGAATGGAAAATAAATATTTTAAAAGGGGGGGTGAGAGTTCATCATTCACTCTCTTCATATATTTCCTACGTATTTTATTCTCAATTTAAATTCGTTTTATTCAAAACTAATTTATAGTTTTTATTTATAATAAACAAATTAAACCATTTTCTTGAAAATCTGTCTCAAAAATAAGGTTTCTTTATATTCTTTCTCCCTTCAGAAAGATAGATGTGTCTGATGAAATTAAATCCAAAAGTATTTTAGAATATGTGAAAGTTGGAGTCCAGCTGTGCTCCCTGGAGTTTTTATTCCAACTGCAGCTAAATTCAAAGGAAAATTTGTATTTCTTTATTTGGAACTGAAACAGGCCCACAGTTTCACTTTCAAGAAGTATGTGGAAATCAATATGCTGTAATGTAGTTTATGCTATTTTTCAGTTTCCATCTGTTGCCTTCCATTGCATCTTTTTGTGAGTGACAGCATAATAACTGCTGTACCAATTAATGCCCTTCCAATCCAACTGCATCATTACTGCAAAATAAATGTTTTGCTTTGTAGCAGTTTGTCCTGCTATGAAAGTTTGCTTTAGTTATTCCAATCATCTAACAGCAGAAAAGGAAAAGCTGCTTTGTCATCAGTAGCTCAATAGCAGACTTGATATACACTGTATATTCAATACAGAGAGTTGGCAGAATTTTAACCAGTATCAATTTATAAATAGGATAGCAGCAATCATTTATTTTCTGCCTTAAATGAAAGTATCCTTTTTGATGCAATAATAGCCACTTAACTGATTTGAGACAAAGTAGGGGGGTTTTTTGGAGAAATGTTTTTTCTTTATCCAGAATAAAATATGGAGTCTCTCTGCAACAAAAGCTCTTAGAGGATAAAAGCTTCCATCTGAAATAAACAATCATAAAAATTTAGTTCTTTTCAGTAGGAGTTTGATTTTCACTAGTGGGATTTCAAGGCATAGCTACAGTGCCTTTCCCACTCTGTCCTGAGTCTTAACAAAAATGCTGCAAAGAATATCAGAGGTTGAAGCACTTTGAGACAAACTTCCCTATTCAAACAATATCCTCAGTGCAATCTCTGGGCCTCCTCTGGTATAAATATGAGCTTTCACTGCTGTTGGGAAAGTTCTTAGAGAACACAAACGTAGATTAAATACTGGTATTAGTTTTGGGAACTTTTCTGGCTCAAGAGTTGCATTTATGTTGTCCAGTGAGAATTGTGTGAGGAAACAACATAGAGCTAACTCCTTACTGACGTCTCATTCCTGAAACATCTGTTAGCTAACTGGGTTTTTTCCACCTTCTTGCACTGTCCTTTTGCGCAATGATACAATCTCATCATCTCTGTTTCCCTGCTTCCCAGACTGTTCTGTTTATTGTGAACAACAGAATTGTCCAATTAATATTTCTAAAAAGAAACAATTGCTTTACAATGGAACAATTGATTCACTTTATTTATTCTTAGCTTGCACTGATTGATTCAAAGAAATTTCTTTTGAGCAGACATGTTTTTCTATAGCGTTTTTAGAAACATCTATAGCAATCACAGAACTCTTGCAGTCATAAAGTCTCAGAGACTTCCAAATACAAAACACAAGACTAATAAAGATATCCAATTGGCTTTAATTTAATGACTTCAATTCTATGCTCATAATCTTGAAAATGGAAATATCAAACTTTATTTTCAAAAATAAATTTATTATTCTTACCCAGAAAAATAGAAATGCATTAGAAGTACATTCTTTTGTTTGTAAAGTCATCTGTTCAGAGGTTAAGAAATCCCAGATGAAAGCTTGCTGTGCAGCTGCAAATGTCTTTATTTTTACCTAATGGCTATCTCATATAAAGTGACTAAAGGCCTGCAACAGAAGCTGAAACACACAAGCCTCTGGTTCTATTAATTTTTAATCACTGTACTGGGGAAACATTAACTTATATTAGATCTTGTATGGGAAAAACTTAGTCACAGGGTTTCAAAAGTGCTCCTGCATCAGAGCTGTGAGCAGTCTGGTGGCGATGGCATTCACCTGCATTTGGTGGCACATTGCTCACAGGTCATCATTTGCCAAACAAACCATCTGGGCAGGGAAACCAGCCTGAGAAAAAACCTGCCATCCCTTCCCCTTGGCTGCTTGTTCCTGCTCCTCAGCTTTGCCAGAACAGAGATTTGTAGGGCTCTTGCAAACCAAATGACCAAAGAGCTTCAGTCTACAAAGCAGTTTTTCAGTCTCCATGGCTCAGCTGAGGGACAGTGAACAGCAGTGTCAGTACAGAGCAGAAAGGGAGCATTTTCAGCTGATTTTCCGCAGAAAATGTAATGTTGAACCTTGCCCACAGGCAGAGGGGATTTTTCACACAGAATTTGTACATCAGAGATGAGTGCTCTAACCAAAGAACATCAGATGAGAGTCCCTTGAATTCTTGTATTGGAAAGGAAAAGAGTGACCTTTATTTCATTTAGAAAAGAAAAAGGGTTGGCACCTGCCTTCTAGTTAAGAATTTGAATTCTGAATCTAAAACAGAAACATCTCTCAGTAAGCACCAGTAAGGGAGCTTTTAAAGCTTATCCCTGGATTTCTTCTCCTTGTTTTTTTGTTTGTTTTTTTTTTTCTTTTCATTTAGCTTAGTACTGCAAGTATTCTCTCAGAAGTTGTGATCGATCTACTTATATGTACATCAGTCACTGCTGTTACTAGGAAACCATTGGGTTTTTCCTCTAAAGAATTGTTATAAATAAGCACTATGGCATGAAATAAGATCCTTGTGTATACTGCCTCTCTTTCCAACATAATTAAGATCAGGAAAAATCTAATTCAATGTAATTTGCAGGGTTACATTAGATTTTCTTGATGGATCATTCATACCTAATTGCTTTGGATTGCAGCTTCATTGCATTCTATAATCCTGAGAGTAAATTTGAATAAAGGATGAAGCAGGCTGAATAATACTTATGTTTCCAAGGTCCCGTCCTGGAACAGGAAAACAAGAGCAACTTTTCCTCTGTAAACCATGGGGGAAAAAATCTCCCCCAGCTCTGTTGGTGTCTTCAGGTCATGAAATCTGTGTGAATCAAAATCATCTTATGCTGAGTTCAGAATTGTAGGGAAGAGTTAGTTTTGTGTTCTTAAAAGCAGCTGTGGTACCAAAGAGCTGCAAAATCCACAAACAGTACTATTCTTCTTCTCTCTTACCATTTTAAGGCCCAAATATGACTGAGGCAGGAAATTGAGAAAGCTGTGGAACTTTAATCCTTTACTGCAAAAACTTTACCTGTATCTTTAGTTTCAAAATCCTTACTGCTGACATGAACTGTAACTTTGGAGACACTGCAGTACCTAGGGCTCCATAATGTTGATCAGCTCTATGAATATTAAAATTATATTTAGAAATTAAAATAAAATGAACTATTACAATACAGAATTTCATGTATATGATATGCTGAATTTTGACAAAAAGATGAAAAATGCCCTAGATTTTGGAAATTTACTACTTAGAAGTCTTAAGTCAACCTGGAACCTTTGGACTATGTTATTGCTTTGCCACCATCATTTTCTTATTCTTTTATTGAAGTATATTAACACAGTTAATTGGGTTTTTTTAAATATAAGTTAAAAGTAAATATCTTTCCTAGATCCATTCTTCCCAAACTCATAACTTTCTTGTTACCCATAGCTTTCCCATTTTATTTGAACCTATGTCCTCTATTCTTTTTGTTATTATTTTCATAGATTGATGTCATACTGTGCAGTTTGAGCCTCAAACAGAAGTTTTAGACATCTTGGCTCTTTTAAGTGTGCCTTAATCTTTTCAAACTGTCTGCCTCTTCTCTTTCACTACATATCCTAGCAGTTAGGAGAGAAGTCACGTCTCCTCCTTAACCCGTTTGGTTGCAGAACGGCAAAAATCAGCCCTGTTGTGGTATTTAGCATCTACAAATTTTCTTTTAAAGAACAGCAAGGGATGTGCTGGCTTTTGAGGCATATATACATGAAACGAAAGACCTGAATTTAATTTTCTTTTTAACCCAAATAGGTTCAAATTCATTTTCCACATTCTAAGACACTGCCTGCATTCCTTACCTAGAAATTAGGGGCTAGAACTTCGTGTATTAGGGACACTCTTCATCGCTGTATTAAAGCTACACTATGCTACAAAAGTGGATTTAAAATTAATTATAGAAGATACAGCACATGACACAAATAGGCCTGTGTTTAGGGAACTCTGTGGTTAGTAGGTCTCCTTACTCCTGCTTGCTGTCTCAGGGATTGTTTTATACTCTTTGGATAAAATACATGAAGAGAATGAAGGAAAGTTACACCTTGACATACTTTATCTATCTTTATTAGTAGGAAAGAGATAAATTTTACATAGGAAATCATGTGTCTGGTTTAGCAGTTCCTTATAGCATTTAAAAGACATATGATTTTAGTTTCTGGGTAAAAGAAAAGCGAGATCTTACATCCTGAGAAGGAAATGTGGCAGATTTGGAACACAAAATTAAAATCTAGAATCATTCATCTTCTCATGTTTGGGTTTGCATTAGATCAAGAAATAAAGTGACAGTAATTGTGACTGTAATCCCAAATAAAAGTAAAAAAATAATAAAGGTCTTTTTTAATATCATGGTTAAAAGTTGGTCAAAGCAATAAAACCTTTAAGACTATTCCCAAACATTATCAGCTACCATGTAGCTCAAAGCTCACAATCACCATAAACTTTAATTCAGTTTGATGCAAAAGCTTCTTGAAGCAGAAAACATTTAAACCTTTCATTTCAGTCAAATTTTGGTAGCCAATGTCAATTTAACCCAATGAATGAATAGTAAAAATACACATTAAAAATTCATCCTGCTTGCTTGTGTTGTGAAAGGGATTTTATGATCATTAATATGCTACTGGGAATTCAGATTCTGGTTTTATTGTCTTCAGTGCCACTAAGATGTACCTTTTATTCTACATTTCATTTAGTTGGGGTTTTTTTCTGTCTTGGTTCCAGCATTGCTGTGACAGTCTCATGTTCAGGGGCAATCATGCATTTTTTTCATGAGGAAGTCAGTCACATGTTATGATCAAACTTTTCCAAATGCAAGTTAGGAAAAGTTTTCCCAAATCCAGTGAACATCATCCTCGGTTCCAGCACTACTGGGCCAGCTGCTAACTCTTTTGAAACTTGTCAGCATGTGCTGAATTCTTTAGTATTTGAGTCTATACCATTGCAGCTATTGGTTGACATAAAACTATGACTTTGCATTCCTACAGGTAATAAGTATATCAAGATATTTTTAAAAGCATTATTTAAAACCATTATGAATCCAAGCTTCAATATACATTAAAAATATATATAAATACATTGCATGGAGATATGCCCTTGAAAAGTTTTGGTTTTGTTACTAATTAAATCTCAATTTCAAAAGGAAATATGGGGTAGGAAAACTATCAGGTTATAGAATTGGGTCATCAGGGTTACCTGAGTTTCATCACTGGCTTTTCACATGTGATTTCCCATATTGCTGTTTAAAGCAATGGTTATATGAGATTCACAAACCCATCTGAAAAAGCATCTGGCACATCCCCTTCTCAACCAGTATTCTGCCATGTGCACCATAGCCCACCTCCAGTTCATTTTGGAATGACAGTGGTGCTGTGCTTACGTGAAAAACTGGCATCGTGTTCAAAGGACAGTAAGTAAATAAAGTGGCATTTGTGGGACTAGTCCCTTTGAAACCCCTGGCATTACTTTCATGGACAGTGCTTCAGGTGAAAAAGACGTGCACTAGTTATTTGTCGGTCCTAACTGACATAACTAAGACTTATTAAGTAGAAAATCCACAAATACAACACTCTGAAATTTTGAAAAAGAATTCTGCCCCTAAATTATGCCTGAGTTGAGTCTGGGCGTTTTTGCCTTGGCTGGTAATCTGTCAATCCGTCAGCCAACTGTGCCCTCAGCCACAGGAAATGCCCTCTTTTGCAGCCCCAGAAGGGCCAGATGAAGCAAGTCTGCTCTCCGGGCAGCCTGGCACCGTGGGACGCTATGAAGTTAATCCACTGGAGTCCGTGTCCGTGGGGAAAGGCTTCCAAGCCCAGTTACATCTTTTGTGTTCATGCCTCCCCGCTGCAGGTCACAGCCTCGGCTCAGCCAAGGTGTCCCGGGCGCAGACATTTCCCAGCTACCCGTCGGAGCAGGCCGAGGAGCACCAGCAGTCGCTGTCGCTGGCCAGCAGCTACGCCTTCAGCTACGGCTCGGGGCTGGTGCAATGACAGCCGGGGCTGCTGGCCAACATGGACACTTGAGGAGCCTGGAGCCTCCCTCCAGCACCGGGGAGCCGCCGGCCCCCTCTGCACCCACCATCTGCTGTGAAAACTGATGCCTACCAGCTCCAGCTGGGGCACCGCCAATGCAGAAACCTGGAGAGGCGGCTTCCCTGAAGCAGAGGCTAAGTCTTTATTTATTTATTTTGCCGTTCCTTTTCTCGATATGTGTGTTGTAAGAAAGTGGTGGAAACAAATGAAACTGTGTTGGTTGGTGTGAAGGTTTCTGCATGACCGGAGAAGGTCCCTTCTGGGGCTCCATTGCAATGGCGCATTTGGCATTGGGGCCTTCCTTCCCGCCCCCATCAGCAGGCCAGCCTGTCTTCACCCACAGCCTCTGTAGGTCCTTGCCACAGCCTACAATCCCTGCTGGAGTCACTGAAATGTCGCCAACTCAAGATGCAGCGTCAGTGCTGCGAGGGTCACCTTCAGATCCGAGTGGGTTCATTCACTGCCCTAGAGGGTGCTTGGGTGTTTTTTGAGCCAGACACCAACAAATACTGGAGTAGCAGGCTGATATGTTTTGTTGTGAATAGAGTTTGATGCATCAAGGTAAGGCTATTGCCCGGTCCAGCTCTAATCTTAAATTCCTGGGACACAAATTCCTCCCTTACACGTACAATTCTCATGATGTCCCTAAGAGCTGTGAACATCCCTATCAGCAGCACAGTCTTGTCCTCAGAACTGCTGCAAGTTCTTCTTGTTCACAAATTATTTAGGTAACTGTGCCTGCAAGCCTAACTTTAAAAAGCGGGAAAACTGTTCTTCAAACAAAAAAAAGTGGGCCACTTGCCCAGCTGGCAACCGCCCGTGCCCCAGCTGGGCCAGGCATGGCAGAGCTGAGCTCTGGTCTTGTCTTTCTGGTCAGCGTTGCTTTGATTTTCTGTGTTTCCTTCTCAGATTTCTGTTCTAGATGCACATTGTATCTCGTATGATCATATGTCAAGCATCTGTTTACTTTCAAAAGGAGGATGAGTACCTCTCAATGGAAATTTCCTGTCTTTGGAAGACGTCTTTAAAAAACGAACTGTAGTAGGTGTTTTTAATCAGTAATGAGGGATTAAGTTGGAAGGCATACCTGTAGGTGGGGAATGAATTTTATCTATCCTGAACATTTAGATTTTTGTAATTGTTATCAAATATTTATGTACTCCTTGTGATGCCCTGAAATGTTTGAAATTGTGAGGAGAAAAATCTGCCCTCTTGTAGGATCTGAGGAGCCTTGTGTTCTGTTTCCAGTGTGAAACTATTGCCATGATTACCAGAGGGATTCAGCTCATTGGTTGTTTCTCAGGACAGGTTGAGGAAATGTATCAAGGAGGAGACACATAGACCCTTTTCCAATGAAATAATCAATTTTATGTACTATAATTTAACTGGAAAAGTGCTGTTGGGTTGTTTTATATATGCACATTATATATATATGTATTAAAAGGTATGGAAGAAACTTCTGCTTTTGATTAAACATTTACTGATACAGTGTGGTCAGCTTTTCTCCAACCATATTCCTGGCTAAGAGACCTTGCAGACTTACAGTTTTCTATACCTCAGTGAACGGCTGCTGAATAAAAAAGCTTTGTGATCCTCTTGAATGAAACAGTTCTACCCCACCACAATCACTGTTATTTATTTTTCCTGCTTTTCTTTGTCTCATTCACTACCTCTTTTCCTTCTTACAGTGCTGCCATACTCAGGAATAGAATAGCTCCCTACAGAGAGTATTTTGATGAGCTAAAATGAAAAACTGCTCTCCCACACTGTCAGGGCACTGCACCTATGGTGTTCTCAGAGCTGTACCCATCAAGGAAGCTTCATTCACATTTTCATTTAAGAGAAAGATTCGGTTGACATTTTGCTTAGGGAAAAATTCCAATTTCCAAGCGTTAAATGCAAAATATGATACAAAGGGATAGATATTCTGTTGGTATATTTCTGTTACTCAGTGCAGCTTTGCCAAATATTTGCCTTTTGGGCAAATGGTCAGTTATTTTTATTCCTTTGACACTGGGATTCTTTCACTTGCCCTAAAATTATACATATTTTCTTTGAAATTCCTTAGATTAAGTTTTCAGTATGTTCTACAGGTTTCAATGCTGTGTCTAAATAACTTTTTTCCTCTGTGACTTAAATACTATTCATTTAATTATTACATATTCTACATAGTCCAAAAGTGGTGAAAAGGCAAAACAGGAGAATATCATAACTGCTTTATGGTTCCAGTGTCCATATACTTTAGGAACGTATCTAAATTCTCAACCTAGTACTTCAGCTGTATTTCAATAAAAAGCATAAGGTCTATATAATGTTCTCTTTTTGTTTCCTGGGGAAAAGTTGCTGTCTGTGGCTTTGTCTTCCTATGCAGTACCTGAGTATTGTCAATTTTATGGAAATGTAGACACTATTTTCAAAGAAAACACACCAAAAAAAGGGAGGGAAGGGGGCATTATAGCAGTTATGGCTATATATATGGCCTTATATAGCAGTTATACTAAATATTTTGCTTTCAACCATTTTCTCAACTCATACATTTATAAAATACCTGTGAGGTCTCATACAATACACAGAAACTGAGGAAAGCTGCAGAACACAATCAATCTATAGCAAATCTGACCTATTATGAACCTATTTCTTGTAGAGACCAAACACAAGCACACTAGAATTTGAAAATGAGGATGCAACTTTACAATGTACTGTAACACAGTCTAAGACAACTGGTAACCTGAAGCACAAAAGTATTCAGGAGCCAGTGGATGCTGCCATTATTGCCACTCCAGAACAGCAGATGATATCGCTGTAACATTGGTGTATTCACACAGCTTCCACAGATGTTCCTCAGAAAAGCTCCAAGAGAACCAGGCAGACACTTTGATAACAGTTTGCCAGAAAGTTCTGTTTTCATGGAATCACTTTAATTCCTGGCATATGCCTGTTGATAACCTAAGTGGTGGCCACTGAGACTACTTTGTACAGCTCCTATTGCTTCCACCAGAAGGAAAACTCTCTTCTGGAACACATGGTAGAGCTGCCTGCCTAGAGACTACAGCAGCCTTTAAATAGACCCAGGGACCTCATGGGACCTGTTCCAGTCTCGGCTTTCTTCCTGTGCAAGGCACACAGATAATATGTCTACTCCTGACCCAAGAGCTGCTCTCTGTTTTCAGCTAATGAGCTGTGAAGGGATGGAGGGCAACAAAATGTCTTCAGTGGTGACCAAGTGCAGCTGGTACAAATGGAACTTAGCATTAGAATGTGATAAAATAGAAGAAATAAAAAAAAAAACTTACACCTTTATTTCTGGTTCTGAGGATGTGTTATGAATATATAACTGTGTCCATGATTTGCATTTTTTTGAAATCACTCTTTGATAACAACATATTCACTCCTATGAACCAATAAAACACAGCATTACTAAATATAGTTACTAATATATCTTAACTGTGAATATTATAGATTGATGCATGCTGGTACCTTTGATTTTGAAGTCGCTGCAGAAAAGGTGAAATTGAAAGAGACTGCTAATAAATCATCACATGGTGCTAAGGAACTGGAATAGTCACATTTTTTTAACAGCTACGTGTCATTATTTATAGTTAAAATTGTCTGTGGGTATACTTGTTTGAAACAATTTCTTCTGCCTTTGTAAAGGAAAAAGAAAGGAGACTCTCTATTAGCAGGGAGTTTGCTGTTTTCCTGAGTAAATATTTAGACATTACTTTTTGTGGCTGGCACATGGTCACATGTATCAAGTTCTGTCCTTGGGAGGTTTTGCTGGGTTTATTTTCTTCTTTTTTTGTTCCACAAAAGCTGCAAGTAAAGCTTGAAAATGTATTGACAAACCAAAAAAATTTGTTGAGGTACTGACAATAGCTACTCTCTTTTGTTTTGTCAAAAGTCTACAATGACATTTCAGGAAAATACTTCATTCCACAACACATACATAGAAATCCTGTCGGGATGCAGAAAACTATAATCAAGTTTTGTTCTAAGTTAATAAGACTTTGCTGGAAGAGGGATTGAAATTCAGTATCTGAGGGCAAAAGTGTTTTAAAGTGCTCTCTATAGCAATAATTTAAGTACAAAATACAGCCTTCAGGCACCCATTTATTTAGAAGATGCTAAGTGCAGGCAGTCTGTGATGACTCTTACCTGCCTACGGCAAAGAGAAAAAAAGGTCCATCATTAATCATATCTATGTATTGCATTTATCAGAAAAGGAATTAACTTCATGCTTGTTCAGCTTTCCAGTCTAACAGGCAATGCTATGAGGAGTAGGGTTTTTTGAGATATTTGATCGCTAGGAACTGACCAAGACCATCAGCCTTTAGAATATAAACCTCTGCTTAGACTTGGCTCACTAGATATGTGCTAGTTTTGATCTGGTAGCCTGGAAACTGCAGGGTGGTTTTCCATTAGAAAATATAACTGTCTTGAATAGCTGTGCATTTTAGTGTGAAATATAGTATTATTTACAAAATAGTAAAAAGGAAGGAGTAATGAGTTCCACTTAATCTCTGCTTTAGTGTTTAATATCAATGTATTTTGGCTCCTTTTGATACCTGCTGCAAAGGAATAAGTATGGCTTTTATCCACACACAGAATGGAGTGAACAGTGGAAAAAGTGTGAAAAGCTGCTCTTTGATTATGAGAATAGATCCAACAGCACTGGAAACATTCATTTTCATACATGATTGACATACTTGTGACTCTTTCTGAACATGCTTATTACACAACAGGACATATTAGAATTTTACATTTTTCACCACAAAGAACTGGTCAGAATGCCTGCCTATATTCTGTAGGTAGAAGATAATGACTGTGCAACACCCCTGTAGTGACATAACGTGAAAATCAAAGAGCTGGATATATGGATTCTGCAGTCATAAAGTCTTGCACTACATGAAGGGTGTTGTGTTTGTTCTTGATACTATAAATAAGGGCTCTTCACTTTTTATTTTAGATAAAAAAGTGAGGTAAATTGGAAACAAGGATAGGCTTATGGTGGAATGAAAGAAACTGCAAAAGATATCAACTTCCTTGTTGTAACAAGAAGTTTGTCTCTTTGTCCAGGTCCTTAAAAGACAGTAAAAGGTTGTGTGAAGGTGCTGTGTATTCAGCAATTATTTAAATTACATTGTGCTTAGAAACCTAAATATTAGAATCTGCTGGAGAACTGGTGCTATTGAAGAAAATGGAAGTTTCACTTTGCAAAGATTTTTACATGCCTATGCAGCTCAACAGATTTTTACAGACATAATTAAAACACACATGAAAGTAACTGAAGTGTAAGTATGATTAAATATAATTAAAGCATTTTACAATGTCCATATTGTTATGAATATTGCAAGCTGTAATGGAGACAATATTTCCTTTTTAACTGAATGTAAGCTCAGAAAGTAATAGGCTCTCTAATATGAAGAAGTTAATCTTTTTAAATATCACATTTAAAGTCCCAAAGAATTAATTTCATTGGGGTTTTTGGTTGCTTTGATACAGAAATCCTCATGAGGTTTAACAGATTTACTATGTTCTCTTACAATCCTGAGTTTGTCAAGTGCATTGATAAATTTTACAGTAGATATTTTCCTGTGAGAATATTTGACATGAATGATGTTAATTTTTAACCAGTTAACACATTGTTTTCAGTCTTTTTAAAAATTGTACGATAGCAAGATGAAGTGGGCATAGAAAATAGCACAGTTAATTGGCTGTTTTGGTAATTCCATACCAATAGCCAAAATAAGGGATTCAGTTAAACATTTATTCTCATCACTGCTGCTATGCTTAAAACAGGATAAATCACATAAAATAAAATTACCCTTCTGGATGTTAATTGTCACATTTCCCGAATTTCCATAGATGATCAGCTGTGACAGGAGATATCCAGAACCACTTTTTTTAAATTGTTCTGATTTGAGATGTTTACAAGAAAAAACAGAAAAAGCATGAAAAAAAAAGTATTATGACTTCTTACCAAAGAATGATATGTTAACCTTTTATTTCTTTGAAAATCATCATTATAGAAAGGTAGAGAAATATATGAAAGGAAGTGAAAAATGTGGTAAGATATCGACAAAAATAAAAACAGATTCTGTTATCTTTAAAAAGATTAGGAGAAATTGGCAAACACTTAAGCACACAGCAGTGGGCCATGCTGAGTACAAAACAGTTTCCAGTAGCATTCAATTTCTTCTTCTCCTTCCTTATCAGGAGCTGTAAACAATGTTGTGTGTTCAGTCTAATTCCCATCTCCAAGTTACTCTGTATGAATGGACTGAAGCGTGACGGGCTCGTTCTCCCTAGTCTGGCTGGAAGAATCAAGAACCAGTCCGCCTAACATGCATTATGCAGTACAGAAAAAACAGTATTTTGCACAATGCACCACCATTGTTATCACACAACTTTGTGGAACTCACTGCAGCCAGGTATTGTCAAAAGTATGATTTAGAATATTTCACAGCTCATTGAATTCTGGGTGATATCTTCCTTTATGATCCATAAAAATACATACAGAGGTCCTCAACCTTTATTCTTCTAATTACAAAATGTTCTGACAGAGTTATGTAGGAAAGTTCCTCCCATTCTACCATTGTTGGGCAAATTATAGACATTTCAAAGAAAATAATAAATGTCTGCTTAAGACAGTTTTATTTCAGGGGGAAAAGAAGGCATTCAAAGAGATCAATTTTAATACATGCAAATATTTCTAACACACATTCATCTTTTCAACTACATATATAGACATCAGCACTAACAGAGAAAAGTATTGAAGAAAGAAAGAAAGATACTGTGCTTTTGTTTATATCTTCGTATGATAAGCTATTGATCACTTAAATCATTTTATAAAATTTACTGGTTAATGCTACAAATTAATTATTTAGTGTAACAATCTAATTGAATAAACTGCTAAGAGAGGTGTTAAATACTCTTTAGAACCACTGAGATGCTTTTCTAAACTACAAAGTTGTCTCTTTAAGTAAGCATGAGGTTTGAAGAAATATATCCAGCCATGGCTAGTAATTCATATTAATTAATTATTTTATCTAACTATACAGGCTAACAATATGGATAGTGTGGAAACAATCTTTGGAAACTTGTGTTAGATAGCTTTGTACATTTCCTTTAATATTTCTAGTTCAAGCATTATATTCTAAGTTGTATGTAGGGGATATATAACTGTAAGTCTATAGCACAGATAGTAAGGTAAATCTCCAGCTTTATAAATCAAGCCTAATCAGGGCCAAGAAATTAGTCAGAGCAGTGGTGCTAGTCAGTCCTGTGGCATGGTGGCAGCCTGCCCCAGTAGTATCTGAGCTCACACAGCTGAGGCTATCTCAGTGTTCCTGAGGCTACCATGCTTTAAAGGAAGTGTTGGCAAACTCATCACTTGTTTAACCCATGGTTATCCAGATGCTCTTCCTCTTCTCATAACTCTGAATGCATTGTACTATTAGAAAATAACAACAACAAAAAAAGGTAGGGACAAAAGCAGATACAAGGACCTTCTTGGTGGAGGAATGTCCTACCAAGCCCTGCAGGCTCTTCTTCATCCCAAAAATATGAGTTGTTTCTGTGCAGGGGACCAGCTTCAGGGGGCAGGGGAGAGAGCATGCTTCCTTGCCTGATGCAGGCTGGGATAGAACTGGGAAGGGTCTCCCATTACCTGGGTGATTTGGCAGGTATAATGCTGGAAGGACTGGCATTTCATGTGGCAGTGAGAAGCCTGGTCCAGTTTAGTGTTTGAACTAAACTGCTATGGGTCTCTAGCCTCACGGTGGAACCTTTTGACTGAGATAAAGGAGCAGTGGTCACCCTGAGCCCACACATACCCTGACACCGCACCCTAGCAAGGCGCAGCTGTGATGGTATGCCTTGTGCTTTAGCCCAGAATGGTTCTTCAGGAAAGTGTGTGTTTTGGAAATGTCTTTTATATTGCCATACTTACACCGTGAACAATACAGTCTGAGAACTTGGCAGACAGCTTCTACTCTTGGGGTCTGCAGCCTAAAAGAATGTTTGAGCACCTATCTTGTGGACAGACTGGCTGGTTTTGGAAATAACCCTTAGTATCAGACTTACAAAGCTGTTCAGAGGATTAACTTCTATTGAGCATCTCAGCTTTGAAGGAAATTGCACTAGGATGTACTCACTGAGGCAGGGTTTCGGCTACTGTAAATAAATATCACTGATTTGGACTTTCACAGAGCTCCTTAACAGAGTATATTCAAAGGAACCTGATGTACATAAAATTTAAAAATAAATTTGAAAAATCGGAGTCCTGTTGTCCTAACATCTTTATGATAACAAAAATAATAATCATCATCCTTAAAAAACACACACACACACACAAAAAGCACACAAACAAACAAAACCAAAAAACCTGCCTCTAGGAATGAAACTGGTAGTGAGATCAATCCTCTGAACAATCCTCTGAATCTGAAATCTTTCCTTTTTCTGAAGTAAGGTTTCTTATTTGAAACTCTTAGGAGCAAACTAACAAATGGCTGGTAGCAGCTGTACTTCAACTGTTCTACCTGCTGTGTTTCCTGCATCCTCTCCTCCTGTCCCCTGGTCCTGGGATAAGACCTGGAGAGGAGGCAGATGGTTAAGTTGCAAAGGATATTTAGAACAAGCCATTTCCGAGCATTCTTGAAAACATTAAGGTGCCTAATAGAGAAGGTGGCTGGGAATTTAGGTCAGATGGAGGTCATAAAGAGGGTTAATTGCTGAACTACCCTGCCAAAATTGGGGGTGTGGAGGAGTCCAGCTTCTTGTGTTCCTTGGTGGGTCCAGCTCTTAAAACAGCCTGTTTCCTCACAGAAACACTGTTTTACCCCAAGACACACAGCCAAGGGAGAGCAGAAGACAAGCAGAAGGAGCAGTATCATGAACATATTGCAGAGAAGTTCTTTAAGGTAAAGGAATGTGTCTGAAATGAATAAAGAAAATAATAGGTTCTAACATTCACCTTCTTTCATACGCTGTTTCTTTCTTGTCCTGTTGTTCCAAACTCTAGTGACTGACTTTCTAACATTCAGAAGTCTTTTTCAAGGACATGTGAGTTTACACCCTTTAAAGACTTAGTTGTACTATTAATCATTGAATATTCCTTTGAACACCGAATTTAAACATTTCCCTTTTTGACCTACTGAAAAACATTAATTTTATTATTATGGAAAAGGTTTTAATTTTCTTTACTCTCATATATTCATTTTCAAATCACACAGATGGTAGTTACCCTAGAATACCCTTCAAGATATTCAACACTCAGTTTTTTAATGACAACACATTTTATTCTAGTTATTTCCTTTCAGAAAAGTTTCTAAGACCTTAAAAACCCATAGAACTACTTTACAGTTTAGATGGTATGCTGAGTTGGTTGCTATCAATGGTTGGGTCATTTTGCTTCATTGATTCTTTTTTCCTCCCTCTTAACTATTTGAGCAAGTGGTAAGCAGGAAATAGCACAGTAACAGTTCAACATAAAATTTCCAAATTACACTTTATGGAGTTTATTCCAAAGAAATGAAAAAAATGCCAAAAGGAACGGACAAATCTATGGGAAATATTGAAATTAAGCAGCAATAAACAATGGTTTGTTTACACTGGAAAGTCTATTTACATAATCTCAACAGCAAACAAACTTTTATAGGGTCCCAACCTGCCAGACTCATAAAATATTTAAAGAGTTCTAATATTGCATTTCAAATTGAGCCTCTGGAAGTTTCTCTTGTGCGTAGCTTGCTAGTTTTTAAACTGAATAGAATATTGATAAGTTTGGGGTTGTTTTCTTTTTTTGTTCTAATTTGTCACTTGTTCAGCTGCTGTTCACTGATATTACTATGGTATAAAAATGAAGCTACTGTTTTGAGATTGTTCTCTGAAAAAACAATTAACATGTTGTTCTTACTATGCTATGTGTGATGTGATTTTCCCTGTGGATTATCCTGGTAGAACTGATATGTTTATGAAATTTGAATTAAAACAGATTACATACCTGCAAAGGAGTGCACTACAGATTTTATTTTCTCTTCAAATCTCAAAAATAAGCAATTATTTCAAAAAGACAAGCTGAAAATACCAAGAGAGAAAAGAAATTAGGGCAGTACCACAAATAATCAAAGCAATGTGGTATTCCAGATATTTAACTCAACTGCTCCCCTTTTTTAACCTCAGTAAAGCAGGGATGTATTTTGACTGTCTCTAAAAGCAGTAAAACAATACTATCTCCACATCTTATGGATGTTTGTGTATCAGGGCTCCAATTGAGACCTTCAGTGTAATCAAATCCGTTACATTGTTATTTTGGCATTTTACTATCATTGGGATCATAAGAAATGACCCAATTTTGCAAAGTTTCATTTGTAAGGCTGTGCACAACTTAGAATTATCTCCTATGACATTTGATAACTCAGGAAATAAACCAACTTGTTAGTAGTACAGTTCTGTGTATCCTCATCAATTTCACGTTCAAGAATTTGTATATCTGAAAACCTTCAGCAAGTGAAATTAAAAAAAAAAACAACCATTGCGGTGTGTCCTTGTTCAGGAGTACAGAAAACCAAAAGAAAGTGTTTTTAATGGTATATGGCATTGTAAGCAATTTAAGTCTTCAGCATAAGTTGAAAGGACCCTTTAGTTTAGGATTTCAGATTTTACCTGAAGTGTAGAATAACCACGTGACGCTATTATTGCTCAAATAGTGAAGAGAAGCCTTGTGTCCATGTCACTCTCAGAAGAATCTTGGCTCCTATCTTCCTGTACATGTGAAGAAAGCTTTCGACTGGAGAAGGCTGCGCAAAATGTTCTTTTCACTGCCAGGCTGTGATACTCTTCCTAGCCAGCCAGGCAGAACTGGTTCCTGATTTGTAGGCAGATCCCTGATGCCTCCACCACTAACCCCTTTCAAAAAAAAACCCCAAATAAAAACCCTGAACAGCATATCCAGCAACATTTTTACATATGCTTCCAGAGAAAAGTGGAATCAGGCATAGATGGGCCAGGCACACAGTTTGCAGTATGCAGACATAGATGATTATCAGCTGTCATGGTAGCACCTTCATTTACTGGGATTCTGTCCTCAGCAATTCAGCAGATTTGTAAAAGTCCAAAAGTTGCATAGATCCTAATTCTCAGGTCTGCCTTCTAGTTCTGTTTGTTTAAGAATTTTTTTTTTTTTGTCTGTTCAATTTCTGTGTGACTTCTGTAGGTTTCAGCAGAATATATACATATGCACACATACAACTACATATGTATGTGTATTGTTTTGTAAATGTTCTCAGTCATGCTTTCTTCTGCTTTGCATCATTTACTCATATACCTTCCATGTTCTCATTTATTTTTTGCGCAATTAAACCTTACAATAAATTATTAAATATAACCTGACAGTGACAGAGTCTTCTTGTTTTCTTTTCTTCTGGGCATATGGAGAGTGAAGGGGGCGAAGGAGTGAGGGAGGAGAGCAGGGGCTACACTTCAATTGCATCCCCAAAAAAAACCCACTGAAATTACTGTGGTGAGTTGCAAGAAACCTGTAAAACCACAAAGCTGTCAGATACCAAGCTGCTGTTCATACTTTCAGATCTAGATTCAAGGAGCCCTGATACATTTTCTTTTGTCATCTGAATTGCACTGTTTGCCTGGCAGCAAAAATAACACCTCCTGTGTGGAAAATCATGCGTATTTATTATTCTATAGAGCTCTCAATTTGACATGCAAAAACAATGAACATAGACAACATCAAACACCTTTTCTTTCTCACTCTGTCACACAGGCTTCTCACACTCACAGATTTCTCAGACCAAATTAACTTTATGTAAATATATGCAGCTCCATTCTGCACATTATACCTGTTCTAAAATTGATACTTAAGAGTCCACCTACTAGGTAAAAGTGTTGCAAATGCAGAAGGATAAATAGTCTCTAATCCTGCACATGAATTAAAGGATAAGGTAACTCTGCAGGCTGCAATTCAACACCAACACAGCCAGGGTCACATCACCGTTGTGCCAAAGCAACCCAGGCCATTCCCAGCATAGTTTGACCTTCCACTTCTTGCCAGCACAGAGAAAAGAAAGTCTATGCTGCAAATAAAAGGCCTATGTTTGATCACTTCAGTCTTAAGAAAACTTAATGGTCTTTTCTTATGTTTGTGTGAGATATTTTTACTGTTTACATAAATCTCCTCTGTCTGCCAGAGTGATGATTCTTCTCCTCTCCTTTCCCAGCTGTGTATGCCATGAAAATTTGAATTTCCATAACTGTTACAAGGAGGCTAGAGGAACATTAAAAGGGGGGGGAGGGG